>JAYESA010000016.1:44891433-45210660 GCA_036927795.1 Iris macrosiphon | reverse complement strand
ATATATTATAGTATTTTCATATCTAATAACTTGCGTATCTTAGGATATGATATTTTTGCTGGTATCTTAATATACCTAGTATAGCCTAGTTACATAGGGTATGGACCCAATATCCTAGAGATAGACTCGTACAACCTAGAAATAGCTAGTTTGACCAAGTTTGACTAGTTTGACCTAGAGTTGACCTAGTTTGACTGTTATGACTTAGAAATGGCTTTATGACCTAGAATTAAACTAGTTTAACTTATTTTTATTCCAAAATCTTGTATTAATGCTATATACCATATATAGGTCTGTGTGACACCAGCTTGGGCATCGAGAGACACACCTTGCTCAGGACATCGAGCGAGTATATTTTTTAGTTAGTTTTTATTTCATAATAGTATATATATCTCATGCTCTAAAACTGTATACTTGATTCTGACATAATGGTTTCACAGACTGGTACTACATGGATCCTATCAGGAGATGTTATCCCTTACCGTATTCAGCGGGTACTCTTTCACATGTATTTTATCGTGTGTATTAGTTTTTGATTTAGTGTACTTATTGTTCACACACTGCTCGTATTCAGTGTGCTTATATTTGTGTACACATACTGCTTGTGTTCAGTGTGCCCATATTCGTGTTTATAACGTGTCGTGATTGGATCCATTGGTATTAGTTGGAGGCGGGGGAGTGGGAGTTGATTATGTGATCAAGTCCTAGTGTATTTGTATAGATGTCGATTACATGCCACACTTGTAATCGAGTTACCATATTATATTCGTATTTAACCTATACTATCATATAATGAACTTGTATTCCATGGCACATTAGTTAGATTTTAGTTATTCTCATTATATTATAGATATTTTATTATATGTTCTTTATTCATGTACATTGCCTGTTCACTCTAGTTCATTTTATTCTATTATTTAGTTATCTTGTATTCTTTTCTATTATCTATTTTATATGCTTGATTATGTATTTGAAATAGCTTTTAGAGATATGTACTTTGCTTCAATCCTAACTGGATATATTTTTCAGATGATTGGCTTATAGACCAATGTCTTACATACTACGGACCGCAGGAGGGCACACTATTAGAGGATACTCCTGTAGACCAGGAGGACTTAGTACCAGAGCCCGAGGAGGTTTTAATTATTTTTGTTAGACTTGTATTAGACTTTTATTGAGACTTATGGCATGAATATTATTTCAGATTCGTGGATGTATTATGATTTTTTTTTCTTCGTTATTCCATTCGTGCTCTATCTTCCTTAGTTTGCATTATGATTGAGTATAGTTACATTTATGAGATACGATATTGTTCCTCCGTTTGGAGTTGAGATGGTTGACATGTACCATATATATATATATATATATATATATATATATATATATACTGTGTGAGATGGTTAGATAGTGGAGTTGACCCAGACAGCGTTCTACCGTAGATGCTGTGGCGTAGGCTGGACGTACCCACGTACTCGTGCCAAATATTCAGGTGCTGATCGTGACAAATTTTTAGTGGTGGCCCATACAGGTCAAGAGTCGCAAGTAGAGCGATATTATAGTAGCGCTCACCTAGAGTACTACTACGATCCTGCTTTAGGAAATAGGATATAGGCTAAGGGTATACTCAATCACAACTAGGAAATATTTCCAAATATTTATTTTTTATCCTTATATATTGAATGTTTGCTTTACTTTGAATAAAATCTCTCCTTCATTGACGATATCGTATCTTACTCAATATTGATTCCTTTATTCCATCTATCTTTAGGATGTCGCCGAAGACGCGTTCCCAGCGCTCAGGTGCCATATCAGCGAGGTTGGTCACTTCATCGCCTATGAGGGTAGCACCAGCAGACGTTGTTCCAGTAGCTACCTTCCAGAGGTCCACTTCACCGATCTAGGTAGGCATTTCTACAGCAGCTTTCGGAGGTGCTCCACCTCCGGTATCAGCTTCATGGGATCTTCCACCCCCACCATCCGTAGTTGATCAGAAGCAGATATTTTATACTTTTTCAGCAGCTGATGGAGATGCAACAACGACAATCATAGGTTATGAGGTAGGGCGTTGATAATGCTCACCAGATTATGCTCGCAACAGGGGAAAGAGTTATATTAGTCCAGCCACAGACGGCACAACCTCCATTTATCCTATAGTAGTCGAGGCCGGAGACCATCATAGACTTTAAGATGATGGGGCTGAAGGACTTTAAAGGCACTGAAGGGATCATTTTTGTGGATGATTGGATAAAAGATATTAAACAGAACCTGCGGCTAGCGTAGATTTTAGAGAGGTTGTAGATAGAGGCCACGGAGAGCATGTTGTTCGATATTGCATTGACTTGGTTCAGGAAAGACCCAAGGATCTCAGCACCAGGACTACTTGGAAAGCTTTCAAAGAGCTCTTCAACGAAAAGTTACTTCCAGATGTGGCTCTGACATCTCTAGAGAGCCAGTTCCAGTACCTCGTTCAGGGAGGTATGACGGTGGATGAGTATGCGGCAGAGTATTGCAAATTAGGCTATTTTGTGGAGGGACAGAACCCCAGAAGAAGATCCAAGAAGTTCAGGAAGGGCCTGAACAGGGAGATCAAATCATATACGAATGAAGATCCTACCGCTACTTTCGAGGAGATTCTGAGGCAGCCATAGAGGATGGAGGATGATCTAGAGCTTGGCTCTAAGAGGCTAAGTGTCACACCCCAGTCCCAAAATACGTAGGACTAGGTCACGTAACCATGCCAGCTGGCCCATATATATGGCAACTCCAATATATGGAAACCATATATACGTGCGTACGCTGTATAATGAACAATAATTCATAAGTGGTAAAACTAATTACAAGTCACAGGGTCATATCTAAATCTCATCCACAGAAATCACATAAAGATAACCAATAACCATATAACTAGATCTCAATACAGATATCTAAGAATGACAGTCAGATGAAATCAAATCTACTGCCGAAATAGAATATAAAAAAAGAACCAGATACACACCATATAAGAACAACATCTGACAATCACGAGGCTCGAAGAGAAGACCTCCTCGGGATATACGTAGCCTGTCCGGATCTGTGCTCCTGTGAATACGCAAGAACATATACACCTGGCAGGGAACCAGGTCCTCAGAGGGACAAAGCAAGATACATAAAAATAATATGCCATAATGTAAATACTGAATAAATAAATGGGGTGTGCTAACCATCTAAGTAAATATAATTTAAAGACCTTGCAGTACGCATGAGAATGTGTGGGCTAGACATATGCTGACGTAATTCACCAATCGTCATGACTGGCTAGTATATGTATCATATGCCCCCGATCACACGGGTAACTCTGCAATCGTCCATCCCTGCAGAGCATGGAACAAAGGATAATACCCCATCCTCCTCGGAGCACGGTAATGGGAATAAGAAAACCAATACCCCATCTCCGAGCAGTATGGTAACTCTCTATATATACCGTAATCCCCATCTCCGAAGAGCATGGTAACTTGAGTATATATCAGGGGGGGTATCCCATACGCCTACTAGATGTCTTTCCCGCCCAATATAGATGTACAAGTCATGAAAACGATGTGGACACCTCCTACTATGATGCAAGTCTCTATAAAATAAACAACTGAGCTACATACCGCTACACGTGTTGCTCACACTGATGGCCAATCGCGCATGAGGCACGCGTTCCTATATGTACTCACTCTGGGATGTGTAATGATACGTGTCAAGGCCTGGGAAGTTATATCAATAACTTCACAACTTTAGGTGGGTCTACTAGACACTAGGTCAGATACAAGTCCTAACGTCAACGCCATCGTTGACTACACCCGAGTCTGCTCGGACGCGCACATTTATATAAAAATAAATAAACATATAACTAGCAAGAACTAAATATAAACAGTACAACAAGGCAAGGTATACTTGCCTGGCAAGAGCTGCAAAATACAATATCCAGATGTCAAATGCCAAGAAGTCAGAAACTATGGCCTCAGAAGAAAAGTCTCCGGATGCTGAAATAAACATCACTAACAGTCTTAGAAAATATCAAATAGCTAGAAACGCCTGTCCTTTCGTCCAATTTGGACACAGGGGCAAAAATGACAGTTTCCGGTCAAAGCGGGGTCCACATGTGGGCCACTTTGCACCGAAAAGCGTGTCAGGGTCAAAGGTCTCCAAATTTGCCAAACTTAGTGTCAACAAGTCCAGAACGTCGATACGAATCCAACAGAACTTCCAGAATTGGATTCCGATGAGCCGGTCACAAAATCGTCCGTCAAGTGGAGCCTGTGGGGCCCACGATACGGGATTCTGTCAACGTTCTCAGAATCGAACCAAACTTGGCTCACAGGACCAACGTATTGCTACGAGTTTGATGGCACAAGTTTCGTTTCGATCCGACGTGTGTACACAAAGTTGCAGCATGTTCCAGAACTGACGGATACGGGGCGGTGTCGGCGGATACGCGTTGATTTCGGTGTGCACGCACATCCAAATCAACTTCTCCAAATTCCTACACGTCCGTATCAACGTCGCGCACGTTTCGGTAAAGACCGCGTGCGACCAAGTCGTCCCGTTTGGCAGAACATACTCAGTTCCGGGGTGAATCGGGTATGGTTTTTCCTGTTTTTGGATCGCGTGTCGCGATCGCCACAGGACGCGATGCTCCGAGCGGGTTGCACGGGCACCGAGAGGGTCACATAGTCTACACGACGCAACTGACGGAATTGAAATCGGAACTACAAGGAGATAGAACGGTTACCTGAACAGGGCTCTGAGAAGTCTGAATTTCACGTATTCGAGATGTGTCCGAGAGTCGTTGACATGAGTCGTATCCTTGTGTCCGCTGTATCTGACACAAACTGTGTCTAGAGCTTGCTGGAGACTCGTCGGAGGGTGACTGTGCTGTGTCCCAGTCACTGTACAGGCTGAGGACCGTTGGGACTTCGTCGTGGTGGCTCAGAGCGTCGCCGGAGGAAGATAGGTGGTGGTGACGGGTGGTTGACAGGATGTAGGCCGGACGGGAAACACTGGACAGGGAGGAGGAGGGGTGATCTCGGCCATGGGGGGGTCGGCCTAGGCTCGGGGACGAAGTCGAGCTCGAGGGGAGAAGTGGCTGTGCACAGAGGGTCGGGTCGAGGGCTGTCCACCGGCGGAGGTCGAAGAAGGGAAAAGGAGGAGGGAGGAAGAGGAGTTGCTGTTGGCGGCGAGGGGCTGGGGCGATCGGGCTGGGGAGTTTGTTGAGGAGAGGAGGAGGAGCTCACCGGCGGAGGTCCGATAAGAGGGGAAGAAGGAAGGAGGAGGAGCTGGAGCTGGAGAGGAGGAGGAGGAAGCTGGTGATGGTGGTGGTGGCGAGTGGAGATGGGGGTCGGCTGGAGGTGAGGTAGAGGGAGATGGGGGCTGGGGGAGAGGGAAGCTAGGGCGGAGTGGAGGAGGAGGTGGAGGAGGAGCGGGCGGCGGGCGGAGCTTCACTGGCGGGGTCGGGCCGCCGCTGTGCCGGCTAGGTCGGGTCGGGAAGGAGCTCGGGGGGGGGAGTGCTGTGTACGGGGGGGGGTCGGGCCAGCGGGGGGGGAAACTCGCCACGGGGGGGGAAGCTCACCGCGGCCGGGGGAGTCGTCGCTCCGGCGGGGGGGGGGGTCGGCTGCGGCCTGGGTAGGGTTAGGGTTTTTTGTTTTTATTTTCTTTTATTTTCCTTTTTCTTTATTTTATAGAAAATTATATTAATAAAATATGTAAAATATCTAAAGATATTTATAAGATATTTTGGGATATTTTCCGGGATCTTTTCGGGATATTTTCGGGATTCTTTTCGGGTGGGTCCCGTCTCCAAATGGACGGTGCAGGTTCACCGGCCAATCAGGGGGTGACACCTCGCTCGATAATTTGCAGATAAGTCGCTGTAATTTTATAAATTGCACAAAGGTCCTATTTTGGGAATTTGCGCAATTACGAAATTGTCTGGAAAAACTCCCAATTCCCGAAAATTCTAAAATTCACCGAATTGAAGGGAAAAGCTATGCGAGGGTCCCGAGGGGGTGGGGGTGAGTCTGGGAAGGGACTGGGCCTAATTTTGGGGTAATACGGGCCATCGTATTTATTAATTAATAAATACCGTGCACGGTGTTCTCTAATTATTTATAGGCAGGTAGGGCCATAATTTTTCTACGGTGCCAATACACTAAATATAGTATACTCAGTGTAGAAAATTAATGTATTTTTGTTTGGGCAAAACAGATGGATGTTAGGCCTCAAATCACTATTGGAACAGGGATGGGTACAGGTCTGGGAATTATAATAGGAATTAAATACGGGCGTTTGTAACGCTATTTGTGCGTCTTATACGAGGCTCAAAACTAAGTATCTGGGAGTTGCACAAAGTGCAGGATAGTAGACTGACATGTCTAGGAGAGGTACGTGAACTTTGTTCGGGGATAACGGTTAAGGTAAAGCTCCAAATAATTCGATGCTGGACAGGTGCACAAGTCAATAGGATATGTAAGCAAAATAAATTAAAATATTGCAACAAATCCTAAATTACGAAAAATATTCCAAAAATACTGGAATCTGGTCGAGGGGGTTTACAATCTACCCAACTTATAAAAATTTCGTCCTCGAAATTAAAACTAAGCCAGGGTAGAAGTCAAATTCGGCATAAGATATAATTTAACAAAGTAATTTATATCTTGGTTTACGGATAGGTTCGAAAAACGTTTACGCATGTCGTACACACGCTTCCAAGTAGATTCTCCTGGCATGCCATGCTTCCATGCCACGCGAATCAAGGGAATAGACTGATTCCTCAATACCTTTTCTCGATGATCAAGGATTCCCACGGGTTGCTCTTGGTACGACAGGCTCGGCCTAATGGTGATCTCCGAATGGTTGAGAACCTGACTGCTGTCTGTCACATACGCCTGAGTTGCGACACATGGAATACAGCAAGTACTTCCTCAAGAAGGCAATGATCGTCCTCTTTGAATTCCAAGGGACGATGATGACGGTCTACCCACTGTTGTTGTCTGTCTTGCACTGCTTGCCAGTGTCCTTGTATTTACTCAACTGTCTCTATGGTGTTGACCACCAACTCTGGTTACGTGAATCCTTGTCTGGTACAATGCTGACTGGTATGTCATACAATTTTACGATTTGCCTCAGATATAAGTTAGCTAAAACTTCTGCAGACTGGCCAACTCTATAGGTAAGAAGGTGCTGACTTGGTGGGTCGGTCCATAGGAATTCTGGATCCTTACAAGTCAACCTAGTCATAGGTGCTGCTATCCATTCAGGAGTCAATCAATTTGTTTATTCAGGTAAAATCCTTTTAGACTCCTGTCAGCCAAAATGATACATTCTTCATCGTAACACTTGAGTTCTGACTTGACCCAAGTTACGAGGCAAAAATAAAATTATGCTGTCATAGGGATATATGTATCAGGATCGTAAGTAGGTAGGGAAGGGTCATACTAGGGATAACACAGTTTTAAACTGCAATCTAATCTAATAATAGGGTTTGGTAATTACCCAAGGAACAAACAGAAATGGTTACAAAAACAAATAATACACTTCGTATTTATACTAAGTACGAGGTTTCATCCTTCCGAAATAAGGAAAGACGGAAAACAATAATCAAGAGTTCAAGGGGAAGGTAATATATTAGAAGTATGAGGGTCAAGGCATTTTAAAGAATTCAAAGGGGAATTGTCAAGGCAGTTGTGGATTAAAATCCTATTCTGGTAATCCCAATTCATATATTCGTATCAGCACAGTTAGGTAACTGATTTGATATGCTCAGACATATCTAGAGGGCAAGTACATCTGTCTACTAATTACTATATATCTCAATCCACGTAAAGTAATTATGCGAAGGGCGAACCAAGTGCACTATGGTTGATCAGACCGTAATACACTGATTCTGAAATATATTATTGTAGTACTCCAATAATACTTATATCATGAACAAGCTTGATAAAGAATAAGCTTGTAAAGCTAGGCTATAATAGCAGTATAAGTCAAGGTAGTATAGCAAATATAAATACGCTAGATTATGATATGAGAAATTACAAAACAATTCAAATTCACAAAAATACAAGACTCTCTAATCTCTACAGTTATTATTCTAATTCCTCGTCTAAGTCGCTAGTTGACCCAAAAGAGGTATGGTCTTCTAAGTTCTACAATCTTAGTAAACATTATAGGTTGTCTGCCTAAAACAGAGATTTCAAGAAAGTTCACGTAAAGTAGGGGTTCGAGGTTGTCTGCGTAAAGCAGAGATAAAATAAATTTGGCGTAACTCATGGCTTCAGGGCTATCCGTGTAATAAGTCTGTGCGTAAAAGTCTGGGTGAAAGGTTTCTGCATAAAGTCTGAAATATGTTGCAGTGTAAAGTTGTACGAGATATTCATGAGTTTGTCAGTTGAATTTGTGAAATCTGACATCTGACAAAAGTACTTGTACAACGATTGAGTGGATGGTTTGATGATGATGAATTTACACGGAGTCCCAGGTTGTCGTCTAGTGACTGATTGGATACAAGTCATTTTTACGCTCGAGGTGAGACATGATCAGATGTCCTGTCAGAAAGTTATTTCTTTTTGCATAGGCTCGAGGTGTATCTCTGTATTTTAATGCACGAGATTGGGTCATGGCTGAGAAAAAGCTAAGGCTGTAACAAAATACGCTCACATTCTATCCTTAGGTTACGCCTAATCAGGTTACTCTACGCTGGTTATCTAATATTCAAGAATCATCAGGTTTACGTAAGGCAGTTATCTACGTGGCTTACATGACGCAGGATAAGGAAGACTAAGGGATCGTGGGTAGCAGTTGTCATAACTGCAGCTTAAAGGAGATAATCTCCTGCATAATTTTGGTTTTTACTCCAACAGGAAAGTCATTTGGCTTTTACGCCAACTAGGCAGTTGTTTGGTTCTTATGCCAATAACGGTCAAATGGGTTTTACGCTAACAAGGGTAAAGGGTCTCTGGCGTATAACTGGGTTTATCCAAACATAGGGTGAGGTTTCAGTCCTAGTATTTAGCCTTAGATTTCTATCGGTTCCTTAAGACTAGGGTCACACTATGGTAAATTCTCTAACTAATCCTAGTAGGGTTTATACTACTCTCAAGTCATACACAATATGTCAAGGGATAAGGGTAAGTTAATCTATAGGTAAGTGATGCTAGGGTTTGTTAGATAATATGGAAGACTAGGGTTCATTAAGTAGTCTGAACTTAATGATATGTCAAAGCCCTAGTTGTGTTCTAAGTAGGAATATTACCCTAGTTATCATCCTATCAATAGGGATTCCTATATTCTAGTAGGGGCTATACTCTAGGAATTTATCAGGGAAGCACATGAATCAAGCAGGATGCAATTTTGTAAGCAGGACAGACTGGAAGGAAGATAAGTCATAGTCAACTGGATGAGATCTTATACTCTAATCCTAGGTGCAGGCTTGCTCGGTACAGTAACGTAACCGAGACAATATGCTCTGACCTGCATGGGCCACCACTAAAAATATGTCACGCCCCAGTCCCAAAATACGTAGGACTAGGTCACGTAACTATGCCAGCTGGCCCGTATATATGGCAACTCCAATATATGGAAACCATATATACGTGCGTACGCTGTATAATGAACAATAATTCATAAGTGGTAAAACTAATTATAAGTCACAGGGTCATATCTAAATCTCATCCACAGAAATCACATAAAGATAACCAATAACCATGTAACTAGATCTCAATACAGATATCTAAGAATGACAGTCAGATAAAATCAAATCTACTGCCGAAATAGAATATAAAAAAAGAACCAGATACACACCATATAAGAACAACATCTGACAATCACGAGGCTCGAAGAGAAGACCTCCTCGGGATATACGTAGCCTGTCCGGATCTGTGCTCCTGTGAATACGCAAGAACATATACACCTGGCAGGGAACCAGGTCCTCAGAGGGACATAGCAAGATACATAAAAATAATATGCCATAATGTAAATACTGAATAAATAAATGGGGTGTGCTAACCATCTAAGTGAATGCAATTTAAAGACCTTGCAGTACGCATGGGAATGTGTGGGCTAGACATATGCTGACGTAATTCACCAATCGTCATGACTGGCTAGTATATGTATCATATGCCCCCGATCACACGGGTAACTCTGCAATCGTCCATCCCTGCAGAGCATGGAACGAAGGATAATACCCCATCCTCCTCGGAGCACGGTAATGGGAATAAGAAAACCAATACCCCATCTCCGAGCAGCATGGTAACTCTCTATATATACCGTAATTCCCATCTCCGAAGAGCATGGTAACTTGAGTATATATCAGGGGGGTGTCCCATACGCCTACTAGATGTCTTTCCCGCCCAATATAGATGTACAAGTCATGAAAACGACGTGGACACCTCCTACTATGATGCAAGTCTCTATGAAATAAATAACTGAGCTACATACCGCTACACGTGTTGCTCACACTGATGGCCAGTCGCGCATGAGGCACGCGTTCCTACATGTACTCACTCTGGGATGTGTAATGATATGTGTCAAGGCCTGGGAAGTTATATCAATAACTTCACAACTTTAGGTGGGTCTACTAGACACTAGGTCAGATACAAGTCCTAACGTCAACGCCATCGTTGACTGCACCCGAGTCTGCTCGGACGCGCACATTTATATAAAAATAAATAAACATGTAACTAGCAAGAACTGAATATAAACAGTACAACAAGGCAAGGTATACTTGCCTGGCAAGAGCTGCAAAATACAATGTCCAGATATCAAATGCCAAGAAGTCAGAAACTATGGCCTCAGAAGAAAAGTCTCCGGATGCTGAAATAAACATCACTAACAGTCTCAGAAAATATCAAATAGCTAGAAACGCCTGTCCTTTCATCCAATTTGGACACAGGGGCAAAAATGACAGTTTCCGGTCAAAGCGGGTTCCACATGTGGGCCACTTTGCACCGAAAAGCATGTTAGGGTCAAAGGTCTCCAAATTTGCCAAACTTAGTGTCAACAAGTCCAGAACGTCGATACGAACCCAACGGAACTTCCAGAATTGGATTCCGATGAGCCGGTCACAAAATCGTCCGTCAAGTAGAGCCTGTGGGGCCCACGATACGGGATTCTGTCAACGTTCTCAGAATCGAACCAAACTTGGCTCACAGGACCAACGTATTGCTACGAGTCCGATGGCGCAAGTTTTGTTTCGATCCGACGTGTGTACACAAAGTTGCAGCATGTTCCAGAACTGACGGATACGGGGCGGTGTCGGCGGATACGCGTTGATTTCGGTGTGCACGCACATCCAAATCAACTTCTCCGAATTCCTACACGTCCGTATTAATGTCGCGCACGTTTTAGTAAAGACCGCGTGCGACCAAGTCGTCCCGTTTGGCGGGACGTACTCAGTTCCGGGGTGAATCGGGTATGGTTTTTCCTGTTTTTGGATCGCGTGTCGCGATCGCCACAGGACGCGATGCTCCGAGCGGGTTGCACGGGCACCGAGAGGGTCACATAGTCTACACGACGCAACTGACAGAATTAAAATCGAAACTACGAGGAGATAGAACGGTTACCTGAACAGGGCTCCGAGAAGTCTGAATTTTACGTATCCGAGATGTGTCCGAGAGTCGTTGACACGAGTCATGTCCTTGTGTCCGCTGTGTCTGACACAAACTGTGTCTAGAGCTTGCTGGAGACTCGTCGGAGGGTGACTGTGCTGTGTCCCAGTCACTGTACAGGCTGAGGACCATTGGGACTTCGTCGTGGCGGCTCAGAGCGTCGCCGGAGGAAGACAGGTGGTGGTGACGGGTGGTTGACAGGATGTAGGCCGGACGGGAAACACTGGACAGGGAGGAGGAGGGGTGATCTCGGCCATGGGGGGGTCGGCCTAGGCTCGGGGACGAAGTCGAGCTCGAGGGGAGAAGTGGCTGTGCACAGAGGGTCGGGTCGAGGGCTGTCCACCGGCGGAGGCCGGAGAAGGGAAAAGGAGGAGGGAGGAAGAGGGGTTGCTGTTGGCGGCGAGGGGCTGGGGCGATCGGGCTGGGGAGTTTGTTGAGGAGAGGAGGAGGAGCTCACCGGCGGAGGTCCGACGAGAGGGGAAGAAGGAAGGAGGAGGAGCTGGAGCTGGGGAGGAGGAGGAGGAAGCTGGTGATGGTGGTGGTGGTGAGTGGAGATGGGGGTCGGCTGGAGGTGAGGTAGAGGGAGATGGGGGCTGGGGGAGAGGGAAGCTAGGCCGGAGTGGAGGAGGAGGTGGAGGAGGAGCGGGCGGCGGGCGGAGCTTCACTGGCGGGGTCGGGCCGCCGCTGTGCCGGCTAGGTCGGGTCGGGAAGGAGCTCGGGGGGGGGGGGGGGGGAGTGCTGTGTACGGGGGGGGGGGGGTCGGGCCAGCAGAGTGGGGAAACTCGCCAAGGGGGGGGAAGCTCGCCGCGGCCGGGGGAGTCGTCGCTCCGGCGGGGGAGGGGTCGGCTGCGGCCTGGGTAGGGTTAGGGTTTTTTGTTTTTATTTTCTTTTATTATCCTTTTTCTTTATTTTATAAAAAATTATATTAATAAAATATGTAAAATATCTAAAGATATTTACAAGATATTTTGGGATATTTTCCGGGATCTTTTCGGGATATTTTCGGGATTCTTTTCGGGTGGGTCCCATCTCCAAATGGACGGTGCAGGTTCACCGGCCAATCAGGGGGTGACACCTCGCACGATAATTTGCAGATAAGTCGCTGTAATTTTATAAATTGTGCAAAGGTCCTATTTTGGGAATTTGCACAATTACGAAATTGTCTGGAAAAACTCCCGATTCCCGAAAATTCTAAAATTCACCGAATTGAAGGGAAAAGCTATGCGAGGGTCCCGAGGGGGTGGGGGTGAGTCTGGGCAGGGACTGGGCCTGATTTTGGGGTGATACGGGCCATCGTATTTATTAATTAATAAATACCGCGCACGGTGTTCTCTAATTATTTAGAGGCAGGTAGGGCCATAATTTTTCTACGGTGCCAATACACTAAATGTAGTATACTCAGTGTAGAAAATTAACGTATTTTTGTTTGGGCAAAACAGGTGGATGTTAGGCCTCAAATCGCTATTGGAACAGGGATGGGTACAGGTCTGGGAATTAAAATAGGAATTAAATACGGGCGTTTGTAACGCTATTTGTGCGTCTCATACGAGGCTCAAAACTAAGTATCTGGGAGTTGCACAAAGTGCAGGATAGTAGACTGACATGTCTAGGAGAGGTACGTGAACTTTGTTCGGGGATAACGGTCAAGGTAAAGCTCCAAATAATTTGGTGCTGGACAGGTGCACAAGTCAATAGGATATGTAAGCAAAATAAATTAAAATATTGCAACAAATCCTAAATTATGAAAAATATTCCAAAAATACTGGAATCTGGTCGAGGGGGTTTACACCAAGAGACATAGGAGGATCCAGTACCAATACGGGTCCAATAAAGTGGCCTTATTTTCAGCTGCAGCACCAGAGGTATTTCTAGTAGCCAAGGTAGCAGTATCATGGACCAACTAGAGCGTCGACACAGCAGATGCACCAAATCCTGAGGACAGCTATTCCTTGCATATTCTGTAAGAAGCAAGGACATGGATGGGATGCATGCAGGATGAGATTGGGCCAGTGCTTATTCTGTGGATCAGGAGACCACCAGTTGAGGGTTTATCCTAAAGTTCCAGCTCGTCCATCTCAGGGCGGAGCTCAGGCACAGAGAGCACCCGCAAGACCACTAGCGGGACAATAGAGAGGACCTCCTCTACCACCACAATAGCAGCTGTTCACTCAGCACCAACAGCAGCAGAGTGGTGCTGTCACCCTCACATTTTCAATCAAGGGTAGTTTGATAATTGACACGGGTATTTTATATTTTAGGATTTATTGTATTTAAATATTGTACATGTGAATTATTTATTTGTTTTATTATTTAATTCTTGTTAGATGCTAGATTATTTTGGACTTGTGTAGTGGAGCTAACTATTTAATTAGTTGCATGAACCCAATATTTTAGATTGGTTTAGATTGAACCCATGAATTAGGCCCATGGATTAGGAGGTTGGATTAATTAGTGAAACCATTAGACTAAAACCTTCCCTCCCTAATTAATTTCTTCATGAGAGGCCCCAAGGGGTAAATAGAATATTTCACATTGCTTGGGGAAGGGGGTATATGGCCGGCCACCATAGGAGGAGAGAGAGGGTGTCTCTCTCATTTTAATTTTTAATTCCATTTAGATCTAGTTTCCCTTCTTCCAATTTTCTTCATTCCCTCATCAATTCTCTACAAATTTCTTCACAAATTCCTTCCCTATTCTTCATTGGAGGCTTCTACATCAAGAATCTACAAGAAGAAAGCAAGGAGCAACAAGGAGGAGGCCAAGATCTACAAGGAGAGGCGCTATATTTTAATTTGGAGATTTTCATTGGGAATCCATTCTCCCAATAGGTATATTTCAGTTTTTCCTCTTCTATTAAATTCTAAATTTGAGATTTAACCATGAGAAACCAATCCACATGTATAGGCTACCCATAGGAATTGGTTTTAGGTTCATAAGAGACTTATGGTGAAAGTTATGTGCATTTTAGTGTCAATTTTGGGGTAATTTCGAGATTAGTATATGTGTTGTTTGTCATTTGGCCAAATAGATCAATATGACACATGATTGATTGATTGTTTGTGACTAGTTTCGTATCCACAATTGGGTATGTGTAGACCGTATCTCATCAATTTGACGAAATAGGTTAATTTTGGGGGTTTTCCTCCGATACGAGGACTTGTGCATATCATATCGTGACACGGACACGTAGTTGATTTAATTACTATACATATTATTCATATTTAGTGTATTAGACTTACTCGTATCCTTTGGGATACATTTGGTTGTGTGTTGGAGCCGTATCGCAAGCGTAGCATAGAATTAGTGTGATACGGGTGCGGTGCACTCCACGTGTTTGGTTTATTGCTCTTAATTCTATGTATGCTTGTGTATATATATATGTATGATATATTAGTTAGTATATATATATATATATATATATATATATATATATATATATATATATATATATATGCTGTATTGGGTATTATGTATTATATATATGTATGAGTATTTATATAGATACATATAGGTGTATGTGTTATATATATTGTATGCTTATATATGATTGGGTATATGTATCTATTTATGTGTGAGTGTGTGTGTGTGTGTATATATATATATATATATATATATATATATATATATATATATATATATATATATATGGATGAGGGATTGATATACATATAGATTTATACTCATATAGGAATGTACATATATATATAGACTGATACATTTATATGAGTGTAGTGTATATGTGTGTTTGTGTGAGCTATGGGTGTGCATTGTGTTGGTGTGTGAGTGTGTGAGAGAGTGCAGTGCAGTTAGTGATAGAGAGAGGGAGAGCATTCTTGCACAACAACAATGGGTGACTGTGTGCAGCCTCGAGGCAGACAGGTTCAACAGCATACTGGTGCAGCCAACTGCTATGGAGGCTTGGGCTATGCACAGTAGGAAAGAGCACAGTGTCAACAACAACTCGAGCCACACTGTGCAACACCAAGTAGCAGTGCATTGTGCAGCATGCTCTGCACAGAGGGATGCAGAGCGGTCCTACTGTAGAGTATAAATAAAAGAGTATCAGCAGAAGAATCGAGCCATTCACCAGTGCAACTGGGAGCTCCACTGCAGTAACCTTCAGCAGAGGCAGCAACTACTGCAGGTGCAACAGCCAACTGAGAAATTACACATTTTGGTTCCAGCAATATGCTAGCGCTGTAATGTACAACTGAAGGTGTATAGCAGCTCATGCATTGCTGGGCAGTATCACAATAGGAAGTGCAGTAGTCAGTGTATTGGCTCGTGCAGCCAACAGCAAGGGGAAGGAGTTGCTCGAGCTGTTGTGTGCAGAGATGCACATCGTGCATAGCAAGAAGAAGAGGAGCATCAGTTCAAGTATCAGTCTCAATATGCAGTTCAACAGCTAGGTATGACCACTGTATCAGTATCCATATTAGAGAATTCAGTTTTCAGTATCAGCAAGTAGTTGGTATGAGTGAGGTTTAGTTGGATTATGGGTAGTCAGTTTTTAGTATCAGTAGGTGGGTATTTGGGTTAGATAAGTATCAGTTTCAGTACAGATAGTTAAGGATTTTGGTTTAGTAGTTTATAGTGGGTTAGTTAGTTTAGATGTTAAGTCTATCTATGATGCTAGTAAGTATACATATTACTAGTTAGTAGGTATATTAGTGTAGGTATATATGTTAGTAGATAAATTGGTTATAGTTAGTATATTGGTGAGGTATTTTATATGTTAGCTATATCAAGGGTTTTGGATTACCTTGGGATACCAAGGCAATGCCAAGATATTGGGTCGATACCCAGGGTATTGGGTTTGGACATCGAGATAGGTGTGATACGTATTGGTGCAAGGCCAAAGTATCATATTTTTATTGATTTATTATAGATATTATATATATTAACTTTGTATATATATCTAAACTATTATTTTCATATATTGAAACTTGCGTATCGTAGGATACGGCTTTTTGAGTGTTTCATAGTATCATAGGTTAGCTAGTATAGCATAGTTTTATAGTGTATTGACTTAGTATCTTAGTGTTAGACTCATGCAACCTAGATTTGATCGATTTGACTTAGAAATGGTTTATTGGCCTAGAATTGCATTAACTTAACTTATTTTTATTCTTGAACCTTGTATTGTTGCAACATACCATATATAGGTCTGTGTGACACCAGCTTGGGCATCGAGAGATACACCTTGCTCAATACTTCAGGCGAGTACATTTCTCTGATAGTTTTTAATTCATAATAGTGTATATATGCATGTTCTAGAATTGTATACTTGATTCCGATACAGTAATTTTACGGACTTGTACTACATGGATCCCGTCAGGAGATGTTATCCCCTACCGTGTTCAGTGGGTACTCGTGTACATGTATTTTATCGTGTATATTGGGTATTGATTTATATTTCGTGTTCACACACTGCTCGTGCTAAGTGTGCTTATTCGTGTACATCTACTGCTCGTGTTCAGTGGTTATTATATTCGTATACATCTACTGCTCGTGTTCAATGGTCATATTCGTATTCGTAGCGTGTCGTGATTGGATCCATTGGTATTAGTTGGGGATGGGAGAGTAGGAGTTGATTATGTGATCAAAGCCCCATTATTCATTGTGTACATTCTGATTACATACCTCACTTGTAATCGTCTTACCTTATTGATCATGTTTACCCTAACTGATCACATAATGAACTTGTATTCTGAGGCACATTAGTTAGATTACAGTTACTTTATCATATTACAGATATTTATATTGTTGTTCTATATTCTCGTACATTACCTGTATATCTATTATTCATTCATTCATATGTTAGTGATCTTGTATTTTATTTCTATTATCTATTTTATATGCTCGATTATGTTTTTGAAACTGCTTTCAGAGGTATGTACTGTGCTCCAATCCTGACTGAATATATTTTTCCAGATGATTGTCTTATAGAGCAGTATCCCACATTCTACGGGCCGCAGGACGGTGTACCTTTAGAGGATACTCCTATAGACCAGGAGGACTTAGTTGTAGAGCTCGAGGAGGTCTAGTTATTTGTGTTGGCATGTATTAGACTATTATATTTGTGGAGATTCATAGTTTGTACATTATTTCAGATTGTGGATTATATCTTATTCTTTCCTTCGCTATTTCATTCGTGTTTTATCTTTCTTAGTTTATTTTATGATTGAAATTAGTTATACTTGTGAGATACCATATTATTCCTCCGTTTATAGTTGAGATGATTGACAGGTACCATATTATATTGAGATTTAGATAGTTAAAAATGACCCAGATAGCGTTCTACCGTCGATGTTGCGGCGTAGGATGGGCGTAACCACGTACTCGTCCCCGAATATCCAGGTACGGGTTATGATATTTCCAGCGACAGGGGCAAGCTTTTGCCTTGACCGTCGAGGAGGAAGAGCCAATCGATGATGTTATCTCAGGTTCAGTCTATCTTAATTCTTTTCCAACTCATGTTTTATTTGATTATGGTGCTTCACATAGTTTTGTATCTATATCTTTTGCTCTAAGATATCATCTTGAGTCTGAACCGTTGGCGAGGACTTGCAAGATCACGACCGGGGGTGGCATTATCCTAGTCAGTGATGTTTGCAAGGACCAGAGTATTTCTTTGGGAGACTGAGAGTTGAGTGTATGTCTACTCGTAATGCCACTTTTGAACTACGATATAGTACTCGGGATGGATTGGTTGCGTAGGCATCATGCTAATATCGATTATCGTGGAGGAAAAGTTTTGTTTCAGGCGACAGGAGAACCAGAGTTTGAGTTCGTCAGAAGAGCAGCAGAGCAGAGTAAAAGAGATTTTTGTAGAGCTTTGGTAGAAGAGCAGGAGCCGCCACATCCATTGATTGCTAAGCATATGGACATTTTTTAGAGGAGTTGTCGGGGTTGCCATCAGACATATATATGGAGTTCTTTATAGATTTGGTGCCAGGCGTAGAGCCAATATCACAGCACGTCTATAGAGTGAACAATGATGAACTGGAGGAGTTAAAAAAGCAAGTTGATGAGTTGCAAGACAAGGACTTCATCCGCTCTAGTTTATCACCATGAGGTACTCCGGTATTATTTGTACCAAAGAAGGATGGGCCGGTACGCATGTGTATCGACTAGAGGGCACTCAACAACTTTAATATCAAGAACAAATACCCATTATTGTGGATTGACGATTTATTTGACCAGTATTCTCAAAGATAGACTTGAGGTCGGGGTACCACCAGGTGAAAGTGAAGAAGGAAGACATTCCAAAGACAGCTTTCTGGACTCGGTATGGGCAGTTTGAGTTCTTGGTGATGTCGTTTAGGTTGACCAATGCCCCGACGGTATTCATAAACCTGATAAATAAGGTATTTCATCAGTACTTGGATTAATTTATGGTAGTATTCATTGATGATATACTGATATATTCGAAGACCCCGGAGGAGCACGAGAAGCACCTACGAATAGTTCTGGAGACCCTCAGGAAGGAGAAGCTATATAGCAAGCTTTCAGAGTATGAGTTATTCCTTAAATAAGGTTGAATTCCTCAGGCATGTGATTACAGAAGATAGAATCTCAGTAAACTCGAAGAAGATTTCAGCAGTTGAGTCATGGTCTACCCCGAGTTCAGTGGCAAAGATCAGAAGTTTTCTTAGATTGGCAGGCTATTACCGGAGATTTGTTCAGGATTTTTCCAGGATTGTGGAGCCGTTGACTAGACTAACTAGGAAGGACATGGAGTTCATCTGGACTGAGGTTTGTTAGTCTACTTTTAAGGAGCTAAAGAAGAGGTTGACTACAGCTCTAATATTGACATTGTCATCAGGGACGTGAGAATTTTCTATATATAGTGATGCATCGGGTAAGGGTTTGGGTTGTGTGTTGCAGCAGAACGGAAAGGTGATTGCCTATGATTCCAGGCAATTATGCCCGCATGAGAAGAATTACACTACCCATAACTTAGAGTTGGCAAGAGTTATTTTTGCTTTTAAACTGTGGAAGCATTACTTATATGGAGAGCGGGTAGAGATCTTTACAGATCACAAAAGCTTAAAGTATGTATTTACACAAAAAGAACTCAATATAAGGCAGCGGCGATGGTTGGAGTTGATGAAGGACTTCAATATTGCTTTATAGTATCATCCAGGGAAGGCTAACATAGTTGCGGATGCCATCAGCAGGTATCTAGTGGCTATGTACTTGACGAGGGATAGAGATTTGTTGGCCGATCTTGATAGCTTGGGCATTGAAGTATTAGTTCCTGGAGTTGCAGCACAGATGTTGGGACTTCAGGTATAGTCAGAGTTGATAGACCAGATCAGAGCCACACAGTTCGAGGATGAGTCTCTGAGGAGCATCAGAGCACAGGTCCAGATAGGGATGGCAGAGGACTTTAGTATTGCAGATGATGGATCATTGCGGTATGGTACCATATTGTGTATGCATAGTGGAGCATTGTGCAAGAAGATTCTTCAGGAGTGCATCGATCTCAGTACTCTATGCATCCAGGTGCCAACAAGATGTATAGGGACATAAGAGAGCATGTTTGGTGGTATGGTATGAAGCGGGAGGTAGCTAGCTTCGTATCTTGATGTTTGGTTTGTCAGCAGGTAAAGGCGGAGGGACATAGGCCAGGTGGATTGATTCAGCCTTTACCCATTCTATAGTAGAAATGAGAGCATGTGACGATGGACTTTATTTCAGGGCTTCCACGTTCTCCATGAGGTAAAGATGCGATTTGGGTCATCGTAGATAGGTTGACTAAATCAGCCCACTTTCTTCCATTCAAAGTAGGTACGGCTACGGAGAAGCTCGCAGAGATGTATGTGCATCAGATAGTCAGATTGCATAGAGTTCTTAAGAGCATAGTATCGGATCTGGATAGTCGCTTCACGTCCCACTTCTGGAGGAGTTTGCAGGCTAGCTTGGACACTCAGCTCAAGTTCAGTACTGTATATCGCCCTTAGATAGACGGGCAGCCGTAAAAGACTATTCAAACTCTCGAGAACATGCTGCTTACCTGTGTTTTGGATTTTGGAGGCTCTTGGGAGGATCATCTTCACCTGGTAGAGTTTTCTTACAACAACCACTACCAGGCCAGTATAAAGGTGTCACTATTTAAGGCGTTGTATGGACGAAGATGCCGCACTCTGTTATTATAGGATAATATTGGTGATAGAGCCTTGTTGGGACCAGAAATGGTCATAGATGCAACCGAGAAGGTGATGCTCATCAGGGATAGACTTCGGGTGGTATAGGACAGACAGCGACATTGGACCGATAGCCATCGGAGACCATTGGAGTTTGAGATATATATTTTGTTTTGTATTGCCTGTGATTGCTTATTTTTGTTAGAGTGCTTAGGCTGTATTTGATGCTAGGTTGGCGATCTGGATTTTATGAGGATTTCTCTGACATGTGGCACGATTAGTTTCGGTGGAGGAGGAAAGCTTAGTCGGCGATTCATCGGACCTTTCAGTATTCTCGGAAAGGTCGGTGCAGTTGCTTACAGACTAGACTTGCGCTTGCATTAGAGGGAGTGCACGTATTCTATGTGTCACAACTGAGACGATACGTGCCATATCCTAGCCATGTACTAGATCACTCGGAGACAGATGTGGGCCCTACTCTTAACTATCCAGAACAGCCAGTTGAGATTATGGATTGGAGAAAGAAGGTGCTGCAGAATCAGATAATTTCTTTGGTGTACATCGCGTGGAGGCATCACTCGCCAGGAGAGAGTACCTGGGAGCGAGAGGCCGAGATGCGCCACCGATATCCTTATCAGTTTGAGCCGTGAGGTATAATTATTTCTTGCTTGTATTGATTGCTTTTGGTAGTTAGTTCTTCCTTAATGTCGAGGAAAAAAAATTTCTAAGGTGGGTAGGATTGTTACCCTCACTTTTTCAACTAGGGGTAATTTGGTAAATGGGTATGGATATTTGTATTTTAGGATTATAATATTAATATTGTGCATGTTGTAAATATTATTTATTTATTGTTAGATGTTAGATTTTATTTTAGATTTGTGTTAGTAGACCTAACTAGTTTAGATTAGATCCATGGACCAACATTTATTTCTAGTTAGAATTGAGCCCAATAGTAAGCCAATTCATTAGGAGGATGAATTAATTAGTTAAACCAATTAGACTAGAACCTTCCCTCCTTAATTAGTTCGTTTATGACAAACCCCAAGGGATATTGTGGACATTTCATAATAACTTGGAGGAGGGGGTAGAGGTCGACCATCTATTGGAGTGGGGAGAGACCCTCTCTCCTCATTTGTCATTCCAAAACTAGATCTAGAATTTTTTTTCCAAATTTTTTCATTCCTACACAATTTTCTACTCAAATTTCTTCCTAATTCCTTCCCTATTCATTATTAGAGTCTATTAGTACAAGGAGGAAGCAATAATCTACAAGAAGGAAGCAAGGATCTACAAGGAGGAGCAATGATCTATAAGTTGAAGGCTCTTGACACTCAATTTGGAAACTTTATTGGGAATCCATCTCCTAATAGGTACAATTCAGTTTTTTCTCTCTAATTAGACTCTAAATCTATAATTTAATTATAAGAAATCCTTCCAGTACTAAGGCTACCCATAGAAATTGGAATTATGTTCACAGGAGGCCTATGGAAAAAGTTATGTAGTATTTTGTGTCAAATTTGGGGGAATTCCGAGATTGACACATCTTGTGTTTGTAAATAGGTTAATTGGACCAAATTAACATATGTTTGATTGTGTGTGACTAGTATCGTATCCAAAATTGGATACGTGTAGGCTGTATCCCGATAATTTGGAGATACGGGTTAATTTGGGTATTTTCTTCCGACATGGGGGTTTGAGCATGTCATATTTTTACACGGGCACTTAGTTGAGTAGCTAGTTCTTCGTAATAATCATAATTATGATTTTAGACTTTATCGTATCCTTCGGGATACGTTTGGAGGTGTGGTGGAGCCGTATCACAAGCGTATCATAGATCTAGTGTGATACGGGTGCGGTGCACTCTACGTATTTGTTTCATTGCATTTCAATTCAATTTGCCATGATAATAGCTATTAGAATATTGTAATTATAATTATTGTATGATATATATGTATATGTATATGTATATGTATATGTATATGTATATGTATATGTATATGTATATTCTATATTTTATTTTAATGTGTTGGTGGTCATGGAAGAATAGGAGAGTGTACGTGCATCACTAGTGTAGTTATTTGGTGACATATATATATATATATATATATATATATATATATATATATATATATATATATAGGGATATGTATATGTATTTACATATATATATGTAGTTATGTGAGTGAATACATGTGTATATTAGATGTGTGCATGTGATCTAGAGGGGTGAATGATAGGCCAATAAGCAATAAGCTAGCAGCCAGATAAGCAGGGAGATAAGTTGCAGAAAGCAGACAGAAGCAGCTGCAGAAAGTAGCAGAAGCAGAAAGAAAAAGCAACAATAGAAGCAGCAGCAGAAACAGTGAGCAGAAGCAGCAGCAGAAGCAGCAGCGGAAAGCAGCAGCAGCTGTAGTAACCTACAGTAAGCTACAGCAGTAGCAATAAGCAGCAATAACAAGTGCTTATATATAAGTTATAGATAAGTTTAATAAGCTAGTAATAAGCTAAGTTAGTTATATATATATAAGCACTAATTAGCATTGGTTAGTATTATTCTAGTTTACCTTGAGTTACACCTAGGTATTGAGAGTTGAGGTATCTTGGGTATTGAATATCCATTGGATATATTAGTATGATAGTTTAGTATAGTACTGTTATAAGTTTAAATACATGTTAGTGTGTAGTTAGGTGTATGGGTAGTTAGTTATATGTTAGATATTGGATTACCTTGTGATACCAAGGTAATGTCAAGGTATTGGTTTATACTCAAGGTATTGAGTTTGTATATCAAGATGGGTCTGTAGGTAGTGTGATACCGTAGTTGGTTCAAAGCCAAGGTATCCACTTAGCATTAGTTTAGCTTGGAGTACTATATATTTTGTCTTAATATATATATATATATATTATAGTATTTTCATATCTAATAACTTGCGTATCTTAGGATACGGTATTTTTATTGGTATCCTAGTATCCTAATATAACTAGTATAGCCTAGTTACATAGGGTATGGACCCAATATCCTAGAGATGGACTCGTATAACCTAGAAATAGCTAGTTTGACCAAGTTTGACTAGTTTGACCTAGAGTTGACCTATTTTGACTATTATGACTTAGAAATAGCTTTATGACCTAGAATTGAAATAATTTAACTTATTTTTATTTCAAAATTTTGTATTGATGTAATATACCATATATAAGTCTGTGTGACACTATCTTGGGCCTCGAGAGATACACCTTGCTCAAGACCTCAGACGAGTACATTTCTCTGTTAGTTTTCATTTCATAATAATGTATATATCTCATATTCTAGAACTGTATACTTTATTTCGATACAGTGATTTTGTGGACTGTTACTACATGGATCATGTCAGAAGATGTTATCCCTTACCGTGTTCAGCGGGTACTCCTTCACATATATTTTATCGTATGTATCAGGAATTAATTTATTATACTTCGTGTTCATACACTGCTCGTATTCAGTGTGCTTATATTCGCGTACACATACTGTTCGTGTTCAATATTGTAAACCCCCTTAAATTATATTTTAGGTAGACTATATATGGTTAGAAATTTTGGTTTAGCATCAGGCTGTTTAAGGTTTAGAAATTAGGTTGCGTAGACTGGTTCTTTAATTTAAACCCTTGGTGCACCTTACCGTTGCTACAATAATTGAAGTCCAACAATAGCCTTTAATTTCCAATAAATTATTGCACTCTTGACCTGACAAGCCAACCTAGGCACTAGATATTTTGGTCACTCATAAACACACTTTCTTGTGCTCTAATTTAATTGCACAACTTTCCAGTCACAAAAATTAATTCTTTAATCCTATATCGCGTACCTATGTCGTTGCTATCGATTTGGGGACACAAACTCAACCTATTTCATTGAACCAATTAAAGGGTCCAAGACTGACACCAAGCCTACACCGTTTATGATCTTTGTGTCACTTTCAATTAAGACCCCATGTACTCCCATTTAATTTAAGAACACATATGATACTTTATTTAATTAAATTAGGGACACCAACTTAACCTAATCCCAATCTAACCCCAACTTAACCCAACACCCATTCATGAGGCCCATACAAAATACACAATACCCCCTCACCCTACAAAACATCAAACACCACTTCTTACACCAAATTCTCAATATTTTCCCTTCATATGCAAACACCCAAATATTGAGGGGCTTAATGGCAAAAAGGGCACTAGGTCTCACCATCCTATTGGTGAAAGCCAATGAAGAAACCCTCTCCCAACCTCACATGACCGGTCATGTCATCCTCTCTCTCCCCTTTTGCTTTGTAGAACTTTTTCATGTTGAATCATGACCCTTGATTTAAATTCCTATACTATCACAACCACGCACCTACTCTATATTAACTCTCACAAACAACCCTCCCCCCCACATGTGGCCGACCCTAATCCCTAGAAAAACCTAGAAATTCCCCCCTCACTCTCTCTCCTCCCTCTACTTATTCACAGCCGACCTCTTCTTTCCTTCTCTTCTTCTTCTTCTTCTTCTTCTTCTTCATTCTTCTTCACTTATCCATCACATCCAACCCGCACCACCACGGACCACCCCCTCCGGCCAACTCTCCTCCACCACCTCGAGCCTCCACCCGCCACTACATCCCCGACCCGAGCAGCAGCCACTTCCAGCTCAAGCCTCCACTGGAGCACCCAATGATCCACCACCACCTACTGCCTCCTACACCATGCCTCCACCACGGACCACCACTCTACCCGTTGTTGCCAACTCTCCTCCACGAACCACCCACTGCACCACCACCTTCACCGCCTCCACCTTCACTGCCTCCATCACCTCGAGCACCACTCACCACTACTATCTCCACTACGAGCAGTAGGCCATCGTCGGAGCACCACCATGACCACCCGCCTCCTCTATGACCAGCATCACCACTACCTACTGTCAATACCACCCGCACCACCACCTTCACCCGCTGTCCCTCCACTGGAGCACCACCATCCGATAATCTCCACCATGATCCACCATCACTTCCAGCACCACCACCCCGACCCTTCACCTCCAGCACCACCACGACCTTCACCTCTAGTACCACTACCCTCACGTAGCCGAGCACCACCACCCTCACGCAGCCGAGCACCACCACCACCTCGGTCGACACGGGCACCACCCCTACAGTCGACGCCATCCCTGATCGAAGCTGCAGCACCGCCGCTGCCACCACCCGCACCCACCTAGTTAACTCCTCATCCTTCTCCTTTTTTGTGTAGTTATGTTTATATGTGCTAAGAAACCCTAGTTAGGGTTAGGGTTTCATAATATAAATCCCATGCATAATTTAATAGAAATTATTGAGGTTAGATATATATGTGGAATGGTTTTATAGTAATTATTACGGTTATTTATATGTGAACTTGTTAATTTATAACAAATTATTTGAGGATAAATAAATATAGAAAATGCACATGTTGGGGATGTACCAATAAATTTTGGTACGTTAGTGATGATATGAACGAGGATGAGCATAACTTAATTGACTGAAATCACTGTAATGAATATTTGGGGTTGGAGATTTTGTTTGAGGACGTTATACAAATTGTTGATTGTATTTGATGTAATGTTACCTTAGTGAACTTGGGTCAACCTTCTAGTTAGTATCTATATGAGCTATGTAACTAAGACAAAAGCATATGCTAGACGTGTTGTACCTCTTATTTTAGAATATTATCGAGCTAGACTATTAATTAATTTTATATATTGTCTCTAGGTACTTCGAGATCCGCAGACTTGGACGTTGTACCGGAGCCCCGCCTTCAATATCCGGATCCAGGCAAGTGTACCTTGTCATCCTGTATCTCAATTCCAGATTTACTATTTATTTTATCGATACATTGTGTGCGCTTTGGATCAAAAATGTTACTTAGCGTCCGGGTCACATCCGGGTGTAGACGTTCGTTGATAACATCTAGTATCGATTGATAGATGTTCTTGATACCTTGATATACCTACTTGGTTACATCGGAACCCTATGACACATTTAGACACCGTCATCGTGCCAGACTTCCTGTATCTTGATAGTTTCAGTATGACCAAAATCTGTGATGACTTTAGGGTTATGATTGTTGATAGTTACATTAGTATGATGAGACTGTTAGATAGAGATTCAGGTTCAACGAGCACTCGTTGACCCCATTGGGAGGGGAAGACAGTTACTAGATGTTTGGGCTACTTTGCACGCACTATATATATATATATATATATATATATATATATATATATATATATATATATATATTGCTATTTATGTAGAGATCCTATATCCGGAGTCATAGTATCACCCGTGTGACTCTGTGCTCGGAGCTATGGTATGCCTCGTGTGTCTTTGTGCCTCGGAGATACGATTTTATATTTGGAAAGCCCACGCATTGAACATTGTCTTTAAAGTTGTGTCTCACTTAGGTGGTTATGCTAGATTACACTAGCGTAACATATGTTTCTTTCTGTTATACTATGACTACTATTTTTGTACCTTGTTACGTCCCTCTAAGGACCTGGTTTCCTTCCAGGCTTAGGCGAGGAGGACTACCCGGAGGAGTACGGACTAGGTGTATATCCAGGAGCAGGACTTGTTGTAGGGGACGAGATCCTTCCCGAGGACTATGTTTGATCTCTGGTAGTGACTTCACCCTGGGCCCGATATTATTATCTAGTTTACAGATATCGGCCCTAGTTATCTTGCTTTCATTCATTCAGTATTTGTATTAGCGGGTTTGTTCCCGTGTTACTCTATTCGTATTTGTATTATGATACATTTCCAGTCTTATTTTCCTTCTACACATTAGTAGATATGATTTCTCTATGTGTTATATATTCAGATGTCTGTGGATGAGATTTAGTTTTACTGTTTATTTTTATATGTCGGGTTTTATTATTGTACTTTACAACTTAGATGCACTCCGTCGGGTCCATTAGATAGGGATGTCCGTCGAAGTGTACTTGCTGGCCATTGCCACATGGCTCAGTTTCTTATATTTGGAACTGGAGTGTGACAAGTGTGCCCATATTCGTGTTCGTAACGTGTCATAATTGGATCCATTGGTATTAGTTGGGGATGGAGAAGTAGGAGTTGATTATGTGATCAAGCCCTAGTGTATTCGTGTAGATGTCGATTACATACCACACTTGTAATCGAGTTACCATATTGTATTCATGTTTAACCTAAACCAATCACAAAATGAACTTGTATTCCATGGCACATTAGTTAGATTTCAGTTATTCTTATTATATTGTAGATATTCTATTACATGTTCTTAATTCCTGTACATTGCTTGTTCGCTCTAGTTTATTTTATTATGTTGTTTAGTTATCTTGTATTATTTTCTATTATCTGTTTTATATGCTCAATTATGTATTTGAAACTTCTTTCAAAGGTATGTACTTTATTCTAATTCTGACCGGACATATTTTTCATATGATTGGCTCATAGACCAGTGTCCAACATATTATGGATCACAGGAGTGCATACCATTAGAGGATACTCCTATAGACCAGGAGGACTTAGTACCAGAGCCTGAGGATGTTTAGATTATTTTTCATAGACTTGTATTAGACTTTTATTGAGACTTATGGCATGTATATTATTTCAGATTCGTGTATGTATTATAATTTTCTTTCCTTCGTTATTACATTCGTGCTCTATCTTCCTTAGTTTGCATTATGATTGAGTATAGTTACATTTATGAGATACCATATTGTTCCTTCGTTTGGGGTTGAGATGGTTGAGAGGTACCATATATATATTGTGTGAGATGTTTAGAGAGTGGAGTTGACCCAGACAGCGTTCTACCATCGATGTTGCGGCGTAGGCTGGACGTACCCACGTAATCGTGCCCGAATATCCGGTTGCGGGTTATGACATATTCTATTCATGACAACTAAGTAATAATTAGTTCTAGACTAACCACTAATTAAAGGATATAATATAAATAGTAACAAGCAAAATTATCAAACTATCCTTGAGGTAAAAAGTAGTGGTTACATAAATTATTGAATAACTGTTTAGGCTAAATAACTAGATTGATAACATAGATATATTGGCAGGGGGAGGTTTCCTGGTTGCATACGATCCCGTTATTCTGGCGCCACTTTATGGATGAATTTGGAGCTCTCCGTCGTGAGGTGCACACTTCTAGCTCACCGTCGAGTGATGCATATTGTCACCTATTATCATATACTGTCACATACTGTCACTATCATTTATTTGCTCACCGTCGAGTGGTGCACTATATATTGATAATGACTTGACCTGCGCTCAGGATAACTTGGATAGACTGCAGTGCTTATGACCAATTAGAAAATCTTAAATTGCATATGTTAGTAATTAGGAATTGTGATAACCTTAGTTAGATAACGATATCAAGCCGTAGGTCATGATTGACCGTGATTGATTGATTGATTGACCGTGATTGATTGATTGATTGATCGTTTAGTCCTATTCATATCTTGCTTTGATTTATTGTTTATGTGCTATTTCAGTTTACTGGCTATGATTTGATCTTACATGTCTATACTAGTTTATCTTATATACTATTATACCTGTTTACTTTTACATATTTTGACATATCTATTTACCTTACCACGATAAACTGTTTACTTACAATATGTTGTTGTTTACTGTTTTACCACATTATGCCATGTATGATGTTTTTAGTTCATAAGATTGGCTTCCTTGTGGTACTTTGCTATTTTGGGATTTTGACCCCACTAGTTTTGCATTGTCAGATCTCGCAGTAGAACCAGAGAATTTTCCATATCTTCCACTGGATGGTGACCATTCAGAGCACCAGAGTACCTGAGTGGATTTCTTCTTCATCTACACACTAGTATATGTATATTCTTTTGAGGCATTTAGCTCGTGTTTTGGAGTTGACATCTAGCCTACGAGCTTGACATGATTAGCATTATTTTAGACTATAGCTAGAGTTGATCATGTATGACTTATACTCTTGCTAGTTCTTCAATTTGTTCAACTAGCTTCATGATCACCTATGTATACATAGTTTGGGACGCCTTACTATTTTATGTCTGATGATCATATATCTTGTATCTTGTTGATTAGCTTGTAATTGAGACACATAGGATTGCTTGACCTAGTATTGACTGTTGGATTATAGAGTAACTCCCCATGACTTACACAGCCATAACAGTATCTAGGGGTACAAGAGTACTCTAGTATACGTATCTAGCTTTCTATGCTCCCACTCTCCAGTATTCTGGTTCTGGGACGTGACAGTTTGGTTACGATCATATTAACGAGAATGGAGTCTAATTTTTTATATTTTTATTGAGACCAAGTATTATAGAGAAGGGAGTCTGATTTTGTATAACCATAATTACCCTATATTTCATTAGTTTCCAGATAATTAATATTAATATTAACAAAAAATTTCTTCCAAAGCATATTAAAGTTTTTGAAAATTGTGCAAAGAGCAAAAGTTTAGGAAATTTATAGAATGAAAAATTAAAATGTCTATCTGTTGGATATTTTTCTTGAATCCAATGGTTAGTTAATTAAAAAATTAAAAAGAATGTCAAATAAATGCTATATCATTGGACATTTTTACGCATCACCAAAAAAATGCCTAACCATATATGACAATTTTTTTTGTGAAAAAGGCCAAAGTAGGTCATCTTTTGTTGATCATTTATTAATTATTTGTTGAGCATTTGTTAATCTTCCAGTCAATATTTTAATCCCCATTCTCAAAAGAAACGTCCAATGGTATGCCATTTGTTTAGAAAATGCACAATGATACGACATTTTATTTATCAAAGTTATAATTTTTGAAAAATATGTGTTCTTCCAGCCCAATTTCTCTTAAGTTTGATTCTTTTTATGAAAATTCACGTAATATTAATGTTAACATTATCATTACATAATCTTTTGTAATCAAGATAATTAATATTAATACTTAATCCTGACAGGTTTATTACTTTACTGAAAGTCGATAATTTACGACTGTAACTCATCCTTCATAGGCCCCGGAACCAGTCCTTTCCATGTGAACTTGGTCGTGGGTGGCCAAGAGGACCCACTTGGAGACTTAGGATCTCAACAGGAAATACGAAGGTTGCTTAAAGCCGACCGGTCGATAGACAAAAGAGAATTATTTTTGTTCTGATCTGAATTAAGTATTAGTATTAATCTTAAATATTAATATTAAGGCTAAATTATTCTAATGATATTTCAATTATAGCATTTGAATTTTTTTGACACCTTAACTTTCCACTGCACAATTTTGGTACCCTAATTTTATAAATTGCTCGTTTGAAACACATTTCGTTAATTATGAAGCCTATCAAGACCATTTCAAAACAATATATATCTTGCAATAACAAGTATTTAATTATAATTTTGTACTATAATATATGCTTTTGAAGTGGTCAAAATCTGCTTCAAAATTAACGAAAGGTGATTAAAAAGAGCAATTTATGAAGTTGTGGTAATAAAATCAAGCAATGAAAAGTTAATGTACCAAAAATGTCCGAACGCTATAGTAGAAATGTCATTAGGATAATTTAGCTTTAATATTAATGCTAAACTAACGTTAACACTTAATAGGATTTTTTTTTAGATGTCCGGCGATACGCAAAGGACTTTACGCATGCTGCATTGTATGCCATTTGGACCCACTGCCCCCACAGCTCTCCCACAGTTTGATTCTGAGACTTCCGTCCAGCCAGGGAGGTTATATCTCTTCTCACTGACCACAAGAACCAGTTGAGTTTTGTACATTTAATGGGATTATGATAATGAGAGAAGGCATTAGGAGGATAAAATAATGAATATGTTTTTAATGGACCATTTATTTAGATAAATAAAATAAGTTTATTGTCACTATAAAAATATTAGTAAAAGATGATTGTGACGAATATTAAATAAAAATAATAATGGTCGAATCAAAGTTTCAGCAGGACCATACTTACCAAACTCTTTTAAAAATAAATTGTATAGTAATGTACAAAAATATATTTGTGATTGAAGAAGAAAGTTAACTTTCTATTAATGTAATTAATAAATGGTGAACAAATACATAAAGGTGGAAGAAGACAAGGAAAAGAATAAGAGAAAATTGGGAAAATACAACTAAGTTTATGTGTTTATTGAAATGATTATTATATACTATTTGTCATATCTAGAAATTATATTTTAAATTTATTTGTTTTCCAATAATTTGATAATAAGAAAGATTTTATTTTGAAATTTCTATTGTTTTCAAATACAACAACATAAAAAATTCCAAACCAAATCTAATCTAATCTAATAATTTATTTCATATATCGTCCTTAGCCTAAGAGCATCATTAGTAGTTGGGACTCTCCAATATAATTTGAAATCCAAATTTTTTAAAAAAGATAAATGTAAAATTGGTTAGACTTGTATCATAATAGTAGAAAATGATAAAGTGAGTTCCGGTCTCATGATTGTGTAGTCAAAAATTGATCTAGAAAAAAAAATACAAAATCAAGAATCTAGAAAGTTGGGCTCCAAATTGAGACTTACTATTCTACAAAATGAGTTCCTATAATATAGAATCTAAAAATTGGGAGTCCCAATCTATAGCTCGCATGGATGAAATGAGACCAAAAATTTAGAAATTAGAACTATGGATGAAACTTACTATTCTACAAAATAAACTACTATATTTTAAATGGCTGGTGATAAGGGCACTACTAAATACACTTGGAGCTAGCCCAGGATTGGGGCTAGCCCATTAATGAATGAAGTTTACTCATACTAGCCCAAAAGTTTAATCATACTAACCTAAATACTAAACTCTCTTCCCAAACCCTCCAAACCCCCACTAGAGCCCTCCCCCCTCCTCCCTTTCTTGTCGGAGCCCTCCTCCTCCACTTCTTCCTCTTCATCCTTGTTGATGGCTCCCAAACTCTCGAAAGAATCAATGTACCATTCTTCCTTCTCTTTGTTCTATTGCATTTCAAAAAAAAATTAAAAATTGTAATAATTTCTATTGTATTTCAAAAAATTTCCAAAAATTATGTTTTCAATCTTAAAATTAGGGCATACAAGTCCTGAATATAGTTTCGGATGTAATTTCGACATTTTTCTAGAATCTCGTACTCGATTTTAGGGCATACAAGTTTGACATCCGTCGAACGTGTAACAGAACTATATGGGACTGTAGAAATTTCTACACTCCTAATATACATTGTGGACTGTAAAAATTTCTATAGTCCTATATGTATAAAGGACTGTAGAATTTTAACAGTCCTGTATAAATTAGGACTGTAGAAATTTCTGTAGTCCTGCATACATATAGGATTATAGAAATTTTTGCAGTCTGAATAAATTTCTACAGTCTGTTAAAATATATATATATTTTGTCTTATAGTGACGACCCTCGAAAGGGCACTGAGGATGAAGATATCATAAAAAGACGTCATACTATGTCGATGCGTAAGGAACGCAATGTTCAACATATTATTGAACCAGCTCTCACTATCCGCGACCCCGAGGCACGCCCTGAAGTTAGGAAATATCGACTGACGAAGAAGACTGTCACTCGTTCGAAGAGACGTGCTCCTAGTACTCCTAGTACTTCTGGTTCTTCTTCCTCCTCCGATGAGGACATACCAAATGTCCAAAATTGGCCACTGATGGTTCAGGACCTTCTCAGCATGCAGATAGTCCTGTTGAGACTCTCCCACAAACCCTCGAAAACTGGCCTACTAGTCCAGTTAAGACTCGTCCAAACGGTTGCTCTATGTTGCCGTCGATCGAGAACCATATTGCATACCAAATATGTAATAATCCGGTAAGTATATTACATTATGATAATTTTATATATAGTTATAAGTTCTAAGTTCATCCAATTATTTATAGATAACTATATTTTATATATAGGTATAAGTTCATCCATTATTTATTTTTTAGGAGAGTTCTCGTATGTTAACGGTGATCAACCACGACAAAAAATACAATACATGGAGGTTTGAATTATTGGGAGACGATGTGAAGGCTAAAATCATTCCCACCGATTTATAATATTTAGGTAACTACTCATATACGACGATGGATAATGCACTCATATCAGCATTTGTAGAACGATGGCATCCAGAAACTAACACTTTCCATCTATCAGATGGGGAGTTGACGATTAACCTTGATGACGTCCATCATATATTGGGACTTAGGATTGATGGTCGAGTCATGATGAATCATACTTTTGATGAATCGAGCATCAACTTTTACGACCATATCGTAGATTATGTATCAGGGTGTCTGGGAGTTGATGCGACAAATTTTACCACCCTTCGAGAATTTAAGAAGTCGTACAGACTTCCTTTAAAATATTTGGAGGAGACATTCGCTGATCCGGACCCCGAAGTGGATAATAGCGATAATGTGGCCCGTAGATATATGCAGTTCATCTTAGGGGCTATCGACATTATAGATAAGTCTGGAACGTCGATACATGCCAAATATCTCCTGAATTTGGATGACATAGACACGATGGAAGAAATATCTTGGAGAAGCAGTATACTAGCATACCTTTACCGCGAGCTTGGTGCGGCATCCCGTGTCGGTTCCAAGATAATATCCGGATGCCAGACTCTACTCCGTGTATAAATATATCTTTGTCAACTTGTATACATAATAAAAAATACTGTTGTTAATTTTTGGACTAATATTTTTTTAACTTGGTTACGTGAAGACATGGATATACGAGCACTTTCCAACCCTGCAGCAGGCTAAACTTAACCGAGGGTATGATGAACACCTTCCTAGAATGTGCAGATGAAAGCCAACTAAGAAAGATGCCAAACGTCCATACACATTTGCCGCCCTACGGAATGCACTCAAAGATATGACGATAGAAGAGGTGAATTGTGTAAACCACTCACCCAAAATAGGTATTTTATGTGTATTTTATATTATTGTATTTATTATAGATTATTTTAAATATTAAATTACTTTAGAGTATTCTCTTAGTTAATTAGAAAATAAATTTCTTAGTATATTTAGTTATATAAATATTTATTTAGAATCATTTTTAGGCTATTTTAGATTGTTGGAGGATTTTCTAAAATATTTAGGTAGTTAAAACATAGAAAACGTAAATTTTTTGGACTTCCATAATTTACTATGAGACCATACTTGCATATTGTTCCTACCAAATATTTATTGTAGGTTAAAATATTTAATTATATTTTTATGCAATTTATTTAGAATTTTAAGAAATTTATTTAGATTTTTGAAATTATTTAGGATTTATTTGGATATATATAGTCTTAATATTAGATAGATGCTAATTTAGTGTTAATAGATATTAATAAGATTATATATAAATTATTTGTATTATCTTTAATTCTATTTAAGATTATAAATTATTGAGATAAACTCAAACTATATTTTAAATTAATTCAAATTCTGAGCCTACAAGGAAAGTAACTTCATGCATATCATATCCTTATTTAAACTGATCCTAATCATATCCAAATTAACCAATCCTAGGCGTATTAAATTAAGTAGTCTCCACCATTATAAATATCTATTAGACTTATGGAATTCATATTTTTCTTCTCCAAACTCCTCTCTTTTTTGTCCAAAAATAGTTAAAATTCGTCATAAATTCAGCCTCATTTTCTAGTAGTTATGACGATTTAAAAAGACGATATCTCCTATCTCCGGATTCCAAACATGCTCCATTTTTTTAGAGCCATATAAAGGTTAGATTTCTGAATATATAAATTATTTTAATAATTTATGAACCTATTTTTCCAGAAAATTCTAAAAGTGCCAGTTGTCCGAAATCAGACGTGTTTTCGTATTTTCGAGATTTCGGGAGATCCCGAATTCGGAATTATGAACAGTTTGAAGTTTCAGAAAGTTGACATGATGAACTTACATAAAATTATTTTCTAAAATTTAACATGCAAGTTAGTCTACTGTAAAATTCGTGCAACATAGACGTAAATAGGAAACCACAAAAAATTATCATCTATTCGCCCTTGTGGCCATAACTCTTTACCGACTTGTGATTTTATGAAACCGTCGATTCCGTTATTCATGTAGCACTAAAATATATAGAATTCTACACACAAATCAAGGATTTGAGTTGGTTGACTTTTTGGTCAACGGATTGCCTCGATTTGTGTGCCACGGATCATAAATCCGTAAAGTTGACTTTCTTTGGACCAAAATTAGGTTTTAACAATAAAATCATATTATAATAAGATTTAAAATACTATTTTAGGTTATTTTTATTCATAATTAAAATAGATTAAAATGGAGGAACATATTTACCCACTTTTGTAACCTAACTTGTTTAATTTATGTGACGAGTAGATCGGACGACGCCTTGAGTTGCGACTTCATCACTTTTCAGACCAGGCAAGATACATTGCAAAATTGCTTATAGTACTTTGCATGCTTATTATATTTTTATATATTCATTGCATGTGTGTTTTCTTTCAGTCATAATTATATACTATATATATGTTGACACACACTTGACACATAGTATCATGGAAGGGGAGGACAATCAGTAGGCGTATAGGCTATAACCACTCTGCTAAACTGTAGTATCTAGCACGCACTACGGTAGTGTATCGCACTGGTTGCTACCCTCGCGGTATGTCAATTTCTGGAGTCGCGATGGTCGCTACCCTCGCGGTAGGTTAATTTCAGATATTCCTGACGTGTGTGTGAGTTGTGAGGTTAGATAGAGTAGCCTACCCATGCCCATACATTGAAAAGTTTTTCTCATTATGCATATTCATATAGATTGTCTAGTACATCGTACTTATATATTTTCTGTCTATTATGCATGTTTACTGTATTCAATTGGCATGCTTGTATGTATCTTGTTACGTCCCTCTGAGGACCTGTTACCTTTCCAGGTGTAGACGATCTTGACTATTCGTAGGAGCACGGATCAGGACTTGCTACTTATCTCTCTTTAGAGGAGGTCTTCTCTTCGAGCCTCATTGTTCATTAGATGTACCTATTTGGTTTTTCTTATATTCTAGTTTGGCAGTGGATTTATTTCCACCCGACTATCATTCTTTGATACTTCATATTAAGATTCAGTTATATAGTAGATTGGTTATTTATTTCTATTTGATTCTGTGGATGAGATTTAGTTATGCCCTGTGACTTATGACATAAATCTATACCACATGTGAGTTATTATTCATAATACAGCGTACGTATATGTTATGGTTTCCATATATTGGAATTGCCATATATATACGACTGGCATGCTTATGTATTCCTAGTCCTACGTATTTTGGGACCGTGGTATGACATATTTTTGTGGTGGCCCATGCAGGTCGAGAGTATATTGTCTTGGTTACGTTACTGTACCAAGCAAGCCTACAAATAAAATTAGAGTATAGGATCTCATCCATATTTGACTATGACTCACCTTTTTCTAGTCTGTTCTATTTAGATAATTGCATCTTGCTTGATTCATGTCCTTCCCTAATAGTTTCTTGAGTATAGCCTTCTGCTAGAATATAGGAATCATTGTTATTAGGATGATAATTATGATAATATTCCTACTAAGAATACAACTAAAATATTGATACATCACTAAGTTTAGAATACCTAATGAACCCTAGCATCCCTTACCTGTAGGTTAATTTACCACTATCCCTTGATATATTAATGAAGGACTTGAGAGTAGTATAAACAGGACTAGGGTTAGTAAGAAATTTGACCATATTGTTTGATCCTAGTATTGAGGAACCAATAGAAATCTAAGATTGAACATTAGGACTAAACCTAACTTTCACAGTGAGATAATATTAGAACTATAAATTTAGATCATTGTCTTGATATTAGCATAACAGTACCTTAAGAAGCCAACAGAAAAGAATATAACACTTCCCTTGATCATACCTCGAACACAGATATTAGCATACCACATTTCCCTAGAAAATTATGATATTATCAAGAGTCTCTCTATTTAATTTTATATCTTATTCCTCCGAAACCATAATGCTCGCTATTGGTGCGATGACTAAAATTTTCTTTCATCTTTCAATTCATGCCACCTAACCCTTCTGATTGTAGGCCAAGTAATTTTCTTTTATGTTAGGATACATAGTTTGGTAGGATTATAGTTTGTTAATCTTAAATTATGTGCTTAATAGTTAGAACTTGATAGTTGAGTTGTTCATTTAGATTGTGATTTTATGATTATCCTTTAGTTTCAAATCAAGTAATTTGTACTTTCATTCATCATAATCCAGCGTATCTATATTTTCTATACTACCTCGACTTATGCTGCTATTATAGCCTAGTTTTGCAAGCTTATTCTTTTATCGAGCTTGTTCATGACATATGTATTATTGGGGGCCCACACTAATATATTGTCTAAATCAAAATTAGTGTATTATGGTCTGATCAACCTTAGTGCGCTTGGTTCGCTCTTCGCATGACTACTTTATATGGATTGAGATATAGTTGACTCAACTTGTTAAACGAATATACTTGACCTCTAGACTGGTCAGAGCATATCACATCAGGTACATAACCGTTCTGATGTGAACATGAGAATAGGAATTTACCAAAATAAAATTTCAATCCACAACTGCCTTGGCCACTCCCATTTGAATTCTTTATTCGCTTTGAACCCCGTACTTGTATTCTATCACCTCCTCCTTGAATTTTTTATTATTGATTTTCGTCTTCACCTATTTCGGAAAGACGAACGTCCGTGCTTAGTATAAATTGATACACGTAGAGTACTAGATATACCCCATAGGCCAATCATATTACTTGGTGACTATCTTTTGTAATTAAAGGAACATCACATATGAGATATTTTGTGTGTTAAATTTTTATTAAGGATTGAATAACACGATTAAATAATTTGAGAAACATTTTTCTTAAATGAATAGCCTTATGTGATAGATGGGTAAATTCTAAGTTGGGTAGAAATTACATTATCAACTTGAGGTGAATTTCTTTTAGGTTGTAATCAAGTAAGATTAGATTGAGAGATTTAAGTCATTTTAATTTTAAGAATTTTTAGACGAATGATTTAGATTATAATGATTTAACTTTAAAGATAAGAACGCCTTATAGAATAAATTTTAAAATTTTGATATTGCGGACCAAATATTTATAATTTGAGCACATGATTTAAATTTTGAATATTGGAGATTAAATTAACAATTTAAATCTTGAGGAAAAAAATTGAACTCTAAACATGAACAATGATGGATTGAATTTAAAATTTTATAATTCGATGATTTGAATTAAAAGTTGAATTTTGATTGTTGGATCACCTATTTGAAATGTCGATAATAGAAATTGAATTTAAAATTTGAAGATTCTAAAATTCTTAAGTTGAAATATAGGAATAAGATTTTATTAGGATTATTTTAAATCTATATGAGATTATGATAGTTGAAAATTATGATGTAAAATTTGATGTGGGTTATTTAAATCTTCAAGATGTCATATAGATTTGAATTAAATTTGGATGTTAATTTTTAAAAAAATCTAGAAGAGATTATGATAGGTTAAATTTTGATTTAAATAGTGGTTATTTTAATTTTGAAGAAATTATGATGGATTTGGATATATTTTGTTATTTAAATTTTTAAGAAGATTGCAGTTGACTTGCCTTAGATACGAATGTGAAAGATTTCACAAATCATTTCTTATTTTTAATTTCGAGGACAAAATTTTTGTAATTTGGGTTGATTGTAAACCTCCTCACCCAAAATAGGTATTTTATGTGTATTTTATATTATTATATTTATTATAGATTTTTTTAAATATTAAATTACTTTAGAGTATTCTCTTAGTTAATTAGAAAATAAATTACTTAGTATATTTAGTTATGTAAATATTTATTTAGAATCATTTTTAGGCTATTTTAGATTTTTAGAGACTTTTCTAGAATATTTAGGTTATTAAAACATAGGGAACGTAAATTTCTAGTACTTCCATGATTTACTATGAGACCATACTTGCATATTGTTCCTACAAAATATTTATTTTAGGTTAAAATATTTAATTATATTTTTTTGTAATTTATTTAGAATTTAAGAAATATTTAGATTTTTGAAATTATTTAGGATTTATTTGGATATATATAGTCTTAATATTAGATAGATGTTAATTTAGTGTTAATAGATATTAATAAGATTATATATAAATTATTTGTATTATTTTTTATTCTATTTAAGATTATAAATTATTGAGATAAACTCAAATTATATTTTAAATTAATTCAAATCCTGAGCCTACTAGGAAAGCAACTTCATGCATATCCTATCCTTATTTAAACTGATCCTAATCATATCCAAATTAACCAATCCTAGTCATATTCAATTAAGTAGTCTCCACCATTATAAATATCTATTAGACTTATGGAATTGATATTTTTCTTTCCCAAACTCCTCTCTTTTTAGTCTAAAAACAGTTAAAATTCGTCATAAATTCAGCCTCATTTTCTAGTAGTTATGATGACTTAAAAAGACGATATCTCCTAACTCCGGACTCCAAACGTGCTCCAATTTTTTTTAGAACCATATCAAGGTTAATTTTCTGAATATATAAATTATTTTCATAATTTATGAACCTATTTTTCCAAAAAATTCTAAAATCCCCAATTGTCCAAAATCAGACGCGTTTCCGTATTTTCGAGATTTCGGGAGATCCCGAATTCGTAATTATGAACCGTTTAAAGTTTCGGAAAGTTGACAGGATGAACTTACATAAATTATTTTTTCAGAATTTAAAATGCAAGTTAATCTACTGTAAAATTTGTGCAACATAGACGTAAATAGGAAACTATTAAAAATTATCATATATTCGCCCTTGTGGCCATAACTCTTTACCGACTTGTGATTTTATAAAATCGTGGATTCCGGTATTCATGTAGCACAGAAATCTATAGAATTCTACACACAAATCAAAGATTTGAGTTGTTCAACTTTTTGGTCAACGGATTGCCTCGATTTGCGTTCCACGGATCACAAATCCGTAAAGTTCACTTTCTTTGGACCAAAATTAGGGTTTAACAATAAAATTAGATTATAATAAGATTTAAAATACTATTTTAGGTTATTTTTATTCATAATTAAAATAGATTAAAATGGAGGAACCTATTCACCCACTTTTGTAACCTAACTTGTTTAATTTATGTGACGGGTAAATCGAACGACGCCTTGAGTTGCGACTTTATCACTTTTTCAGACCAGACAAGATACATTGCCAAATTGCTTACAGTACTTTACATGCTTATTATATTTTTATATATTCATTACATGTATGTTTTCTTTCAGTCATAATTATATACTATATATATGTTGACACACACTTGACACATAGTATCATGGGAGGGGAGGACAATCAGTAGGCGTATGGGCTATAACCACTCTGGTAAACTATAGTATCTAGCACGCACTACGGTAGTGTATCGCGCTGGTCGCTACCCTCGCGGTATGTCAATTTTTGGAGTCGCGCTGGTCGCTACCCTCGCGGTATGTCGATTTCTGATGTTTTTGACGTGTGTGTGAGTTATGAGGTTAGATAGAGTAGCCTACCCATGCCCATATGTCAAAAAGTTGTCCTCATTATGCATATTTATATAGATTGTCTAGTACAGCGTACTTATCTATTTTCTGTCTATTATGCATATTTACTATATTCAATTGGTATGCTTTTATGTATCTTGTTACGTCCTGTCACTACCATATTTTAGGAAAAAGGGTATTTTAGTAATTTTCTATTTAAATAAATATTGTGCATGGTAAATAATTTTTGTTGTATTATTTAATTATTGTTGGATATTATTTAATTATTTTGGACTTATTTTAGTGGACCCAACTAGTTTAGTTTGGACCCATGGACCAACATGAATTAAATAGTTAGACTTGGCCCATTTAGAAAGCCCATAGTTAAGGAGATGGATTAAATTAATTAAGTGATTAGACTAGAAGCTTCCTTCCTTAATTATTTCTTCATGAGAGGCCCCAAGGGGTACATTGGATATTTTACAATTGCTTGGGGAAGGGGGCATGGCCGGCCTATATTAGGAGGGGGGAATTTCTCTCTCCTCTCATTCTTATTTCCAATTTAGATCTAGAATTTCCCACTCCCAAATTTCCTCCATTCCCATTCCAATTCCCCACCAAATTCATTCCAAATTCTTCCCATTTCACTATTAGAAAGTTGAGAAGCAAGGATCTAGAAGAAGGAAGCAAGGATCTACAAAGAGGAGCAAGGATCTACAATTTGGAAGCAAGTTCATCTCAATTGAAGGTTTCATTGGGAATCCATCTCCCAATAGGTATAATTCAGTTTTTCCCATTAAAATAGCTTCTAAATCTGAGATTTAATCATGTAAAATCAACCCATATGTATGTACTACCCATAGGACTTTATTTTATGTTCATAGGAGACCCATGGAGAAAGTTATGGTACTTTTTGTGTCAATTTTGTTGGAATTCCGAATTTACATTTTGTTGTGTGTGTCAATTGATCCTATAGATCAATTGGGCATGTAATTATGTGTTTAGGGCTTGTGTCGTGTCTATATTTGGGTACATGTGGTTCGTATCCCAACTATTTGGTGATACGTGTCATTTTGGGGGTTTTCCTCCGACACGGGGCTTTGTATATGTCGTATTTTGACACGGACACATAGATCTACTTTTGACACTTTGATTTGTTCATAAATATTATTTGTGACTTGTTTGTGTCCTTCGGGATACATTTGGTTGTGTGTTGGACTCGTGTCACATGCATATCCTAGATCTAGTAGGATACGGTGTGAAACTTTCCAATTTGGTGTGTTTATGTGTAGATCTAATTATTATGCTTTAAATTCTTCATTTATAACTAGTAAATATATATAGATATTATATATTTATTTTAGTGTATTTATTATGGTATTTATTGTAGCATAGATATATATATTTCTATGTGTTCTAATGTGGTATATAAATATATGTATGTAGCTTTCTTGCATGCAAATATATATGTACTTATGTTAATAACATAAATTATACATAAATGTTTTATAAAATATATTTATGTGTTTAAATATGTAATTATATTATTTATAATTATTATATATTTAATTGTTAATTTAATGAATGTATTTTTATGTGTGCTTCTAGCCATGTAAAATACGTACATTAATATGTGCATTGTGTTTTGTAACTAATAGTATTTAATTATATATATATAAGTATATATATTTATCTAATTGTTTATATATATATATATATTTTGATTTATATATATATTTATATATATATATTTATATATATATTTTTTGTGTTTTTAGTGACAGTAGGATTAATGACAGAGAACTGTCATTAATTAGGCGGTTACAGCAGCAGCCGCTGTAACAGTGGCGGCGGGTAATGACAGAGCCGCCACTGTCATTAATAATCCATGCAGTGGGCGAGATTCGCAGCAGCAGCGACGGACTTTTCTGTGACAGTTGAGAACTGTCACCAATAGGAGACAGCAGTGCAGTTTGCACAGCGGCTTTGGCGACGGTGGTTTCACTGACAGTAGGAACTGTCACTGAAAGCCTATTTTATTTAATTTGTATTTTAGCTCACTGTTTTCAGTGACAATTTGGCAGATTTAATTTATATATTATATATTATATTTGTATATATATATATGTATATATATAGGTGTTTTTGTGAGGTATAATACTAATAATAATATATTATTTTATTTGTATAAATATTGGTTTGTATATACATTATTTAGAGTGTGCATTAATTGTATTATTAGTATACTTTGTGTGGGTACCAATTGGGATCTAATTTTGATTCCTAAATTGTTATATTTTATTTCTATATTATTTATATAGATTTTTTGTGAGGTTGACCTTGGTTTGACCATGTTTGACTTTAGTTGACTTTAGAGTTGACCATAGTTGACTTTTGACTTAGAATTTATTTATTGACCTAGAAGTTGACTAGTTTGACTTGTTCTTTTTCCGGGACCTTGTATTAATGTGGTATTCTATATATAGGTCTTTGAGGTACCGAGTCAGACATCTGTGAGACTGTACTTTGGACTTCAGGCGAGTACATTCTCTGATAGTTTCTCATTTATGATATCCTCTATGTTCGTTGTATCTAGTGTAGATATACATGTTTCTCTTGACACTATGGTTACACGGTTTGGTATATTCGGATCTCGTCATGAGATATTATTCCTTGGTATATGGTGTATATGGTGCAAGTATTGTTTCATTGGTTATCTTGTACATGTACAGATACCGATTTTTGGGAGGAGTCGCTCTCTTCTTGGGGAATCTAGTGCCATAGCATACCGTGGTTGGATCTATTATACCAGTCGGGGGTAGGGAGTATTAGTATAGATATGTGATCAAATTCCTATTGAATAAAGTATTGGTAAGCGAATAGTGTTGATCATGTACCGCATGTATGATTAGCCAGGCCGCATTGTATCTTGCCCAAGCCGATCACATGTTAAGCTAGTACTCACACACTTAGTCATTAGTATTATTGTTTCATGGGGCATATTGTTCATTATTGTATTTCTTTCCAATATTTCCTTATTGTCTATATATCTCTTGTATCTATTTTGTGCATCTTGTCTATCCATAGCTATTTACTGTTACATAGTTTTTATCATTAATTAGAACTGCTGTTAGAGATGTACTCTGCTCCTTTCCTGACTGGATATATTTTTCCAGATGACACTGAGGAGTACCCTACCTATTATGGACCCCAGGATGTTATGGGTTTAGATTCTGAGATCCTGGCTCAAGAGGGACTTATCCCAACTGAGACAGTTGACCCTGGAGTGTAGCTTTGTTGTATGATAGTATTCTTTTGTACTGGATTTGTCTCCAGCTTATTTCTGTTACTCTTCAAACTCATTGATGTATTATTTTACACTCATGAGTTGTATGATGACTATTCTATTCTTATCTGATTCGTGCTCATTCTATCTTAGTTCTGTGATTGAGTATTCTATCATTATTGGTGGTTCATTACATTAGATAGACTATCTAGACAGCGTTCTACTGCCGATTCTGCGGCGTAGGCTGGGCGTTGTTTCCGACTAGTATCCTTACACCGGGTACGGGTCGTGACACGTTTTTGATGGTGGCCCATGCAGGTCTAGCTTCACAAGTATGTGATGTCATGGTAGTGTGACAACTTAGTTGTACTACTGCGAGCCTGCGATTGGATATAGGATATTGGCTGAGATACTCAATCACATCTAGGAAAATTCTTTTGATTCAACTATTCTTCTTTAATATTGATACTTGATCCCTTAAACTGTCCTTTCCTTGATGTCTTACATCTTGTGCCATATTGATTCTTATTCCGTCTTTTTATAAGACATACTCGGAGATACTTGCGGAGGCATCCAAGGTTGAGCGGGATCTAGGTTTGAAGACCAAGAGAGACCGTGATTCTTTTCTGGGGGCCAACGGCAGTGCAGTATCTGCCAAACGTCCTCATTTCCAGTCCAGACCTTTCCAGCAGCCACAGCAGAACCAGACTCCAGCTAGAGTGCCTTTTCACCAGGCACCTCAGTAGCAAAGACAGTTACAGCAAGCTCCATGCAACTTCTGCAAGAAGCCTGGCCACATCTGGGAAGTTTGTAGGTGGAGGCTAGGAGTTTGTTTGTATTGTGGTACTGAAGGGCATCAATCAAGGGAGTGTCCTCGTCGTGCAGTTCAGGGAGCAGCTCCAGCTCCGAGGACACAGACGAGACCACCTGCAGCACAGCTGAAGGGACCACTTCCGACACAGCAGTAGCATTTTGTCCAGCATCAACAGCAGGGAGGTGCTCGACAGGGACGAGCGTTTGCTATGACCGTCGAAGAGGAGGAACCCACCGGAGATGTCATCCCAGGTTCTATTCTTCTTGATTCCATTCCAGCTTTAGCTTTGTTTGATAGTGGTGCTTCCCATAGTTTTGTATCTGTTTCTTTTGCTCTGAAGCATGGTTTGGTAGCTGAGTCTTTGCTTAGGACTTATAAGATCATGACCGGGGGAGGCATTATCCTGGTTAATGATATTTGCAAGGATCGGAGAGTTACTCTGGGAGGTCGGGAGTTGAGTGCGTATCTACTTGTAATGCCACTTCCGAGCTACGATATTGTACTTGGGATGGATTGGTTGAGTAGGCACCGTGCTAGCATAGATTATAGAGGAGGTAGAGTTTTGTTTGGTTCGCCAGGAGAGCCAGAGTTCGAGTTTGCTAGAGGAGCTGCGGAGCAGGGAGAAGGCATTATTTGTAGAGCTATGGTGGAAGACAAGGAGTTGCCGCATCCGTTGATAGTAGATTTTTTGGATGTGTTTCCTGAGGAATTGCCAGGATTGCCACCAGATCGAGATGTTGAATTTTCTATAGACTTGGTGCTAGGTGCAGAACCAATTTCACAGCATGTCTATAGAGTAAACAACAGCGAGCTGGTCGAATTGAAGAAGCAGGTGGACGAATTACAGGATAAGGGGTTTATCAGATCGAGTTCTTCACCATGGGGAGCCCTGGTATTGTTTGTACCAAAGAAGGATGGATCGGTGCGTATGTGCATTGATTACAGGGCTTTGAATAGTCTCACTATCAAGAATAAGTATCCTTTGCCACGGATTGATGATCTGTTTGATCAGTTGAGTGGTGCAAAGGTATTTTCTAAGATAGATTTGAGATCAGGCTACCATCAGGTGAAGGTGAAGCCGGAGGACATACCGAAGACTGATTTTAGAACTCGGTGTGGTCAGTACGAGTTTATGGTGATGCCGTTTGGTTTGACTAATGCACCGGCGGTATTAATGAACTTGATGAACAAGGTGTTCCACCAGTACCTTGACAAGTTCGTGGTGGTGTTCATCGACGACATACTCATATACTCGAGGACACCGAAGGAGCATGAGGAGCATTTAAGGATTGTGTTGGATGTGCTGAGGAAGGAGAAGTTGTATGGGAAGTTGTCCAAATGTGAGTTTTCTTGGACAAGATAAAATTTTTGGGGCATGTTGTGACTGGTGATGGTATTTCAGTGGATCCGAAGAAGATTTCAGCAGTGGAATCTTGGAAGACTCCGAGTTCGGTAGCAGAGATCAGGAGTTTCTTGGGATTGGCAGGCTACTACAGAAAGTTTGTGCAAGATTTTTCGAGGATTGCCGAGCCGATGACCAGACTCACAAGGAAGAATGTGGAGTTTGTTTGGACGGAGGATTGTCAGGTTGCTTTTGAAGAGTTGAAGAAGAGGTTGACCTCTGCTCCTATTTTGACGTTGCCATTAGGGTCCGGAGGTTTCACTATTTATAGTGATAAATCCGGGAAGGGTTTAGGTTGTGTTCTTCAGCAGCATGGGAAAGTGATTGCCTATGCATCCAGGCAATTGCGTCCTCATGAAAAGAACTATCCTACCCATGATTTAGAGTTGGCAGCTGTCATATTCGCCCTGAAGTTGTGGAAACATTATTCGTACGGAGAGCGTGTGGAGATCTTCACAGACCATAAAAGCTTGAAGTACGTTTTCACGCAGAAGGAGTTGAACATGAGGCAGCGTCGGTGGTTGGAACTGATAAAGGATTTTGATATCTCTTTACAATATCATCCTGGGAAAGCCAATATAGTTGCCGATGCTTTGAGCAGGTATCCGGTAGCTATGTTCTTGACGCAGGATCGATATTTGTTGGAGGACTTGGAGAGCTTGGGCATTGAGGTAATTGTTCCTGGGTGTGCTATGCAGATGTGGGGATTGCAGATACACTCAGATTTGATGGACAGGATTAAGGCAGCACAGTATAATGACGTATCTTTGAGGAGTATCAGAGCTCAGGTGAGAGCAGGATTGGAGGATGATTTCACTATTGCAGAGGATGGATCTTTGAGGCATGGAGTTAGATTGTGTGTGCCTAGTGGGGAGTTGCGAGAGGAGGTGTTACAGGAAGCGCATCGCTCTCAGTATTCCATACATCCAGGTGCTAACAAGATGTATCGGGATATGCGAGAGAGTGTGTGGTGGTATGGCATGAAGAGGAAAGTGGAACAGTTTGTATCCAGATGCTTAGTGTGCCAGCAGATGAAAACCGAGAGGCAGAGGCCAGGAGGGTTACTTCAGCCATTACCCATTCCAGAGTGGAAGTGGGAACACATTACTATGGATTTTGTGTCCGGACTTCCACGATCTCCAGGAGGGAAAGACGCGATTTGGGTCATTGCTGATAGGTTGACCAAGTCGGCCCACTTTTTGCCTTTCAAGGTGGGTTTGTCTACGGAGAAGCTGGCAGAGATGTATGTGAGGCAGATCGTTAGGATACATGGAGTTCCCGTCAGCATAGTCTCAGATCGGGATAGTCGTTTTACTTCTCATTTCTGGAGGAGTTTGCATGAGAGTTTGGGCACTCAGCTCAAGTTCAGTACTGCATATCATCCCCAGACAGATGGGCAGTCAAAGAGGACTATCCAGACTCTGGAGGATATGTTGTGCACTTGTGTACTAGATTTTGGGGGTTCTTGGGAGGACCATCTCCATTTGGTAGAGTTTGCTTACAACAACAGTTACCAGGCCAGTATAGAGATGTCACCTTTTGAAGCTCTATATGGTCGGAGGTGTCGTACTCCTTTGTCTTGGGACAATATTGGAAAGAGAGTTTTGCTTGGGCCAGAGATAGTTGTGGATGCAGCGGAGAAGGTTCAATTGATCAGAGACAGACTTCGAGTGGCGCAGGACAGACAGCGGCATTGGGCCGATAGCCATCGAAGACCTTTGGAGTTTGAGGTATAGTTTAGATTTTGTTTGTGCTCGTTCTTGTTTGTTATAGATTAAGCTCTTAAGATGGTGTTTTGTTCTAGGTGGGTGGTTTGGTGTTTCTGAGGATTTCTCCGACACGAGGCACGATTCGCTTCGGTGGAGGCGGAAGGCTTAGTCCGCGATTCATCGGACCTTTCACTATTCTAGAGAGGGTCGGTGTAGTTGCTTATAGACTAGACTTGCCACCTACATTGGAGGGAGTGCACAACGTGTTTCATGTGTCACAGTTGAGACGATACGTGGCAGATCCTAGTCATGTATTGGATCACTCAGAGATAGAGGTGGGCCCTACTCTTAGCTATCCAGAGCAGCCAGTTGAGATTCTGGATCGGAGAGAGAAGGTGCTGAGGAACCAGACTATTCCTTTGGTACGCGTCGCATGGAGGCATCACTCTCCGGGGGAGTCTACCTGGGAGAGAGAGGATGACATGCGAGAGCGTTATCCATATTTGTTTGTACCTTGAGGTATGTTATTCTCTAGTTATGTTCTGTTCATTGTTATGTTCTGTTCATTAGTTAATTGTGATTTTTTAGTTCTGTTCTGTGATTTTCTGGGGGTAGTTTTCATCTTTAAATTTTGAGGACAAAATTATTTTAAGGAGGGTAGACTTGTCACTACCACATTTTAGGAAAAAGAGTATTTTAGTAATTTTCTATTTAAATAAATATTGTGCATGGTAAATAATTTTTGTTGTATTATTTAATTATTGTTGGATGTTATTTAATTATTTTGGACTTATTTTAGTGGACCCAACTAGTTTAGTTTGGACCCATGGACCAACATGAATTAAATAGTTAGACTTGGCCCATTTAGAAAGCCCATAGTTAAGGAGATGGATTAAATTAATTAAGTGATTAGACTAGAAGCTTCCTTCCTTAATTATTTCTTCATGAGAGGCCCCAAGGGGTACATTGGACATTTTACAATTTCTTGGGGAAGGGGGCATGGCCGGCCTATATTAGGAGGGGGGAAATTTCTCTCTCCTCTCATTCTCATTTCCAATTTAGATCTAGAATTTCCCACTCCCAAATTCCCTCCATTCCCATTCCAATTCTCCACCAAATTCATTCCAAATTCTTCCCAATTCACCATTAGAAAGTTGAGAAGCAAGGATCTAGAAGGAGGAAGCAATGATCTACAAAGAGGAGCAAGGATCTACAATTTGGAAGCAAGTTCATCTCAATTGGAGGTTTCATTGGGAATCCATCTTCCAATAGGTATAATTTAGTTTTTTCTATTAAAATAGCTTCTAAATCTGAGATTTAATCATATAAAATCAACCCATATGTATGTACTACCCATAGGACTTTATTTTATGTTCATAGGAGACCCATGGAGAAAGTTATGGTGCTTTTTGTGTCAATTTTGTTGGAATTCCGAATTTACATTTTGTTGTGTGTGTCAATTGATCCTATAGATCAATTGGGCATGTGATTATGTGTTTGAGGCTTGTGTCGTGTCCATATTTGGGTACATGTGGTTCGTATCCCAACTATTTGGTGATACGTGTCATTTTGGGGGTTTTTCTCCGACACGGGCTTTGTACATGTCGTATTTTGACACGGACACATAGATCTACTTTTGACACTTTGATTTGTTCATAAATATTATTTGTGACTTATTTGTGTCCTTCGGGGTATATTTGGTTGTGTGTTGGACTCGTGTCACATGCGTATCCTAGATCTAGTGGGATACGGTGTAAAACTTTTCAATTTGGTGTGTTTATGTGTAGATCTAATTATTATGCTTTAAATTCTTCATTTATAACTAGTAAATATATATAGATATTATATATTTATTTTAGTGTATTTATTATGGTATTTATTGTAGCATAGATCTATATATTTCTATGTATTCTAATGTGGTGTATAAATATATGTATGTAGCTTTCTTGTATGCAAATATATATGTGCTTATGTTAATAACATAAATTATACATAAATGTTTTATAAATATATTTATGTGTTTAAATGTGTAATTATATTATTTATAATTATTATATATTTAATTATTAATTTAATGAATGTATTTTTATGTGTGCTTCTAGCCATGTAAAATACGTACATTAATATGTGCATTGTGTTTTGTAACTAATAGTATTTAATTATATATATATAAGTATATATATTTATCTAATTGTTTTTATATATATATATATTTTGATTTATATATATATTTATATATATATATTTATATATATTTTCTGTGTTTTTAGTGACAGTAGGATTAATGACAGAGAACTGTCATTAATTAGGCGGTTACAGCAGCAGCCGCTGTAACAGTGGCGGCGGGTTATTAATGACAGAGCCGCCACTGTCATTAATAATCCATGCAGTGGGCGGGATTCGCAGCAGCAGCGACGGACTTTTCTGTGACAGTTGAGAACTGTCACCAATAGGTGACAACAGTGTAGTTTGCACAGCGGCTTTGGCGACGGTGGTTTCAGTGACAGTAGGAACTGTCACTGAAAGCCTATTTTATTTAATTTGTATTTTAGCTCACTATTTTCAGTGACGATTTGGCAGATTTAATTTATATATTATATATTATATTTGTATATATATATATATATGTATATATATAGGTATTTTTGTGAGGTATAATACTAATAATAATATATTATTTTATTTATATAAATATTGGTTTGTATATACATTATTTAGAGTGTGCATTAATTGTATTATTAGTATACTTTGTGTGGGTACCAATTGGGATCTAATTTTGATTCCTAAATTGTTGTATTTTATTTCTATATTATTTATATAGATTTTTTGTGAGGTTGACCTTGGTTTGACCATGTTTGACTTTAGTTGACTTTAGAGTTGACCATAGTTGACTTTTGACTTAGAATTTATTTATTGACCTAGAAGTTGACTAGTTTGACTTGTTCTCTTTCTGGGACCTTGTATTAATGTGGTATTCTATATCTAGGTCTTCGAGGTACCGAGTCAGACATCTATGAGAGTGTTCTTTGGACTTCAGGCGAGTACATTCTCTGATAGTTTCTCATTTATGATATCCTCTATGTTCGTTGTATCTAGTATAGATATACATGTTTCTTTTGACACTATGGTTACACGGATTGGTATATCCGGATCTCGTCATGAGATGTTATTCCTTGGTATATGGTGTATATGGTGCAAGTATTGTTTCATTGGTTATCTTGTACATATACAGACACCGATTTTCGGGAGGAGTCGCTCTCTTCTTGGGGAATCTAGTGCCATAGCATACCGTGGTTGGATCTATTATACCAGTCGGGGGTGGGGAGTATTAGTATAGATATGTGATCAAATCCCTATTGAATAAAGTATTGGTAAGAGAATAGTATTGATCATGCACCGCACGTATGATTAGCCAGGCCGTATTGTATCTTGCCCAAGCCGATCACATGTTAAGCTAGTACTCACACACTTAGTCATTAGTATTATTGTTTCATTGGCATATTGTTCATTATTGTATTTTTTTCCAGTATTTCCTTATTGTCTATATATCTCTTGTATCTATTTTGTGCATCTTGTCTATCCATAGCTATTTACTGTTAAATAGTTTTTATCATTAATTAGAACTGCTGTTAGAGATGTGTACTCTGCTCCTTTCCTGACTGGATATATTTTTCCAGATGACACTGAGGAGTACCCTACCTATTATGGACCCCAGGATGTTGTGGGTTTAGATTCTGAGACCTTGGCTCAAGAGGGACTTATCCCAACTGAGACAGTTGACCCTGGAGTGTAGCTTTGTTGTATGATAGTATTCTTTTGTACTGGATTTGTCTCCCGCTTATTTCTGTTACTCTTCAGACTCATTGATGTATTATTTTAAACTCATGAGTTGTATGATGACTATTCTATTCTTATCTGATTCGTGCTCATTCTATCTTAGTTCTTTGATTGAGTATTCTATCATTATTGGTGGTTCATTACATTAGATAGACTATCTAGACAGCGTTCTACTGCCGATTCTGCAGCGTAGGCTGGGCGTTGTTTCCGACTAGTATCCTTACACCGGGTACGGGTCGTGACACGTCCCTCTGAGGACCGGGTTCTTTTCCAGGTGTAGACGATCTTGACTATTCGTAGGAGCACGGATCAGGACTTGCTACTTATCTCTCTTTCGAGGAGGTTTTCTCTTCGAGCCTCATTGTTTATTAGATGTACCTATTTGTTTTTCCTTATATTCTAGTTTGGTAGTGGATTTGTTTACATCCGACTATCATTCTTTGATACTTCATATTGAGATTCAGTTATATAGTAGATTGGTTATTTATTTTTATTTGATTCTGTGGATCAGATTTAGTTATGCCCTGTGACTTATGACATAAATCTATACCATATATGAGTTATTATTTATAATACAGCGTACATATGTGTTATGGTTTCCATATATTGGAATTGCCATATACATACGGCTGGCATGCTTACGTATTCCTAGTCCTACGTATTTTGGGACTGGGGCGTAACAAATTGAGACATAATTTTTTAATATTTGGTAATAATTTACTAAATTACGTTATGCTAAATAACGTTATGCTAAATTTCATGCATTGCAGATTGTTTGAGATCCATATCATGATTTGCAATAGACTAGTCGTCCATTGCAACCAGTAGTTTTATATCACGGTCTGATAAGTTGTCATAAAATCGAGGAGGCTTATATGCCTGATAGAGTGCTCCGTCAGTTTGGCTTCGTACAAACAGTCCCGAAGCGCACATTGAAAATGATAACTGCTCCATGAGGTACAAAACCGCTCAACTATATTCCTGCGATGTTCAACTAGGTCTCGGACTTCTTCACTGAGTGACAACGTCACGTTATTAGAGAAACCGAACGACAAGCAGCAGTAAATATGATGGAATGTAGCGATGAGTACCTTGCCTACTACGCTGGTGTCGGACTACCTACGTTGTTCAAACGCGAAAGCGATATTGTGCGTGTACCTTCAGATCTACCTGCCAAATCTGTCTTGTATACTGTATTGGCCAAGATTGTGAGGCAACTTCTTCACTTTCAGTTTGATATATGTAAATGTTTATAACCTAACAATTTTTTTTATTTTTCATGAATAGGCTAGAAAAGTGATGAAGTTGGGAAGAAGCCTCGTAAGTTGCCAGGGTACGAATTATATGGAAATCAATGACGAGCTACAACAAATCAACAATACTGAAGATTTTCCTTTCTTGGAAAATAGAGAGCAACGTACAAAGAGGCGGCATGAAGTTTAGGCCATGTTTCAAGACATGTAATACTTTGCTACAATTTGTGTTTTGAGACATGTAAAACTTTTAAGTTTGAAAACTTTGAGTGGTTATATTTTGTTAAAATATTTTAATTTGTTATGTTTTTTTTGAGACTTGTTTAAGTTGTAAAAATTTCATACTATTTGTGTTTGGAGACATGTTTGAAGAAGAACTTTTATACAGTTATTGGTTATTTGTGTTTCGAGACAGCTACTTTTATGTATAAATGTGCAGAGCCAGTGGCTAAAAACTAGGATTGTCAAATTCTGGACAGTCCTGATAGCTATCAGGACTGTCAAAATCCTGACAGTCCTAGTTTTATATAAAATTTACAGAGACAGTGGGTTAAAATTAGGATTGTCAAAATTTTGACAGTCCTCAAAGCTTATGGGACTGTCAAAATCCTGGCAGTCCTAGTTTTATATAAAATTTCCAGTGGATTAAAATTAGGACTGTCAAAATTTTGACAGTCCACATAGCTTGTGGGACTATAAAATTTTGAAAGTCCTACTTTTATATATAAATGTGCAGACAGTGGGTTAAAATTAGGACTGTCAAAATTTTGACAGTCCTCATAGCTTGTAGGACTGTCAAAATTTTAAAAGTCCTACTTTTATATATAAATGTGCAGACAGTGGGTTAAAATTAGGGCTGTCAAAATTTTGACAATTCTCATAGCTTGTGGGACTGTCAAAATTACAGTCCTACTTTTATAGGACTGTCAAAATTTTGACAGTCCCCATAGCTTGTGGGACTGTCAAAATTCTGACAGTCCTAGTTTTATATAAAATTTCCAGTGGGTTAAAATTAGGACTGTCAAAATTTTGATAGTCCACATAGCTTGTGGGACTGTTAAAATTTTGACAGTCCTACTTTTACATATAAATGTGCAGACAGTGGGTTAAAGCTAGGACTATCAAAATTTTGACAGTCCCGGTATACTATTGGACTGTCAAATATTTGTCAGTCCTAGTTTTATATAAAAAAAATTGACAGTCCTGTTAGTTTGTGGGACTGTCCAGATTTTGACAGTCCTACTTTTATATATATCACAGTTGGTTAAAACTAGGACTGTCAAAATTTTGACAGTTCTGTTTGTTTGTGGGACTGTCCAGATTTTGACAGTCCTAGTTTTATACAGAGAGTGGGTTAAAACTATCTATATAAATGTTGGAAAAGATACCAAAGTTCACATACATGACTTATTGCACAACATACATGACTCATTGGACAACATACATGAATCATTGCACAACATACAGTTCAATATACAGTTCTAGTTTTATTTCTTTCATTGCACAACATACAGGTCAATATACAGCTCAAGATACATGGCTCATTGCATAACATACAAAATGATACAGAAGTATAAGATGTATCAATCGATTAGAATATCAAAGTAGTCCTTTGACAAGATTTTGGGATCCTCCATCTTTATCATCTTCTTATAGCCAGTAATTACATCCGTGTAGGGTGTCGTCCATGCGATCGCTTCCTCTGGTGCGTGTTTATACCAAAGCGTAGAAGGTGGAGGAATAGGAGAATGACCGATCAACCTTGGGATGACAAAGTATTGTTCGACAAGCCCTATCGAACATAGATTAGATAGTCTGTGTTCGGCCGGGGGAGAGCACATTGGAAAGAAAGTATTGTTAATGCCTTGTGAGATAATTACAATAGGTGTCTTATACCTATTAGAGAATACGTATGCAACAGGCGGGACATCCATGTAATGGTCTGGTCCGGTAACTGTTTTCATACAAGGTATGCTTGCCAACAAATCTCCAACAATTTCTTCGCCGAGTATCTGCCTATAGAAGTGTAGACGAGACTCTAACTCCTCGTACAACTCTTCCCTAACCTGTCTCCATCCTGCTTCAACTAAATAGCCAAGATGTCTTGCGAGTGCATGATATCCACAATGGTCATCCTTAGGAACATCAACAATAGACCAAATAAAATTTCGTATCTCAGGTAGGAAATTTTGAATGTATTGACTATATAAATCAAAGAAGTTATCTAAACCCTCCGCCGTGACTGCATCGTTCATTTTCTGTTTCTTCTCCCTTCTAATAGTAAGCTTACTTTTTTTCTGCGAAAATACCATACTTTCGATAATCGACTTTGACTCAACTTTCTTTAAATTGCGTTCAATAAGTTCAAATAAGGATGGATCTCTTTTAGTTGAGTCCATCTCCTTTTTTTTTGCTCTACTCATTCTTGAGTGTGGTCTTCCCTTAGGAGTTCGAACAACAGATGGCTCTAGCAATCGAGTTATTGCCGGGACTGCAATTTTATAAAACCCCTATTTCTAAAAACCGTAATTATTTTTTAATTAATTAATAATTTAATTATAGTAATTAGTGGCTAATTAGGAGAAAAAGCTTCTAAAATGAATAAAAATCTTTGGCTCTTGGTGATGACTATATATATTTTTTTATTGTGGAATTATTACCCGTTGTGTACTTGAAACTAAATACAGATAATAAGTTAAAGCTATCAGAGGTAATATAGACGTGATAGGTTTTTCGATCAAGATCCCCTTGGAAATACTTGCTCAGAGGTGATATGGACATGGTAGAATATAACTCTTTAGGGATCAACTTTTTACGAAAGAATAATAGAGAGGTGATGTGGACATGATTGTTTTCCTTAGCGATCTTATTTTATTGGGGAGAATGAAGAGGGATAGTTCAGAGGTAATATGGACGTGAACTATTTTGAGGATGGAAATATCTCATTCCAACTAGGGATGATAAGAGGAGATAGTTTAGAGGTGATATGGACGTGAACTATTATTGGATATATTTCACCTTGGTCGGGGAATAAATATTTCTGAATATCTCTAATCCAACTGGAATAAAAAATAGAACATCCTTAGAGCAACTGGGCTCTTAGAATATGGTAATTTGCTTAGGGAAACTTTTTTTAAATGATCTCAACGAGAATATTTCCTAGGATATGAGGAATACTACGCTGGGAAATTTTGAGGACCTCTTACCTATAATGTATTCAAGACTCTTGAATATAACTAATAGTTCTAAGTAATAAAGAGTTTTACTGATTCTTTTTGGGGAGACCCATTATAAATGACATTCTCTAACCACATAATGTAAAAGAAGTTTCAGGTAGACCCATTATCCATAACGTATCTAAGATTCTTGAGTACAGATAACAGATTTTATAATATATGCTCCTAGAGAATAAATGTCATGTTGTACATCTATATTGTTGGGGATAGAAATAGATAAATACAAATACTGTACATTTACAAATGACCCAAAGGGGGTGGGAAGTACAAGTCTAGCTTAGACGTAGTACTTTTTGAGGAACTTGACATTGATCGGCATCATCAGCAAATCTCCGTTAGGCTTTGCGAGCCCGTACGCACCATTGGAATACACTAACTCCACAATGAAAGGGCCTTCCCATTTGGCATAGAATTTCCCTCTGCTCTTGTGTGTTATAATCATCAGCCTTGTTATTGTCAAGACAAGATCTCCAACTTGGAATATCCTTTCTTTGACCTTTTTGTTAAAAGCTCTGGTGATACATGCTTGATATAGTTCAATATGCTGTTGAGCTTGCAAATGCTTCTAATTCAATGCTTCTAACTCTAGAAGTCACAAACGATCGTTGTTTTTGGTGGTTAGCTTGTTGGAGAGAGCTATCCTGAGGGAAGGGATCTGGATCTCAAGAGGAAGAACTGCCTTACACCCGTAGACTAGAGAGTAAGGTGTACTGCCAGTAGGAATCCGTATTATTGTCCGGTAGGCCCATAGGCATTCTCCATGTTTGTTATTCCAATTGCACTTGTTGGATGAAACAAACTTCATTAGGAGCTAGATAACACCCCTATCCCAAAATATATGAGACCAGGCCACGTGGAAATGACCAGCTACATATTCAACCAGACTCTTGTCCGACTCAAATACCTATAAGTTGTACTATTTAAGTATTATAATAGAATATAGCTATGTCTCAATCCACAAGGGCACTAAATATCAACAATGAACTATATGTGCTAAACAAGCTCGAATAAACTCGAGAGAAAAATATAGTCAATAAAACTATGCTATATCAGCAGATAAGTAAACAACAAGAATAAATAAACATAACCAAGGTAGAAATGGTACAAGTACCTTGTTCCAATGCTTGCATGACAAGGCGATGTGCATCAACAACTCCAAAAGAGCTCCTTAAGAGTCTGTGCTACAAAACTGGCAATGAACCAGGTCCTCAAAGGGACGTAACAAGGTACAAGAAACAACATGCAAGATATAAAATAGTATAATAGTACAAAACCTAAGGGTAAGCTACTGTAACCATCTACGTGATATGCACATGAGAGCATCACTCGTACTCCAGGATAAAATACTAAAGGCTCTGTGTGGGGGAACCTAAAGCAGGAAAGTATAACACTAAAGGCTCCGTATCATGGAATCTAAAGCAGGTAAGTAAAAATATACCAAAGCTCTGCTACAGAGACTAAGGTAGTCACGTACATATAGATATCAGCCCATGGTACGGTGTAAACTCTCCCCTTCCATGTAACCTCACGTATCATGTCATAACTCACGAGATTATGACCTCTAACTATCCCAACGTGCCATAATAATATGTATACATAGCTGAGTCTCATATCACGTGTCCTAGAACCCTATACAGAATCCAATCACTAAGAACATATCAAGAAGGATTCTATTACATGAAATCGTATCAAGTGTCCTATGGTCTGACATGCAAATAATATAAACATGTATCATGGGTTCGAGGTATCAACTCTCTAACTAACGTTACTCAACTCTGTTGACGGCGTCGGTACACAAATCTGGTTCAGACACTAAGTATCATTAAACGACCCTAGGGTAACCACATACATCAGCAATATCATGTAACAATAATAACTATATAAAATAAATAAGACAAGAAATTGTGATACATCATGGCTAGGTACACTTTCCAGGGCCCTGGAGAATGGTATGTCGAAGTCCAAGTAGCGAGCTCGATACACCAACTACTTTCGAAGAGGCAAAATTATCACAAATGCCTTCGGATGCTAAAAATAATATCACCATCATTTCCAAAATATGAGAAATAGTTAGGATTGACTATCCATAAGTCCAATTTGGACTCAGGGGCAAAATTGAATATTTCTAATCAAAGCGGGGTCTACATGTGGCTCACTTTGCACCAAAAAATGTGTCAAAGATAAAGTTCTCTAAATTTGTCAAACTTAGTATCCACGAGTCCAGAACGATGATACAAACCCAATAAAATATCAAAAATTGGATTCCTGTGAGCCGATCAAGAAATTGCCCGATTAGTGGGTCAGTGGGGCCCTCAAAATGACGTTCCGATCAACGTTCTAATAATCAAACCAAACTTGGATTACGGGACCATCGAACGATGCGAGTACGATGACATAAGTTTTATGGGGTATTACCTTACATGCATTATGGTACAATATGTATACGACAAACTTGCCTCGTTTGGTAGGGCGGACACCGTATTAGAGAATTTTTAAGTTTTGAAAACATATATGTCTTGATTTTGGAACTCAATTTTAAAGAGATTAAAAATAAATAAAATAAACTAAAAGAAAGTATTTAAACTTGGATATGTTGTCTAAAAGTCTATTCAGATAGATTTTTCAAATCAATGATATTTTGGAAGAAAATAGATCGCAAACATTGGTGTTTGGACAGTTTTTTGTACTGTTGCAAAAAAATAATTTTTTGTCCAACTGTGTGTAAATTTTTCTCCCGATCCAGAGCATCATAAATTAATCTATTTGATGGAAGTTATTGTCATTCATATTGTGAGTGAATACGAAGAAGTGGATCGAGAAAAGAATGTGAGGGGAAGGAGATATCAGACCTGGAAGTATGGGGCTTCGGTTTTATTTCTAGTGCGTGCGGGGAGGTACGGCCGGTATCTGGCGGTCGTGAACGGCGATGACGACGTCGCAGGAGGTGCCTGAAAGTCAGGGGTTGTGGCCTAGGGGTGGGTGGAGGCCATGGTAGGGCTAAGTTAGGAGGAATTAGGGTTAGGGTTTATGTGTAAGGGATTATATATATAGGGAGAGGGGGTTTGCGCGGTCTGGGCCGCGGCTGAGCTGTTGGGGGGTAGTTTAGGGTTTGGTTTTATTTATTTTCTTTATTTTGGTTTCTCTTTATATATATATATATATATATATATATATATATATATATATATATATGGAAAAATTCTAAAAATAGATTTGTACTCAAAATAAATTCTAAAAATTCTTATAACACTTTATGAAATAACTTTACAATCAAAATACATTTTTCATAAATTTTTTTAATTATGAAATATAAAAAACTATTTTATAAGTTATAAAATCAAAGAATTTATATTTTTTTAGCTAATTAGCTAAGTAATTTCCAAAATTTCAAATAATTAAATAGTTACAATAAAAATAATTAAATTGCTAATTTTAAAAATAGGGGGGATTACAATTATAGTTTTGTTGAAGGCTTGTGCTAAGCCATTGGCTGTCACAACCCGTACCCGAAAAATGGACATGAGTCATGGATACGTCCAGGCTACGCCGCAGCATCGATAGTAGAATATTGTAAAGGTCCACAACATAGTCTAACAACTCACGCAATGATATATATATAACATGTCAATGGTAACTAAACTCCATAAGGAGGACAAGAAGAATATATATAGCATCAATACCCAATCACAAGAAATTAGAGGCAGAAAATGGCACAATATCATAAAGAGAAAGGAAATAACAAGTCATAACAATATCTAAGTCTAGAATCTAGCAATGAACACAAATGGTCTCAAATATAAATAACATGCAAAAGTCTTAGCTGGAGACATATCTAGTACAATAAATAGATACTAGCTAAGGCTCTGCTATATCTAGGTGTGTCTCCTTGACAGCTGGTACCAGATCGTCCTGGCCTACATGTGCTACGTCAACTGGTTCTCTGTCCTGCGAGCCATAGTATGTAGGACACTAGTCTTCTAAATAGTTGTCAAGAAAAATATATCCAGTCAGGATTGGAGCAAGTACAAAACTCTGAAAGTAGTTCATATACATGGTAGAGGATATATAACAGTAATAGAAAAGAATATAAGAAGCACAAGTAAGTAGAAAATGGAAATATAGCTGAACTAGTCCTATAAACACAAAGGATAATTGGAAAAGTAAATACAGACAACAAGGCATGAACTGCAATTAAGATAACTGTAAATAAGAGAATTGATGATACTACTAAGTACTTTAGAGTACAAGTTCATTATGTGATCGATTTGGGTTGCACACAAATAAACTAAGGTAACTCAATTATACGTGTCGTGTATAATTGGCATGCACACGAATACACTAAAGGGTGTGATCACATAATCAACTCCTACTCCCCCTCCCAGACTAATATTCATGGATCCAATCACGACACGTTATGCACACAAATATAGTATTAGCACACAGAGCACACGAATGTATTATAAGCACACGGGGCCCAAGAATATAAAAATAATATCTTTTGATTTGATCCATACAATACCAACCTGTGTAACATTATGTCAGAATCAAGTAATATTGTAGAAGCATAAAAATTTTGCAGGCCGCATAGAGCTCAAGCCCCTTGGAGTTGCATAAGAGCATTATCTATGTGGCTAGATGGAAGCCATATAATAGACTTCATGCAGCTTGGACAGCCTCAGAGTAAGAGGCTCCTATGTGGCTTCGGCCTTATGCGACCTAGTCATCATATGCAGCTACGGTCCCGTGCGGTCTAGTCAACATGCTGCCACAATATCCATTCGACCAAAGCCAGACCAGAGCTCATATGCGGCCATAACGCCATATGGCCGAAGTGTCTATTCGACCAAGACCAAAAGAGAACACATATACGACCAGGACGACTATGCGGCCAAGAAGTTATGCGGCCTTCAAACTTGCATAATCTTTTCCTTTGCAACTGAAGAGATCCTCATGCAATTAGTGCAGACCACGTGTCCAGTTTATCAGGTCACGCACATAATGGGTCAATAACGACTATACCCCCTTCACCGAGATTGTACCAACAACATATTCTGTCATGACCCACACCCGAAATAAGGGCACGAGTAGTGAGCAATGCCCAACTTACGCCATAGCATCGGTGGTAGAACATTGTCTGGGTCAACTCTACTATCTAAACATCTCAAACAATATATACAATGGAACCTGTCAATCATCTCAACTCTTAATGGAGGAACAATATGGTATATGATAAATGTAAACTATACTCAATCATAATGCAAACTAAGAAAGATAAAGCACGAGATAGAATAATGAAGAAAAAGAGTCACAATACAACCACATGTCCGAAATAATACTTACATGCCATAATCCTCAATAAAAGTCTAATGCAAGTCTAAGCAGATAATCTAAACCTCTTCAGACTCTAGTACTAGGTCCTCCTTCTCTAAAGGAGTATCCTCTAATGGTACGCCATCTGCAGCTCGTAGTAGGTAGCACATTGGTCCACAAGTCAATCATCTGAAAAATATATCCAGTCATGATTGGAGCGAAGTACCTACCTCTGAAAGCAGTTCTAAATACATAATCGAGCATATATAACAGATAATAGAAAAGAATACAAGATAACTAATCATCAGAATAAAATAAACTAGAGTAAACAGGTAATGTACTGGAATAAAGTGTGTGCAATAGAATAACTGCAATAAGGAAATAGATAAAACTAGCTAATGTGCCATGGAATACAAGTTCATTATATGATCGGTTTGGGTTAAACACGAATACAATATAGTAACTCGATTACACGTATGATATGTAATCGACATCTACACGAATACACTTGGGCTTGATCACATAACCAACTCTTACTCCCCTATCCCCAACCAATACTTATTGTCATAACCCACACCCGGATTTTGGCGCACGAGTACGTGGGTACGTCCAGCCTACGCCGCAGCATCGGCGATAGAACGCTGTCTAGGTCATGATACTATCTAATTAATCTCTCACGAGCATCCAACTCCATAAGGAGACACGGATACAACAATATAATATGAATAATATACTCAATCACATAACTACAGCACGATAAGATCTCGGAGAAATAAGATAAAATACAACACAAGTCTAAATAGAAATAATCTAACTCAACAATATAATCCAAGTCTCAACAAAGCACGCCGGAGACAAATCCGGTACCAAATAATCTGCTAAAAGAACTAACTAGATAACTAGTAATTCCGGCTAGACTCCCGGAATCACAATTGAACTACCAAGTCCAAGTCTGCAGCTACTCACCCTGTGGCCCATAATATGTCGGACACCGGTCCTCTAAGGCATAGTCTAGAAAAAAAAATTCCGTCAGGAAGGTGCAAAGTACATCTCAAATAATAGTTCCATTTAATTGATAAGGGCTATAAAACAATAAACAGATGATACTATATACTGAGAGAAGACAATGAATAAATATAATGGCATAATAAAGAGACATGCAATATAAAGAGACAGACAATATAGGCAATATGATACAGTCAGTACATAAATAAAATGAAGAGAATGAGGTACAATATCATATATGGGTGATGTGGTATATGATCTAAAATGGAGAACTGTAACTATTCTAAGTGTTTGAAATATTAGTCTATCATATGATCGTCTTGGGACAAGATCAGGCTGGTTACATATGATTAGCTATGATTCATGTAAGATCAGGCTAACCATTTGGTTAGCTATGATGCAAGTAGTGGTCAGGCTAATCATATATAATAGCTATGAGGCATGTAATGGTTCGGCCGCACCCGACGTGAGATGTGGGGTAAGCTATGATGCATGTAGAATTGGGTATGATCACATAATCTACTAATATTTCCCCCGCCCCCAACTAGTACAGTGGATCCAATCACGACACGTCACGATACACGAGCAATATCCAATATATCATGTACAAGGTCTAAATATCAATGTTGTGTACAATGTCAATACGATAATCAATGTAACATCTCATGACTGCAGATCCAATCTATATACTAGTCCGTGTAGCACAGTGTCAAGAATCAGATATAATATTTTTAGATACTGGAATTATATATATTATCAAATAATTGGAAATTATCAGAGAATGTACTCGCCTTGGGTCCTTAGCTGGTAACACCAATGTCCTGTTCCAGAGTATCGTCTGGATGATCCAACAGTCCTATAGACATATCATAAAATAATACAATATTGCATCAGACATTACACTAATCACACAATCAAAATACACTAAACTCGGGACTACGCTAGGTATGATACTGGTCAGCTAGGGTCAGTGTGCGTCAAGTTGTACGACGTCACGTCTGTAATTGCGGTGCAAGACAGACAGTCCGTGATACGGGTCTCGCCAATACGTGAGTGTACATATGGCAGCCTGCTAATAGTTCACCGGTTCACAAGGTCATGTGTAACCACAAAATATCTGCAGCTACACTCGGGTCATCTAGTACCTATATAAATATACACCTTATTAACTAACATTAATACTTACAATATATACATGCACCAATTTAAATACATATACAATATATGTATACCAATAAATTACATATATAATATATACTAGTTGAACAATATATATATACATCTAATTGAATAATGTACACATACTAAATATATGTACATACTATACTATACCAATTAAATAATACCCATATACAATATATATATACATCATATATACTAAATGAATATATATATATATATATATATATACTATATATATATATGTATATATATATATATACCAAAATCCATCCCAACGTATACTAATAAGTAACTAAATATACATATACTAAGGTATACCATACGCATACGTACAAAATCCTGAATAAATGTAGGAACGAACCTACGCACGGGTACGAGTGCGGCGACGGTGTTGACGACGATGGTGTTAATGACGACGATGGTGATGATAGGTGACGGGGATAAACGAGGGTGGTGGTAATGGTCATGGTGGAGATGATGATGAAGATGATGGTGATGATTGGGAGGAGGTTGACGAGTCATGATGGAGGCGTGCTGCTGGCATTCAGGTGGGGAATGGCCAGAGATGGCCGGTTTCAGGGATGCTCGGGTGTCGAAGAGAAGGCAGGGAAGAAGGGAGGTCACCGGGATGTTAATGGTGTTCGGGGAAGACAGACTATCGTGGTGTTGTTGAGGCGAGGTCATGTGGGAGATCCAGGCGGTCGTATGATGGAAAGAGAAGGTTGGGAAGGAGAACGACTGCTCGACACTCAGGAAGGATTAGTGGAGATGGTGGTGCCTGTGAGGGACTTTCAGGCGAGGTTGACAGGAGATGAGAAGAGAACGGTTGCTCGACGCTCGGGGAGGAGTGGTGGTGATACGGGGCGGCCGGAGTAGAGGCAGCGGGAGGAGGGAGCAGTGGAAGGTGGTCGGAGTCGCTGTAGACGCTCGGGGCTGAGGGAAAGAACTCGTCGGGGCAGCAACTCGGTTGGGGAGACGTCGGAGTTGATGGAGGGAGTCGATGGTGGCGAGTTCTCGGCCGGGGCCGCAGCTCGGTTGGGGAGACACCGGAGTTGAAGGTGGAGCGGCCATGGAGAAGAGCTCGGTCGGGTGGACGCTTGGTTGAAGCAGCCGGGGTAGGGGGCCAGAGTTTGGCCGATTGAACGCCGAAGTTGGTGACTGGGTGAAGGGGATGGTGGTGTAATGGTTTTCTTTTGAAGAAGAAGGAGAAGAAGAAGAAAGGAAGAAGAAGAAGAAGAAGAAGAAGAAGAAGAAGAAGAAGGGAAGAAATGAAAAAGGAGGAGGAGGCTATGGTTGTGAGGAGTGAGGAGTGGGGGCTTTCCTAGGTTTGGGGATTAGGGCATGTTGGGAATGGTGAGGTGATGTGACAATAAATAAGGGGAGTGTGGGTAGAATGCATGGTGGGGATTTACCCATTTCAAATGTGGGGTTGAGATCTTACATGAAGGAATTCATTTCTTCATGCAAAAATAAGAGGAGGAGAAAAGTTGACTATGGTCAAAGAAGAGGGTGGCCTCTCCATTTGGCCTTGACCAATGAGGGTGTGCCACATGTCGCATTATTTGTAATTTAGCCCCTTAAGTTTGGGCAATTGCACAAACACATAAAATGATAAAAAATTGGTGGGGGAATTAGTGTTTGGTATTTTGTAGGGTGAGGGGATATTGTGTGTTTGGTATGGGCTTAATTAATGGGGCACTTAGATTAAATTGGGTTAAAATGGGATTAGTCAAAGTTGGTATCCCCAATTTAATTAGAAATAAATGCAAGCGGTGTTCTAAAATTAATTAGGAGTACATGGGGCCAAAATTAGGTTGGGACACAAATATCATTAGTGAAGAAGACTCAGAACATAATATTACCCTAATTTGGGTTGCACGAAAAATGGGTCGAGGTTGTCTCCAATTCCGATTGGAACGCACAACGATACAAAGTTGGAATTTATTTAGAAATTAAATAAACGTCTGCGACAAATATTGTGCGGCTAAAATAAAGCACAAGGGAGCATAATTATGAGTTACAAAAAGGTCAGAATGGAAAGCGGACATGTCTAGGGCAAGGTTGTGAAATTTATTGGAAGACAAAAGATAGGGTAGCGCTCCAAATATCGAAGCAACGGCAAGGCGCAACAATTAAATAAAATTACGGTAATTAATCACAATCCCAAATAATTAAATTCTAATTAATACAAAATAATACACAATCCTATAATTCGGTTAGGTGTTCATCTAGTGGGCTTCTAGGTCAAGTCTACCAGCTCAACATTAATGAACACTGTATATATATAATATTATAAATACACATCTCATACAATTATTTAAATTAAATACACGCAATATTAAATATATATAAAAAGTCAAAAATACCCTTATTTTTGGAATGTGGTAGTGACAAGTCTACCCTCCTTAAAAGAATTTTATTCTCGAAATTCAAGATTCTCAATAGTAGTATTTACTCGTTATATTACCTTCCATCAAAATTTAAAACCCACATAATCAATCCACATTGTCATTTCAATATTTTTAAAATTCTGTAATTATTGGATTCCTGAAAATCCTCAAATTTAAAAATTTAAATTCAATTCTTATCACAATCTCCTCCGAAATCTTAAGTTCATATCTAAATACTCAAAATTGATATCCAATCCTCTAATTTAAACTCAATCAATGCATACTTTTATAAATTAAGAAATCCTATCTAAAAATACTAATCCATGAATCCAATCGATGTATATTTATAAAATTTAAAATCTCGTCCAAAAAATTTATGTTCAAACACTAACCCATTTATCATCTTACTCCTCAATTTTGAGCAAATCACTAGATACAAATTTCTACTATCCAATCCTTTAATTAAAAATCCAGTCAACGCATATTTATAAAATTTAAAAATCTTATCCCAAAATTTGAATTCAACACTAATCTATTAGTGATCTTAATCCTCGAGTTCTTTTTTTTTCCACACAATACTCAAATAATATAATATTCACAAAATCTTCAATTGCAATATTCAAAATAAATTTATATCTTGCAGCCAAATAAATACAATGATAATCTTCTTAAATTCCTCAAAATTTAATGACAAATTCAATCATTTCATAATCCTCATAAAATCAACGTTTTAACAAGATTGCCTAATCTTGTCATATTAAATTCTCAACTCTTTATTTAAATTAATATTTGTCCTCGAAATTTAAGGCAACTTGTCAAGTCATAACCTCTTCATTGATTCTTCACTACGGTCAAACTCCCAACAATCAAGGTCTAAGAAAAATCCTAACTAAAGTCATACAACATGCAATCTAGAGAAAACAGGTATGGTTATGGTCTCATTTATCATGGTATTGCAGTCTCTGCTAGGGTATACTACTAACTATATTCTAACAAGAAAAATATTGATACAAGCTATGGTACTAAGGAATCAATTAATCAAACAAACTGATGGAAAAGGAATATGAGGAAAGAACAAAACATAGCCTTCTAACCCATTACTTGGACATCTTAATCCTCTAATATATACTTAACTCTGACACATTCACTCACTAATTCTTATCTCTATACACTGATACCCATATCAACTAATCATTAGTCTACAAGACATCCATGAAGATATCCTCATTGCACACACCTGTCTATTAATACCAAAATCTGATACCAAGGACCTCTAACACAATCATAGGTCAATGATGCATTCAAAGTTTGATACTCCTATCCCTTTAGGTACCTCTATTCTACTACTAGTACACCCACTGCTAGTTCTCTTTCCTACTATAATTGTTCATACTAGTTGTTTTATCACTCAAGTGCACACCAAGTGCAACACACCATACTAAGTACTGTTCTCTCTAATATAACTCTAGATGGACACCCAAGTCTGTTTACAGTACCATCTCAATCATGCCCAAGTCAACAGATCCTTACGTATGCACTTCATCCACTCATATACTAATATATATTTCTTACCCACCATAAAAATTTAATCCTCCAAATAAAATCATCAAAATTTACTTCTTGAACGATTTAAAGTAAGAGGCATATACTTCCTCAAAAGTCAAATACTCAATATCGAAATAAAACTTTAATCACTTCTAAAATCTTTATAGCTATGACTTTGTTTATTTAATCAAATTTGAATCCTCAAAATTCAATAACATAGAATCTCAACTCCTCAAAATTCTTAAAAATTGTAATTCATTTCCACTCTTCAATTTCAAATCCACAAATATACATATAAATGCTCACGGTCTCTAATACTCAAGGTGCACTCAAATACACCCATTGTCTACAACTCTCAACTGTGTACTGAAATTGGTACTGCCCGAATTACTTGTACTATTACTTCCAAATGATCAAAGTTATCATCACACGTATTTTCTCCAATGAGTTTCTATCTATATTAACTGCTTTACTAATTTAACATTATCATACAAGGCACTTACTATTAGCACCTTGCTCAACTAATCCTCGATATAGAATCATTAGTACCCTTGGTATGATAATACTAGCTTCATTATTGGATCATCTCATTAAACTTATTAGAACTCAAGATTACTTACACCTTCTATAACACCCATGTTTCACTTTACTCTCATGGGCAAGTATATGGTTCCTCATCTCGATTGATGTATATGTATTTTCCTTTAATCTTTTACAGCCTGTTAAACTAATCTGTGATACGCTTCACAACTTTCATTACCAATCCTGATATTTCTCTACTCATGACATCTCATTAAAACCCTTTATGCATATATATTTCTTTATTTTTAACACACCCGGTATCAATCATCAAATTGAACATCATGCTCCATTAATCCTTAACACAATTCCTTGATACTTAATTGTTTACATAGATCATCCAATTACATAATCATGATTATCCATGACGGGTATGCTGGCTCTGATACTAACTCTTGGAATCATCACTGATACTCTTTTCTTCTTCTAGCTATTGTGCCAATACTAACTATAACACACCTATCATAGAACTATTGCTACAAGGCACTACGCTATGGGTTACTCTAGATTAATGCCTACTGCTCACATGTCCAACTAGGAAATACTTATAAACTCACAAGCAACACTCAGTCAATACTAATACTCAAGATACAGACATAATTGCAAGTCACAAATTATCATACTTAACAAGGAATCCTCAAAGAATAGAATCTCAAAAAGGAACTGGATTAAGGACTGAAGGTATTTCTACTGCTAGCAAACAAAAGAAGCGATGGAATAAAGTCCTGTAATAACGAAAATAGATAAGTATTGAGATGATAATTTAAGAACCAATTTAAGATACAACCTGATAATCATACATGTCTGTCCAAAATTATGACACTCAGAATCCTCGCCATGCCATCAGAATCCTCGCCATGCCAGTAAGCATAGATGCGATAAACGACAGGTTCCGTAACTAAGGTATGCAACTCTATAATCATGTCATCTAGAATCCTTGCCACGCCAACCGATATGGCTGTGAGAGACCCTAAGTTTCATAACTACAGTATGTACATCCAAGTCAGGTTCCTACTATTTGATAATAAACAAAAGAAATTAAAACTAGGTTTATACGAAACCCTTTCTTTGGTTTACAAATAAGAAAAAGAAGTACAATTAATCCTATACGAGGATGTTAAGTACAAAAATTTGATTCTGGGGAAATATTGCTATAGGAGTCTGATCTGCGGTCGATCACTTTGTCTCTTGAACCACACGATGACGAAGAAGTGCTGTAGAAGACAAAAAAGATGCTTCAACGACTGCAGGAGAGGTTGAACTCTCGTGGCCAAAGCTCTCTATGTGTGCTCTCTTGACCTTGAAAAATCTTTGACCCTTTTTGATCGCTCACTCTCTCTACCTTGGACCTCCGTGGCCGGAGGTCTCTATTTATAGAGTTCAGCTACAGTCGGCGTAGAAACCAAACAGCGGAGAGAGCTGCACCTTTTACGCGGCGGTTATAATAATTGCTACCCACGTATGAATGATCTCCTGAATTGGCGTGTGACGCGTGTCCCATTATGAGAAAATACGTATAATCGCTTATCGAAGATCACGACATGCAAGCCACGTTGATAACTTCCCATTGCGTAGAGATGTTTGGCATAAAAGTCAAATAACTGTCTCGTAGGCGTAAAAGCCAAATAGCTGTTCTGATGGCGTAAAAGCCGAGTAGCTGTCATATTGGCGTAGAAGCCAAATAGTTATCAAGTTGGCGTAGAAGCCAAGTAGCTGTTATGTTGGCGTAGAAGCCAAGTAGCTGGCCTGTTGGCGTAGGAGCCAAGTAGCTGTCCTGTTGGCGTAGGAGCCAAATAGCTGTCATATTGGCATAGAAGCCAAGTAGTTATCATGTTGGCGTAGGAGCCAAATAGCTGTCATGTTGGCATAGAAGCCAAGTAGCTGTCATGTTGGCATAGAAGCCGAGTTCTGCATAAAGCTTGATGCTTTGCAAATATAGCCAGAGTCGGCGTATTTCAAGGAGATAGCATACGGCGTACTCGTATAGCTAAAAATAGCACGGTTGGCATAATGTGCGGGGATGGTGATATGGACGTATTAGCCCTAATTATATCTCACCCAGTCATTAAAAGTAGAACCAAATTTCATGCACTAAATGCAGAGATCTGTCCCCATCACGCGCATTAACTGGAGAGACGTGCCTCGAGTTCTGTACGAAGAACAGCTTTTAACGAGGCGGTTGGTTTCGTCTCTTCCTGAGCGTAAAAGCTCATCTTTGCCTGTGTAAAATAGGCAGCGTATTCCTTGAATGTGTAAACAATGTCTTATATCAAGGGTTATGTCACTAGACGACAGTCTGGAGTTCTGTACAGAATCATCATTACAGCCGTCCTCTCGATCGTCGTGCAGTACTTTTTATCAGGAGTCAGGTTCACTGCTTGATCTGACAGGTTCATTCGAGGAATACGAAGAGTTCCTCGTACAACTTCCCGCTGCATTAAAAGCAGACGAGTTTTACGGCAAAGTGGCGATGTAACAACCTTTTTACGCCGAAGCAGTCTGGAAATATTGTATTACGTGGGCTATTCTGGAGCTATATTTTACGTTGAATAGCGTTGAAGCTCTGTTATACACCAATAGATCTGGAATTATATTTCACGATACCCAGTGCTGGAGCTCTGTTTTATGCGGACTTCCTGCATGTTAAGGGTTTTACGCGTATGATTCCCCAGCGTATTTTTTATGCTTCTACAAGACCCCCTTCAAAGTTTTTAAATTCCTCGTAATTTGAAACACTTTGAATGAAGCATGAAACGGTCAAGTTTGACTCATTCCGCGAGGCTGATTTCTCGGCAAATTTTTAGTAGTTTGTTGGGATTCGGTATGTTCTCCCTTGCCTATATAAAGGCGAATGGGTTAACCAATTTTTCCCATACTTCCTTCACCATAAAGAGAGATGGTTGCCTAGCTTCGTCGGGTTGACTTGAGGAAGAAGAAGATCATGTTCTTCCAGCATGTAAGGAGCCGTAAAAGGAGACATCTTCGAGCAAATATCCTCTGCAACGATGGATCATGGAAGGATATCATAGCTTCCTTTGCTCGGGATGATCAATAATTTCATATGGCGATTCATCCAGGAGAGAGAAAGGGTCGTATTAGACCACACAGCTTGCAAGCTGTATTTTCTCCCATCATGACGCTGGACGAGGCTAGGCAGTTTGGCCCTGTCTTCTAGTATTGAGTTGGGTTTGAACCCCCAATTCAAATCTAGGGCATGCCTACCATGGCGTATGGAGGTGGGCTTGAATAATTTACACAGGCCCAGTTGTGTATCCTCCCGCTATTAATCATTTTCTTGTTAATCGGCTATGGAAGCCGATTAACTGCTGTAGAAGAAAAAAAAGATCTCCACCAATATGAGAACCTGGCAAAACAGATTCTTGGTGTGATCTTAAATAAAAATGAGAAACCCTTTGTAGAAGAAGGATTTGTATCATATGTAATCATGATGATGAAAAACCCTTTGTAGACTGGATTTCCATCATATATAATCATGATTAATAAATTTGTCTTCTTTTACGCATCTGATGATTTGCCATATTTGCTGTGATGAAGTCTGAATAGTATGCAGCTTCGATATGTTTGAATAGTTTTACGCTGACTCTGATAAAAGAGTATCTGATCTTGTCCCATCTTTTACGCGTAGCAGAAGACGCGTAGAAAAACTCCTTAGCATTTTTAGTTGAAGATCCAAATTATTATGTTGTTTTGGACGAGGGGTTGCGTAGAGTTCTGAACTGTCACTTCTCTGATGTGAAGAATTCTTGTTCAGATCATCATCTTCACGAATGGTTTTCTCGAAAATCCCTTGGAAAAGGCGAGAAATTTTTGTCGACCAAGTCATACTTGAACTTTTTATAAAGTATTCTGACTGGACTTTGGATGAACTTCCAAATGACCCAAGAAGAAGAGTCGTCTTCAATGCTGAATTATGTATATTTCAGGTACTTGGAATATTTTTGTAGCCAAAAAGGAGCATCTTCTGCGAAAACCCTTGTAATTGGTAGTCTGTAGCTTTCGAGCGTAGAATCGTAGATTTGTAGCCTCTGAGCGTAAAAAGCTTTCGAGCATAAAATCATAGATTTGTAGCCTCTGAGCGTAAAATCGTAGGTTTGTAGCCTCTTGAGCGTAAAAGCATCTGGGCGTAAAACCGTAGATTTATAGCCTCTGAGCGTAAAACCGTAGATTTGTAGCCTCTCGAGCGTAAAAGCTCCTTAGTGGAAAATCATAGATCTGCTCTGCGCATAAAATCTGGATCCACTGACTGTCCGTCTTCCCTAAACGATAGGCTGACATGGTCCCAAATCATAACCGAATATTAAATATCAGATTTGGTTAGGGATTCGAAGAGTCATCCGAACTCTATAAATAGTCCAAGGTCTGGAGAGAGAAAACTTTTATTTGCCTTCACAAAACCCTTGTTTTCCAAGAACCCTTCTTCTTCGTCTCTTTCTTGAGAACTCAGAATCGCCATGGCACCTAAACATACTTCCACTGCTAAGGGAAAGAAGGTTGCTTCCTCTTCCCGCTCTACTGCTCCAGCACGAGCAACTCCCATTAGTTTGAACGAGCCTCGATCGGAACGCAGCACTCCGTCGTCGAGCTGTGCTCCGAATATTACAGGTAGAGACTTCGAAAGAAAACAAAATCCTTCGCACAAGTTGTACGTGCACGCGCGAGGTCATCTTTTGTACTGAGAGCCTCTTCGAGGAAGATGATGTACGGAGATGTTTTATTATGCGCACATTCCTAATGTATCGGCGTAAAAATTCCAAATTTTTGCAGTCTGGCGTAAAAAACTCAGACTGTCGAGATTTGGCGTATATTACAAACTTTAAATTTTATGCACTGGATATGAATACCGGCGTAAAAATTCAAATTTTGTCAATCTAGCGTAAAAGCTCAGATTGTTAGATACTGCCAACCTTGAGTTTTACGCAATAGAAAATAGTTTCCAGCGTAAGACTCAAATTTTTGCAGTTTTGGCGTAAAAGCTCAAACTGATAATCTTTGGCGTAAGAAGCAAGAGTGTAGCGTCTAGTGCAGAAACTGACTTGTTCTCTTGTATTTTGTAGTGGACTTGCAGATCTCTCCTTTGGTTGAAGTTATGGGCTCTGCTGCCGGGATGTTGAGCTCAAACTATTTGGAGGATTTGTCCCATATGTCATTCCCTATTTCTGGAGCCAATTATCCTGAAAAAAGGGGAACCCTTATATCGTCCCAGGGAGAACGCATGCTGCTGAGTATGATCAGTGGGGAGCCCCTGACGTACCTAGACGGGACAGAATATAAGAAACCTGGTTTCTTATTCGGGGATGTTATCGACAAACAATCCCAGACCAAGCCCAAGAAGGAGGATTGGGTGTTTACTGCTGAGGGCACGGTGATATATATGCCCAAGATGCCTAGGGATTATCCAATTTCTGCGTTCTTCCACGCTACACATCCTAGGAAGATGTCATGGACCCTGACTCCCGATCTTCATGGCCGACCTGGGAAAATTTTATACAGCAAGGAATACGACGGAGGGGCCTATATGAGTCGTCCCTCGGGCCCTGTTATGCCCTTTAGGGGATTACTGCCGGGTAGTGTCCCGAGCGAGGATACATCACAATCCAGCTGGTTCAGATGTCGACCTTCTGCAATGTCTTTATGGGGCAGGAAGAAATGTACCCCAGGATCAACCCTCGGACTAGCGGATGGCTTAGCCCGGGAAATCTTCGATGGGCCAGTTTGACTGCCTGGGCCCCAAAACACTTCCAGATGGAGCTGGAAAGTATTGGCTTGTTCGCGGCTGTGAATGCCACAAGTGTTGGGCTACCTGTCAACCCTAACTTGTTTTTAGCCTTGATGGAGCGATATAACTCGCTCACTGGGACTTTATCCACTCCGTGGGGTGAGTTGGGCTTATCCCTTCATGAGATGGCAGAGATTTCAAGGCTGCCACGGGGGACATTCCTTATGAAGAGTACGTCCCTACAAACAGGGAATTGAGGGATATAAACCCTCGGGCGGTGGCCGTATATCAGGAGCTGATGTGCCACTATCTTGCCTGCACCACTTTATACAAGGAGCCTTCTGATTTGGCTCACATCAACAAGTGGGCAACCTATCTCTTCTTCCACCAGGCCAGAAATGTTAAGCCGGACAAGGTGGTAGATAGCCGAGATAGGCCTTTAAACCTCCTGAGCATGCTTAATGCTAACACGGTCGATGACCTTATTGAAGCTGGGGCTTCAGATCATATTTTTGACGAGGAGATAGGGGGTTACCCTGCAGGCACAAAAGCCTTCAGTTATATAAGGCATTGTCGTAAGCCTCTGTCAAAGGAAGCTCAATTGGCTAGCTTCCTCTCCGTCTGGCTTCGCCACTGGGTAGTACCTGGCATCGCGTCTACAGATCGCATCATCGCAACACCATATGGCCTGCAGTGCATTTAGTGTTCGGAGCAAGACTGGGCCTGCTTCCTGCTATGGTATGTAGAATACAAGCAGGCCTGAGGGCCCTTACTGATGGGCTGCTAGCTGATGATACGCAGCGTGAAAGCTTTCCCCGAGTGGAATTACCATTCCTATACTTGATGGGATGGTTAATTCTTCATAACACCAGGGTGATGTCTCCAGGTCCTGCCAGCGGTTCAGGAAATAACTTCTTGTTGAATTACAAGAATTCCTCTTGGAACATGACGACCGGCATAGATTGCCGGCGGGCATTAAATGTTGCCCACAGCTGGAAGCTCTTCTGTATCGTTCCCCCTGTACATATCAATCAACAGGAGAGGAAACTTACGGATGGAGGCCATGGAAGGACCATTCTTTCTCCTGAAGCCTTCTACTGGTTGGTCTGTATTAGACCTTCCTATTTGCTGTACAGAAGCGATGACCACTGCTACCTGGAGCCTTACTTGCCCAGTTGGTTCTCCAGGCAGTTTGGGTACGATCAGCTCCATATGGGGAATGCTATTACCAGCTTCAAGTCCAAATGTGGACTTATTGATGGAGCTAGAGGATGGCGGTATTTTATCACGGGCTGTACTAGTACAACTTTTGCTGTACCCGCGACTTCTCTTTCTATGGAGTTATGCATCCTTCACTCATATGCACAGTTCTATGCATTCATAAATACCTTCCATCGTGATTTTGATGTGCATGGAAGTTTTAGGATGTCCTCCCATAGGTCTACCGTAAAGGATGAGGTTTCGTCTGTTTCTTCGGATAAGAATGAGGACATCGCCAGGGCAGACGAGTTCTTGATGACAATACCGAGAGGCGTAATAACTTCACCGACGGAGCCTCTCGTTATCCCCCAGAAACGGAAGGCTTCCACTCCAAAAGATCCTTCCCCTTGCAAGAAAAAGATTGCCAGAGGTCCGAAAAGGTCCTCCACCAGGAGGGCTCCTAGGAGCGAGCCTGTCGTCTCCCCTGTTGGGGATAATTCTTTGATGAGAGGTCCTTCGCTTTTTAGAGAGAGAACCTCCGTAGTTCCGGCTGGCAGTGCCGGAGATTCTTTGCTCGAGATCGCTGCTACTACTGCTTCTGGTAGTGCTACGAGATCACCTCCGAGGCCGAGCATAATAAGATTCCATATACCTTTATCCAGACCAATAAAAGGAGTAACCCCTACTTCGTCTGTAAGTATTTCCAGCGAGATTCCATCCGATGAGCCTCGAGTGGATTTTGGTGAAGACTGGGAAGACTACCCTCCAGTATCAGTTAGTGCACCTTCTTATCCCGGTATGACAGCTCGCTTAGCATCATTAAGAAATGATTTAGCTGTATTGGCTGCGGACGTGACATATATACCATCGGCCATGGGTAAATATTGTGTTTACGCCTCTTTTAGGAAAATTAACATCAGGTTGATATTAACTTTCTCTTGTCTTCTTTTCAGGTGAAGACATCTCAGGGGAGGGCGGAGTTGACGCAACCTTTGACTTTGTTACGGATCCTGCCGATGAAACGATGGCGCTCGACTTTGAAGGGGCATGCTTTGAAGTTGTCGATCCTTCCTCCATAATATTTTTGGGTGTAGCCACGCCCACTGCACTCCTGATATCTTCAGAGGAGGATGAGCCCATCATAGCGACTATGCCTCCTTCATTGAGTACGCCAGCAACTTCAACCGTTGCTGGTGCTAGTTCTTTTGTAGCGCCATCTGTAGAGGCAACGACTATGGCGACTTCCTCTGCAGTCATTCCTGGAGGGGGATTCACCGATATCACAGCTACTCCCAGTATCCACTCGAGCTATGCCATGCTAGTTGAATAATATACTAGCGTATTCTATATCACTTTGAAAATATTGATATCGATGGTGCTAGAGAAGAATCTCCGCTTCGATGCTCTGAAGATGTCCACTAACCTCACTATATCACAGATTAGAAATTTCAGTAACGCTGAAAAAGCTAATGCGCTAGAGCAAATAGTTAATGGTTTGGAACAACCCATTAACGAGTATTTGTAACTATCTCGAGGCAACGTCGATGAGATGGTTCAGGCCGAGTATGACTCCTTGACGGTGAAGCTTGCTGAACAGATGGAATACTTCAACAAATCCATCCAGGCACAACAGCAGGAGATGGATAAAGAGAGGGCCATCTTGGAGGAGGTTATTCCTTAGATAACCCAGTACGAGGCCGAACATGAGGGAAATGAAGCGAGGGTCCGTAAATTGGAAGCTAAACTCGCTCAGGCACAGGAGTGGACTCTCCAGTCCTTGGCAGCTCGAGATAAGTTGAAGGGCCAAATGGATACAGTTTAGCGAAACTTGGCACATATGGGTATCATTTGTGCCGATTATATACATGCTCGGTCCGAACTTTTCCTCCTGAGTAATGACGAGGCATGACTGGAATGGGCTCGTGCTAACATCTTGGACTCCAGGAATAAGAGGATGACCGCTTTGGCGCAGCAGATTCATGATTTGACTGCTTCTTCCCAATGATGTACTTTTTGCTTCTTTATGTAATTTTGCTCTTCTCGGAGATAATAAAGAGACTTTATCTGACTTTGTGGACCCATTATTTTTGAATATAAATGATAGGCTATGGTGAAAGTGATATCAGAGGTAATATGGACATGATATACTTTCAGTAAGCTTCAGCTGGATATATCTATTCAGAGGTTATGTGAACATGATAGAATATGATCCAACTAATTTTGTATACAAAACACTATCAGAGGTAATATAGACGTGATAGGTTTTGAAATTTCAAATTAGTTAAACATATCTATTCAGAGGTCATAATAACATGATAGAATATGGTCCAACTAATCTTTGTACGTAGTATCGTCAGAATGAGATCTTCACCATACTCCGTTTAAACAAAGGGAGACTAAGCGTAATAGCTCTTCAAGAATTTGCCGTTGATAGGAGTCATTATCAGATCTCCATTAGGCTTGGCTAATCTGTATGCGCCATTTGAAAACGTCGTTTCAATCACATAAGGGCCTTCCCATTTGGGCTGGAATTTACCCTTACTTTTGTGGGTAATAATTATTGGCCTCTTCACAGCTAGAACTAGCTCGCCAACTTTGAACACTCTCTCCTTCACTTTTTGGTTAAAAGTTCTAGAAATGCATGCCTGGTAGAATGCAATACGCTGTTGAGCTTGAAGGCATTTCTCGTCTAATCCTTCTAGCTCTTGAAGCCGTAGTCGATCATTATTTTCCTAAGTCAACTCATTAGCCACTGCTATTCTGAGTGATGGAATTTGGATTTCAATGGGGAGAACTGCTTCACACCCGTAGACCAATAAGAATGGGGTACGACCCGTCGGTGCTCGTACCGTTGTGCGGTATGCCTAGAGGCATTCTCCCAACTTCTCATTCCAATCTTTTTTATTTGAAGAGACAATGTTTTTCAAGAGTTTGATAATGGTTTTGTTGAAGGCTTCCGCCAAACCATTAGCAGCTGGATTGTATGTCGTAGAGGCCATATTTTGTATCCGATTCTTATCGTAAAATCGTTGAAACGCTTGGCTGATGAATTGAGGCCCATTGTCGTGAATTATCCTTCGGGGTATCCCAAAGCGATAAATGACATATTGCTTGATAAAGCTGATCAAGTTGGATGTCTTTACCTCAGCAAGGGGGATCGCCTCCGCCCATTTGGAGAAATAATCTGTAATGGCCAATATGAACCGATGTCCTCTAGAAGAAGACGGGTGAATAGGACCAATAATATCCATACCCCATGCTTCAAAAGGCCATGATGCAATCGTAGGATGTAAATGTTCAGAAGGCTGATGTATAAAATCTGTAAGAACTTGACAGGCTTTGCATTGTCTTGCATATTTTACTGCATCTGCGATCATAGTAGGCCAATAGTATCCCATCCTCCTGATACGATCCTGTAACTTAGGACCGGGTTGATGTGCTCCACATACACCATCGTGAGCTTCTCGGATAACCCGTTTTGCATCATTGTCGGAGAGACATCGTAATAGTAGTCCATCGTATGTTCGACGATATAAACATTGTGAAGACGCATCAAAATAGAAGCGTAATGATCGCCTTTTGATAGATACTGCTTCTTTAGGATCCTCTGGTAAGATTCCGTATGACACAAAGTCTATAAAGGGACTTATCCAGTCTCTCTTAGGAGGCACCGTGTTTATAACATAGCTGTGTTATATGTGAAAGTTATTTTTCACACAAAATAAATCTCTGTTAAGAAGGATCATCGAATTCTGCCTTCTTATAGGAATAGCTAGATCTGCAGCTAGGCTGGCCAGGTTATCAGCTTCCAAATTTTGAGATCGAGTCACGTGCTCTAGAAAGAATATTCTGAAAGTAATAAAATCTTGATCGTTGCTTGGTGATAAGGAATGAGGTCTAGATTGCGGACTTCATATATTCCTCTGACCAGATTGACGATCAGCTGAGAATCACCAAAAGCTTCCAAGTATTCCACATCCAATTCTTTAGTGGCCTGGAGCCCAATTAATAGGGCGTTATACTCTGCCACATTATTAGAGCAGGGTTCGCTAAGAGCATATGATCTATAGATGACGAGTTTATCAAGAGTGACCAGGACAATTCCTACTCCTGAAACCACGTTTCCCCTGGGACCAGTCCTAGAGGTACTATCGAAGAATAACTGCCATATATCATTTTCTATTGCGGAATTACATTCTTTAACTTCGTCGAGAATGTCCTCGTATAGTTGGAAGGTTTCCGGAATCGGATGAGCAGCTAAGAAATCAGCCAAGGCTTGACCTTTTATGGACTTCTGAGGGACATACACCATATCATACGGTATTAATAACATCGCCCAAGTCGCGAGTCGGGAATTGAGAAAACTTGGCTTGTTCATCAATACCCGAAGAGGATTGATCCTGGAGATAATATGAATAGTTTGGCCTGTGACGTAATATCGCATCTTCTGAATGGCGAATATTAGGGCCAAGCATTCTTTTTTCACTAGATTATACCGGTGTTCAACTCCGACCATCATCCTACTTAAATAGTAGATAGCCTGTTCATGACCCTTATTGTTCTTCTGTGCGAGGAGAGCTCCTAAAGAATGATCCATTGCTCGAACATACAGCAAAAATGGTCTTCCTATGACAGGAGGCACCAGAACTGGTGGATTAGTGAGGTATCATTTGATATCATTAAACGCTTGCTGACAGACTTCGTCCCATACGAAGGATGCACCTTTCTTCATGAGGCGAGAAAAAGGTTGACATCTCCCAGAGAGGTTGGATATGAATCTCCTGATATAAGCCAGTCGACCTTGGAATCCCCTGAGTTCCCTCAGATTACGGGGTGGTCGTATTTCTAAGATAGCTTTTACTTTATCAGGGTCCACTTGAATGCCTTTAGCGGTAATGACAAATCCCAGGAATTTGCCACTGGATACACCAAGAAAGGACTTTGTAGGATTTATTTTGAGTTGATGTTGGTGCATCAACTCGAATACTGTCTTCAAGTCTTGGATATGATTATCCTTGTGGTGGCTTTTGACAGCAATATCGTCTACGTAACATTCTACTATTTTGCGTAAATGCTCATAGAATATGTTACTCATAGCTCATTGGTACATAGCCCCAGCATTCTTTAGTCCGAAAGGCATAACCGTATAGCAATATACCCCCAATGGTGTACGGAAGGCAGTATGCTTCTCATCTTCAGGATTTATCTTAATCTGATTATATCCTGAGAATCCGTCCATGAAAGACATGCACTCAAAACCGCACGTATTATCGATCATGACGTCTGTAATGGGAAGAGGGAACTCATCTTTAGGGCAGGCTGCATTCAGATCTCAAAAATCGATGCAAACACGCACTTTCCCACTTTTCTTCATGATTGGAATAATATTGGTGACCCAGTCAGGATGTTGTTCTTCCCGGATGAACCTACAGGCTATTAGCTTCTTGATTTCAGCTTCTATGGCATCCATCATATCCGGACGGAACCGGCGTTGGTGTTGTTTCACCGGTTTCGAATTGGGCAATATGTTGAGTTTATGAGTAGCTACTTTCGGATCAAGACCTGGCATATCCTCATAATTCCATGTAAAGATATCGATATATTCTTTTATCAGCTGGATTATTTCTTTCCTTCTTTTTCGGAAAGATTGTTACTGATATATATTGGTTTTGGCGAAAGTTTATCTCCAACATCGATTTGGATAACTTTATCTTCAGTGGGTGGTTCTCTCTGCTCGAACCGAAGTTCCCATTGTGTATCCATTTGCTGAGCCCAGGAGTCATTTTCAAACGGTTCATATTCTTGTTCGTCTGCTTCGAGAGAATCTGTCGATACCGTATTTACTGATGATGCTCGTTCTAGTTCAGCATATGAGCCGGAGGACGACGAGTCATTTTGAGAAGAGGAATAGGTACCCTTATTTGATTCAGAAGTTGCAATAGACGTGGTATACCCTAACCCAAAATGAGTTTGTTGACAGTAGGGATCTCCCTGCAACGGTATTCGTCTGCCTTTCCCATAGTTGAGACCTGGCTCTGACTTCAGATTATAACCCATACTTTGCATAATCTTCAAAGCTTATGGGCTATATCTATGGACTTGCATTTTGCCAGCATCGGACTCGTGAGAGTCTTCTTGTACAATCGGTCTGCTGCGCATGCGACCGAAGACTATTGGATGCTGATTGCTGCGAGTAGGTGGGATAATAAAGATAGAATCTTTATGTGGCCCATATGTCATGATGACATTAGATGTTGATGCCACTTTCCACACATACAGATGATAGAAGTCTATAGCTTCCAAGAATTTTTGTGCTATAGGTTCTATATCGTTATGGGGGGATGATTCCTGATTTGGACGTTAAGCATCAGTATACTGGAAAAGAGAATCTTTATTATCGTCAGAAACCACGTTCCCGGTTATATTTACATCAGTCGGCTGTTTGTTGCGCCTGAGGTTGATGACCAAAGGTGGAGGCTTCTGGTTCAAAGTGATCACTAGAGGATCGCTTCCTTCTCCTGATTTGGTTTTGTTCAAGTGAATAACCATGGGTTCCATGCCTTTCGGACGGGTTATCCGTCCTTTCACCTGGATCGACAGGGGTTGCTCAGCAAATGGTTCTTCTGGCTCCCGGTGGGATTCCTTCTCCATATTACTTGAAACCTCCTCCATGTAGTCTTGGGTGTACAATATGGCATCGAAATAGTAGGACTCTACTCCTTTGAACGGGTTAAGGTCAGCAAACTCCATTTTTACTGTTCCCTGGGCATCTACATATTTGAAGCATTAATGTAGAGTCAAAGGAACATTGTTGTGATCGTGGATCCATGGTCTGCCCAGTAGAATATTGTAGGACACCTCCGAATAGATAACGTAGCATGTAGCTACTGATCTAAGGTCACCAATCTGGATCCTCAGACGAATCTTCCCCAACGGCTTACTTTTTCTGGCGTTGAAGCCTACAATTATAGTGGTGGTATAAGCCAGTTCGCTTGTAGGAATCCTCAGCGGTCTGAGCAGACTATGAGGGATAATACTGATCAACGATCCGGGATCTATGTGAATCCGGTCTATCTCCATGGAACCGACGTATCCGGTGTAATAGAGGGGCCTGTCATGCCTGTTATATTTTAACAGCATGTTATCTTGAGTGAAAGTGATGTTAGGGACCACTTCCATCACACTATGGCATTGAGGGCATGCCACAGGTTCTTTATCGGGGGACTTGAGCTAAGTCAAGCATGCATCCGCCTGCATTAACGCTTCACTCAAGGCTTGACGAGTGTCTCTGGATAGCCTTAGGAGCTCAAAAATGGAAAATATGGCTGGTGTATTAGCCAACTGGGCCAGGATGTCGAAGTTATATGGTTTCTCCAAACCTTTGTTTTGAATATTATTCAAAGGTTTATCAAAACGCACTTATTTTTGCTTGTCCTTGTCCGCCAAAGTTGGTCTAGAAGGACCTACCTCTGGTATGACAGGTTCATGCTCTGGAAGTTTGGCAGCTGAATTGTTTGCTGTTGCATCTTCCTGATTTCCTTCATAGTCCTTGAGGTAGGCTTTCCATGAACGGGTTTCGGTAGCCAAAGTCTCTTCTTCTGATGTCGAGGATATTGCAACCATATGGCATGGTTTATGTCTTGAGTTCTTTTTAAACTTAGCCTTAGCAGCTTGAGTCTCTTCCTCAATCTCTGACACCATATCAGGATGAACCCACATAACCTTACCACTTCGGGTAGTTAGGGGTACCAGGTCATGATTTTGACCCCTGGCTGGAGGAAGATTAACAATGTTCATTATTGTCCGGAAAATAGGTAGAACACCATCCAAAACTTCTTGAGGAGGCAGATTGCCGAATTGGAGAGAGATCATGTTGGTGGTGACCGTCTTCTCGCTATTACGCAGAGTGATGGCCTTGGCGTCGATCAACTCCTGGATTTTTCTTTTTAGTATATAACACGCCTGTGTGGGATGATGTATGTACCTATGGAAAATGCAGTACTTAGGGTTATTGGTACTACCGACTTCATTAGGCCGCTTTGCCTCGGGGAGGGTAAGCTTGCCACTTTTGACTAGATAGTCGAATATGCTCGGATATCGTCGTCGTTAAAAGAATATTCTTCAATGGGCCTGGAAGTCGCAGGTTTCGTCTGTGTGGTTGCCGGAGTATTTTGCCTGGACGTATTGATCGCCAGAGCTTCTTTTCCTTTGGAACCACGAGGATGGTCACTATTGGTAGATGACCTCTTCCCTCTATCAGAGGTAGAGATCATGATTCTATTATCACGCGCCTTTCGACTATTGTCTTCAGCGACTACCGCTGAGATGATAAACTAGGGCCAATCATGGAACTGATATAGTCCTGTGAATATCGAGATTAGTGGAAGAAGTTTCTTCCTGCAGATGTCCACCAAGGCTGAATCCGGAACCAAGGGAGGCATCTGTAAAGTAGCCTGACGAAAACGCTCGATGTAGGAACGCTCTCTTTCTCCTTCTGCTTTACTTCGATGAGCGAGGACATAGACATGTCCATCCCTCCTTCGTAGAATCGTGCGAAGAACAGAGTCTTGAAATCTTCAAAGGAAGTAATGCAGTTGTCCGCAAGACTACGGTACCATTGATAGGCCACTCCAGACAGACAGTTTTTAAACACTCGAGTGAGAAGGGCATCATTCCCTTGCAACAACACCGTCATCATGCTAAAGTAGTTCATGTACTGGCTAGGTGACGTCTTTCCCTCAAACAAAGCCATATCCTGTGGTTTGTATTTTGGAGGGAAAGGGATTTCATCCCAGATAGCTGGGTAAGTCTTGTTGATTCCCAATTTCTTGAGCTTATCCTTATGCTTCAAGGCATCAAATTGGGCTTTCAATTCCCGCACTGCCTGCATCGGATCTTCCGTTGGTAAAGGGACCACAAAGTGGTGAGAGATCGGTTGTATTGTAACTCCAACAGCAGGCAATACATTCTTCGAGTTAAGAAGTTGAGGAGCCGCTGACTCTTGATTTAGAACAGGCTTCTGGTTCGCATTGGATGGTGGTAGGTCCACCCCCACACCTATTTGAGTCGGAGGAACCGATGCTTGAGCTATAGCAGCTGTTTGTTGAGTTAGCATCATCTGATGCATCTTCTCCATCATAGAATGCATCTCTTTCAGTGATGTCTCCAATACAGTGATGCGTTGCTCAGTATTCCCTGATGGGGAAGCCTCTTCAAGTTCATCTCCAATGGCATAGACTCCCATTTGTCTGGATGTTATTGAAGGGTTAGTATAGATCTCTGTAGAGATTAAGTCTACACTTTCAACATTCGATTCGGGAAACTGGCGACCCCCAGTGTCGAAATCAGAAGAATATGAAGTCGGTTGTCGTGACCTCGAACGGGTGTTTCGAAATACACCAGCTTCTATATTCTGAAGGAGTCTGTCGAATCTCCTTTGGCTTGGAGTTCTAGAGGGATGATGTCTTGAATTTGACCTTCCTCTAGGAATATGTGAAGCCGTGTTCACTGATACGAATGTAGGCTCTTCTTTCTGTAAAGACAGAGAGTAGTTCAACCGGTCGAAAATTGACCGTTTTGCCTTAGAACAGCAATAGTTAACTACAACTTTGTGACTATTACAACAATGCTCCCTAGGGGGTGTAATAGACATGTTAGACGATCCCCTAACTTTGCGCTTCTGGATCAAGATATTACGCAAGTCAGGAGGATTAACAGAAGAAGAAGAAGAAGAAGAAGAAGGCCTATTCTGCCTTTTTATATCAGTTGGAGCACGAAAATTAGGAATCATAACTCTCTTCCTGCCATACGAATACAGCAGTTCAGCCATGTAAGTAGCACATGACCCATGAGGAGCGTATCTATCCGTAAACTGGGCCTTCTTTACGCTAAAAGGCTTGTCCTGGTATAATCTGGAACTTTGCACAGGTTGGCATAAAACTGAGGAAGTCCTCAATCGGCCATCAGCATTCCGCGTAATCTGAAGAGCGGACAGATTCTTCTCTTGATGGCGTAAAAGCCGAGAGGTCGGGAAATCCGCCACTTGTTTTCCCTTGCGGTGGTTGCAAGGACCATCTGCCTCTTCACAGAGGGAAGGTGTATTTTTACGCGCGGAGCGCTTTTAGAATTTTTGAATTGTCACTGAGGCATTATCAGAAATTTTGTCTGCCACGTCATAGACGGGAGACTGAATTTTATGCGTGGGGTGCGGTGTAGACTTCTGGATTAGCCTTGAGGCATTGCCGGAAGCTTTGTCTACCACGTCAGAGACGGGAGACAGAATTTCACGCACGGGGCATGGTGTAGACTTCTGGATTGGCACTAAGGCATTGACAGAAGCTTTGTCTGTCACGTCACAGACGGGAGATAGAGTTTTACGCGCAAGGCGCGGAGTAGACTTCTGGATTGGTACTAAGGCATTGCCAAAAGCTTTGTCTGCCACGTCACAGACAGGAGACAGAGTTTTACGCACAAGGCGCGGAGGTTGCGGTGCTACAACCTTGTTGGTCGAAAAGAGAGACTCTGCAGGAATGGTAGAGGATGTCCGGGGCATCCATACTTTACGCAATTTCCTGCTACCTAGGACAGAGAGGGAATGAGAGCTACCCCCTGCTCGAAGCATGTCTTCGTAAGCTGACTGGTTAAATTGGACGACCAAGGTTTTCTTTGTTGATCTCACGGATACCGCATCGTGTTGAGTAATGGCTTTCTCGTCAGATGAGAAAGTAGTCCCCAGTAGAGTCACCATCTTATGTTTGATAATAAACGAAAGAAATTGAAACTATGTTTATACGAAACCCTTTCTTTGGTTTACAAACAAGAAAAAAAGTACAATTAATCCTGTACGAGGATGTTAAGTACAAAAATTTAATTCTGGGGAAATATTGCTATAGGAGTCTGATCTGCGGTCGATCACTTTGTCCCTTGGACCACACGATGATGAAGAAGAGTTATAGAAGACAAAAAAGATGCTTCAATGACTGCAGGAGAGGTTGAACTCTCATGGCCAAAGCTCTCTATATTGTTGTCTGATAAAATAAACGGAAGAGATAATATGTGGAAAATGAGGTCTTATACGAAAACCCATTCTTCTTCTATGTTTACAAACAAGATTGTACAATTTAATCCTATACGAGAATGTCGAGTATAATTTATTTAATCTGGGTAAATATTGCTATAGGTGTCTGATCTACAGTCGATCACTTTAGCCCTTGGACCACACGATGATGAAGAAGTGCCGTAGAAGATAGAAAGCAGCTTCGAAGGTTGCAGAAGAGAGTGGATGCTCGATGCCAAAGTCGTCGATCGCTACACTTTGCCTGAGCCCTGGATTCTTCTCTCTCTCTCTTGACCGTTCTCTCTCCTCCTTCTTTCCTCCCAATTGTCGACCTTGGATCTGATACTGGATTCCTTGACCAATTTTTGATCGTTTGACCTTCAATTTCTTCGACCTTATTCCTCTGTTGATAGAGGTCTCTATTTATAGAGTTTTTAGTGACAGTGACCACACAGTCGGCGTAGAAACCGAGTAGTAGAAAGTACAGCACCCTTTTATAGGAAGGTTTAAAGTAACCAATGCCTGCGTATAGATGACATTTTGAGTGAGCATGTGACGAGCGTCCAACTAAGGGACAAATGCGTGTATCTGCTGCAAAGATTATGGTGTAAAAGCCACGTAGGTAGTTATCCCTTGTGTAGAAGAGGTTGGCGTAGAAGCCAATGACTGTCACCATGGCATAGAAGCCAAATAGGCATAGAAGCCAAATAGGCATAGAAGCCGAGTAGGCGTAGAAGCCAAATAGGCACAGAAGACGAGTAGGCGTAAAAGCCGAGTGGGCATAGAAGCCGAGTGGTCATAGAGGCCGAGAAGGCGTAGAAGCCGAGTGATGTAGACGTTTTAGCCAGAATTACGGCTCTTGGAGATATAATCAAATCTCTTGCATTAAATGCAGAATTTTGCCCCTATCCTGCGCATTAAATGCAGAGGCTTGTCTTTCAGATTTGCCATCATTCTGCGCATTAAATGTCGATACGTGCCTCAAATCCTGTACGAAGAGTAACTGCTGACGTGGCGGTCTGTTTGCCTTCTGCGGAGCGTAAGAAGCTCACGTCTGCCAGTATAAAACTGGGCAGCGTATCCCTTGTATGCGTTAGAGCAGTTTACGCAAAGGGGATGTCACTAGACGATGGTTCGGTGACATTTAATCAAATCTTTAGCATTAAATGTGGAGATCCGCCATTATCCTGCACATTAAATGCAGAGGCGTGTTTTGAAGGTCTGCCACCCTTCTGTGCATCAAGTGCAGAGACGTGCCTTGGGCATTTGTCAGTATTCGGCGCTTTAAATGCAGAGACGTGCCTCGAGCCCTGTACGAAGTGCAGCTTTTGACGTGGCAGGCTATTTGTCTTCTGTGGAGCATAAACAGCTCACATTTGCCTGTGTAAAACTAGGCGGCGTATTTCTTTGTATGCGTAGAAGCGGTCTACGCCAAGGAAATGGCAGTAATGACAGCCTGGGTTGCAGTACCACGCCATCATTATAGCCATCGCTTGGGTTGTCGTGCAGTACTCTTTGTCAGGAGTCCAGATGTCAGGTTTATTGCATGATCTGACAGGTTTATTTCGAAGAATACGAAGCGTTCCTCATACACTTCAATGCTGCATTGAAAGCGGATGAGTTTTACGCCATAAAAACGATGAAGCACCCTGTTTACACTAAAACAGCCTGGACATACTGCAATATGCCGATGGTCCTTGAGCCTATATTTTTACACTGTGCTCAGCGGAAAAGCTCTGTTGCACGTTTGATGGCTTCGAGGTCCTCTGTTTACGCTGCCCTGCATCAACATACTGCGTATAGCTATCCAGCGTATTTTTTATGCTTCTACAAGACCCCCTTCAAAGCTTTTAAATTCTTCGTAATTTGAAACGCTTTGAATGAAGCATGAACCATTCCTTGTAACTTGAAATGCTCTGAATGGAGCCTGAAACGATCAAGCCTGACACGTTCTTTCATGGCTGACTTTATGATAGAGTTATTGGGGATCGGTGTGATCTCTTTCGCCTATAAAAAGGCTGAGGAGTTTTCCTGTTCTTTCCAAACTTCCTTCATCACACAGAGATGATGGTCAAAGTTTGTCGGGTCAACTTGAGAAAGAAGGAGACCATGTTCTTCCAGTATGTAAGGAGCCAAAAAAGATGGCATCTTCGAGCAAATATCCTCTGCAACGATGGATCATTGAAGGATATCATAGCCTACTTTGCTCGGGATAATCAGCAACTTTGTATGCTGGTTCTTCGGGAGAGAGGAAGGGTCGTATTTCACCATGCTGCTTGCAAGTGGTGCCTTCTCCCATTACCTGTGGATGAGGGCAGGCAAACTGGCTGCTGTCCAAGATTGAGTTGGTTGAAATACCTCAACTCAATCTATCACGGTGCTGGATGTAGGAAAGCAGATTTACTCTGCTTTTCTTCTGTTGGAGGATGGGTCTATGCCCAGTTTTGTATCCTCTCGCCGTTTGACCAATATGTCAGTCAGTTTGTGGTTACCGACTGACTGCTGGAGAAGATGGATGAAGAATGCCGCCCATGCGAGAACCTGGCAGAACAGATTCTGGGCGCGATCTTCAGACGACGATGAGGAAGTCCTTTGTAGACAGGATTTCCCTCATGTGTAGTCATGAAAAAAATAAAGAAAACCCTTGTAGACTAGATTTCCCTCATGTAATCATGCTTTTAATTTTAATAAAATTGTCTTTCTTCTTTGCATATGATCATCTTGTCATACTTTGCTGTGAAGTCTGAATATGTGTAGCTTTGACACGTCTGATACTTTATGCCGACTCTTTATAGAAAAAGTGCTAGGTCCTGTCCTGTCTTTTACGCATAACTAAGGATGCACAGAAAGCTGCTTTAGCAGTCGAGTGTTCGAACTGTCCTGTTGTTAGGAATGAGGAACCGCGTAGAATTCTGAACTGTTGTTTTTACTTCTGATAAACAAAATTTTTGTTCAGACCGTCGTCTTCAAGAATGATTTCTCGAAAATCCCTTGGAACAGGACGAGAAATGGCTGTCAAAACTGAGTCACCATCTTGTACTGTTTAGACGAAATATTCAGACTAGATTCTGGATGAACTTCGAATCGACCCATGAAGAAGAGTAGCTTTCAATATTAAACTCTGTATGCTTCGAGCACTTGGGGTATCTTGAGGTCAAGAAGGAGTATCTTCTGTGTGAACTCCTGCAATTGACTGCCTTGAGAATCGTTCAGATGTACGCGTACTCTGGCCGGCGTATCTTTCAGATGTGCGGAAAGTCATAGAGCGTGAAATCATAATTTTGCAGCCTCTGAGCGTAAACTAAACGCCACCGAGCATGAAATCATAGACTTGTAGTTCCTGAGCGTGAAGTCGTTGGTTTGTAGCCTCTCGAGCATAAAAGCTACCGAGCATGAGAGTATCCGGACGTAAAACCATAGACTTATAGCCTTTGAACGTAAAACCGTAGATTTGTAGCTGTCGAGCGTAGAAAGCTCCTTGGCGCAGAACTGTAGATTTGTAGCCTGTGAAAAGGAAATCTTCCGAGCGTGAAGTTGTGGATCTGTTTTCTCTGAGCGTAAACTAAACGCCACCGAGCGTGAGATCATAGATTTGTAGCTGCTGAGCGTGAAGTCGTAGGTTTATAGCCTCTCGAGCGTAAAAGCTACCGAGCACAAAGGCATTCGGGCGTAAAACCATAGACTTATAGCCTGTAAGCGTAAAACCGTAGATCTGTAGCTGTCGAGCGTAGAAAGCTCCTTAGCGTAAAAACCACGAATCTGCTTTGTGCAAAAACTTTTCGAATTTAGCTGACTGTCCGCCTTCTATGAGTAAATAGGCTGACGTAGTACCCAATCATAACCAAATATTAATTAGGAGATTTGGTTCGGGATTCGAGGAGTCCATCCGAACTCTATATATATCCCAAGTTTTTGAGAGAAAAACTTTTCATCGGTCTTCTGCGAAAGAAAGCCTTCGACTGTTTGAGTTCTCCTTGTTTCTTCTCCGAGTCTTCAAAGTTTCCAGTAATGGCCTCGAAATAATCCTCCTCCTCTAAGGGAAAGAAGGCAGATTCTTCTTCTCATTCTTCTGCTCAAGCGAGAGCATCTTTGGTCGGGCAAGGCGAACTTCATTCTGAGCAAAGTATCCCGTCGACGAGCAGTGCACCCGGCCTTAAAGGTAGAGCTTTGGGGACGAAATAAAAGAACGACTAAAAATTCTTCGTACAAGTTGTACGTGAACGCGCTAGGTCATCTTCTGTGCTAATAGCCTCTTTGAGGAAGATGATGCACAGAGATATTTTATCTTTTACGCCCACATTTCTAATGTGTCAGCGCAAAAACTCCATACTTTCGCAGTCTGGCGTAAAAGTTTTGACTGTCAAAAGTTGGCGTATAAAATTTGAGTGTTACGCTTCTGGATGAAAATTCTGGCGTAATAACTCAATTTTATCAATCTGGCGTAAAGCACAGACTGTATACTGCCAGCCTTGAACTTTATGTTTTTTAGGAAATGGATTCCAGTGTAATGGTCAAGTTTTTACGGTCTTGGCGTAAAGCACAGACTGTTGATTTTTGGCGTATTCTGCAAGATCTGTAATGTCTAGTTATAGGAACTGACGTGTTTTTCTTGCACTTTTGCAGTTAACTTGCATGTGTCCCCGTTAGCCGACGTGATGGGTTCTGCCGCCGGGATGCTGCACTCCAACTATCTGGAGGATCTGTCACACGTGACATTTCCTATCTCCGGGCCCCAGTATCTCGAGGGAAGGGAAATTTTGATATCGGCTCAGGGTGAGCGAACGCTGCTGAACTTGATCAACAGAGAGCCCCTGACGTACATAGACGGGGACTAGTATCTAAAGCCGGCTTTCCTCTTCGGGGACATGACAAGCAGTCCCAGACGAAGCCCAAGAGAGAACTCTGGGTTTTCCCTGTCGGGAGCTTGATTTTGTATCTGCCTAAGATGTCGAGAGACTATCCCATCTCGGCTTTCTTTTATGCTACACATCCCAGGAGGATGTCGTAGACGCTGACTCCCGATCTTCACGGCAGGCCGGGGAAGATCTTTTATCTGAAAGGAGCCGACCAGGGGTCGTTTGTCAGCCGTCCTTCTGGCTCTGTAACGATGTTCAGGGGACTGTACCCGGGCAGTGTCCCGAGTGAAGACGGTTTAGTGATTCAGCCGGTCCAATTATCGACTTTCTGTAATGATTGTATGGGGCACGGGGGAGTATACCCTAAGGTAAACCCTCGATGTGGCGGGTGGATCACCCCTACAAATCTTCGATGGGATCGCTTAGCTGATTGGGCCCTGAAGCATTTTTAGACCGAGTTGGAGAGCATTGGTCTGTTTGAAGCTGTGAGTGCTACCAGTGTTGGGTTACCTCCCAACCCCAACCTGTTTCTGGCATTGATGGAGCGATATATTTCGCTCACTGGGACTTTTGCCACTCCACTGGGGGAGTTGGGATTGGCCCTCCATGAGATGGCAGAGATCTCGAGATTGCCGATGGGGGATACTCCGTATGAAGAGTATGTTCCTACGAACCGGGAGCTGGGGGATTCAGACCCTCGGGTAGTGGAAGTGTACCAGGAGATGATGTGCCACTACCTCGCTTGCACCACTTTTTATGGTGAGCCCTAAGATTTGGCTCACATCAATAAATGGATGTCCTACCTCTTCTTTTACCGGTCCAGGACTGCTAAGCCGGAGAAGGTATTGGAGGGCAAGGATCAGCCTGTGAATCCTCTGAGCGTGCTTAATGCTTAGGTAGTCGACGATCTCATGGTAGACGCTGGGGCTCCGGACTTGATCCTCGACGAAACGATAGGACAGTATCCTGTAGGCACTAAGGCCTATAGTTATTTGAGGCACTGTCGCAGGCCTCTGTCCAGGAAAGCTCAATTGGCTGGCTTCTTCTCCATATGTCTGTACCGATTGGTGGTACCCGGCATCGCATCTGCGGATAACATTCACCGCAACACGCTATGGCCTGCAGTGCATCTGGTGTTCGGGGCAAGACTGGGCCTGCTCCCTGCCATAGTGTGCCGCATTCAAGCTGGCCTAAGGGCCATGACTGACGGGTTGCTCGCTGATGAAACTCGGCGTGATAGCTTTCCCAGGGTAGAATTATCATACCTATACTTGATAGGGTGGTTAATTCTTCATAACCCCAGGGTTATGTCTTCCGGTTCCGGCAGTATTCGGGGGCTAGTTTCTTGTTGAACTACCAGAAATCCTCCTGGAATGTGACCACAGTTCTAGACTGTCGGCGGGTGCTGGGCTTCAGTCACAGCTGGAAGCTCTTCTGCCTGTCCCCTCTGTACATCTCAATCAATCGGAGATTAGGCTTGAGGATTCAGGTAGAAAGAAGACCATTCTTTCTCTTGAAGCTTTTAATTGGTTGGTCTACAATAGGCCTTCCCATTTACTGTACAAAAATGAAGACCATTGCTTCTTGGAGCCCTACCTGCCTAGTCGGTTTGCCAGGCAGTTTGGGTATGATCAGTTGCACGTGGGCAATGCCGTCACCAGCTTTCGGTCCAGGGGTGGACTCATTGATGGGGCGAGAGGATGGCGATACTTTATCATGGGTTGCACTAGAGCAATTTTTACCGTGCCGGTTATTACACTCTCCACGGAGCTGCGCATCCTCCACTCGTATGCCCAGTTCTATGTGGCAACGAACACCTTCTATCGCGATTTTGAAATACATGGAAGTTTTAGGGTGACCTCTTCCAAGTCTGGGGGAAGAGTCGAAGTCCCTTCGGTTTCTTCCGACGAGGGTGAGGAGTCCGTCAATCCAGATGAGCCTCTGTTGGCGATATCGAGTGGTGAAGTACCTCTGCCTGCAGGTGCTTTGGTAATCTCCGGGAAGCGAAGGGCTCCTACTCCGAAGGAAACTTTACCTCACAAGAGGAAGAAGAAGACGGTTACTCATCCCCTCCGGATTTCTGGTATTGAGGCTCCTGGAAGTGAGCCTGCATCTCCCCATGTTGGGGATAATTCTTTGATTGGAGGTTCCTCGCCTTTTAGAGAGGGAACCTCTACAGTTCCGGCTGGTGGTACCGGAGAATCTCTGCTTGAGGCCGCCATCACTGCTACTGCTTCAGGTAGTAGAACGAGGTCACCTCCGAGGCTGAGTATACCTTTATACGGATCGGCATCGGGAGGGACCCCTGCCGTGCCTGTAAGCGCACCTGGCGAGTTCCTGCCGATGAGCCTCGGTTGGAATTTGACGAGGACCTGGAAGACTATTTGCCAGCGTCAGTTAGCAGACCCCTTTCCCCAGGTATGACAGCTTGCTTAGCATCATTAAGAAATGATTTAGCTATACTGGCTGCAGATGCGACATATATGCCGTCGGCCATGGGTAAATATCGTCTTCATGCCTCTTCTTTAGGAAAATTAACATTTTTTCGATACTAACTTCCTTTTGTCTTCTTTTCAGGGGAAGACATCTTCAGGGAGGGCAGTGTAGATGCGCCCTTCGGCTCTGTGTCAGGTCTTGGCGGTGACACGGAGGTGCCTGTTTTTGAAGAGGAAACATCTTCGGGGGCCGGCTCGCCTGTCGACGAGGTCCCGATATCTCAAGAGGAGGACGAGCCTGTCATTACAATAATGCCTTCTATGAGTATGCTGGTATCTTCGTCCGGTGTTGGCGCTTCTTCTTTCGTCGCACCACCTATTGAGGCAACGGCCGTGGCAACATCGTTTGCGGTTGTTCTTGGAGGGGGATTTGCCAATATCGAGGCCACTCCCAGCGTCCATTTGGATCTTGCTGCGCTGACCGAGCAGTACACCGGCATCTTCTACACCACTTTAAAAATATTAATATCAAGGGTGTTGGCGAAGAATCTGAGCTTTGCGTCGCTGAAGAGGTCCTCCCGGTCTACGATAGTGCCGATCTGAGAATTCAACGACACTGGGGTAGCTGATACGCTGGAGAAGATAGTTAATGGTTTAGAGCAACCCATTAACGAATACTTGTAGCTAGCTCGAGACAGTATTGAAGATCTGGTCCAGGCTAGATACGACTCCATGACTGCGCGGCTTGCTGAACAGATGGAAGGCGTCAATAAATCCATCCTAACACATCAGCAAGAGATGGATGAAGGAAAAGCCATCCTGGAGGAGGCCATTGCTCTTCAAACGAAGTGTCAGGCCGAGCATGAAGGGAATGTAGCGAGGGTCTGCAGGCTGGAAATAAAACTTGCTCAGGCAAAGGAGTGGGCTTCTCAGTCGTCGAAAGCTCTAGCTGTGGCGGATAGCCGATTGGGCGTAGCACAACAGAACTTGGCGCGTGCAGGAGTCGCCCGTGCTGGTTTTCTTCGGGCTAGAGCCAAACTGTCCCTCATGAGCAATAATGAGGCACGACTGGAGTGGGATCGCGCTGATGTCTTAGATTCTAGGACTGAGAAGATGGCCGCACTGGCGCAGCAGCTTCGTGACCTGACCGCTCCCCCCAAATGATGTACTTTTGCTTTTGCTTTTCAATGTACTTTCGCTCCTTTTTTGGGGAATAATAAAGAGGCTTTCATCTGACTTTGTGGACCCATCATTTTGGAATATAAATGACAGGTTTGGGTGAAAGTGATATCAGAGGTAATATGGACGTGATATACTCTCGGTAAGTTTTAGCAGAATATATCTATTCAGAGGTTATATGGACATGATAGAAAAATGCTTTTTAGCTAAAATTTGTACACAAGGCGCTATCAGAGGTAGTATGGACGTGATAGGTCTTGAAGTTCCAAATTAGTTAAACATATCTATTCAGAGGTTATATAGACATGATAGAATATGATCCAACTAGTTTCGTTTTGGAAGTAGTTTTGTCAGAATGAGGTTTTCGCCATATTCCACTTGAGCAGAGGAGGTTAAGCATAGTACCTTTTTAGGAATTTGCCATTGATAGGAGCCATTAACAGGTCTCCATTAGGCTGGGCTAACCTGTAAGCGCCGTTTGAGAACGTCGTCTCGATCACATAAGGGCCTTCCCATTTGGGCTGGAATTTGCCCTTACTTCTGTGAGTAAGAATCATCGGCCTTCTCACAGCTAAAACTAGCTCGCCGACTTTGAACACCCTTTCCTTCACTTTTTGATTAAAAGCCTTGGAAATGCGTGCTTGGTAGAATGTGATGCGCTGTTGAGCTTGGAGGCGTTTCTCGTCTAATTCTTCTAGCTCTTGAAGCCTTAACAGGTCATTCTTTTCTTCAGTCAACTCATTAGCCACGGCTATCCTGAGTGACGGAATTTGGATCTCGATGGGGAGAACTGCTTCGCTCCCGTAGACTAATGAGAATGGGGTACAACCTGTCGGTGCTCGTACCGTTGTGCGGTATGCCCAAAGACATTCTTCCAGCTTCTCATTCCAATCCCTTTTGTTCGAAGAGACGAACTTCTTCAAGAGCTTGATAATGGTTTTATTGATAGCTTCCGCCAAACCATTAGCAGCCGGATTATATGCCGTAGAGGCAACATTTTGTATTCGATTTTTATCGCAAAATCGATAAAACGCTTGGCTGATGAATTGAGGCCCATTGTCATGGATTATCCGTCGGGGTATCCCGAAGTGGTAAATGAAGTGATGCTTGATAAAGCTGATCACATTAGATGCCTACACCTCAGTAAAAGGGATCCCCTCTGCCCATCTGGAGAAGTAATCCGTGATGGCCAGTATGAACTGGTGACCTCTGGAAGAAGACGGGTGAAAAGGACCAATGATATCCATACCCCATGCTTCGAAAGGCCAGGATGCAACCGTAGGATGTAGATACTCAGGAGGTTGATGGATAAAGTCTGCATGAACTTGACAGGCTCTGCATTGTTTTGCATACTTTATTACATCTGTGATCATAGTAGGCCAGTAATAGCCCATTCTCCTGATGCGATCCTGTAGCTTAGGACCGGGTTGATGTGCTCCGCATAAGCCATCGTGAGCTTCACGGATCATCCGATATGCTTTATCACCCGAGAGACATCGTAATAATAGTCTGTCATAAGACCGGCGATATAGACATTGTGAAGATGCGTCAAAATAGAAGCACAATGATCGTCTTTTGACGGATACTGCTTCTTTAGGGCCTTCTGGCAAGATTCCGTATGCTACGAAATCTATAAAGGGACTTCTCCAGTCTCTCTTTGGAAGATCTGCATCCACCGCGTGGCTGCCTTCTATGTGAAAGTTATTTTTCACACAGAATAAATCTCTGTTAAGAAGGATTACCAAATTCTGCCTTCTTATAGGGGTAGCTAAATCTGTAGCTAGACTGGCTAGGGCATCAGCTTTCAGATTCTGAGATCGAGGCACATGCTTCAGGAAGAATCCTTTGAATGTCATGGCTATCTCGACCGTTATTCGGTGATAGGGGATGAGGTCTGGATTCCGGACATCATATATTCCTCTGACTTGATTGACGATCAGCAGAGAATTACCGAAAGCTTTCAGAGATTCGACGCCTAATTCTTTAGCGACTTGGAGGCCGATCAGTAGAGCATTGTACTCTGCCACATTGTTTGAATGGGGCTCGCTAAGAGAATATGCTCGGTAGATGACGAGCTGATCAGGAGTAACCAGGACAATTCCTACTCTCAAAACCATGTTTCCCCTGGGACCAGTTCTGGAGGCACCATCGAAGAACAGTTGCCATGCATCACTTTCCATTGCAGAATTACATTCTGCAACTTCGTCGAAAATGTCCTCGTACAGTTTGGAGGCCTCCAGGATCGGATGAGCAGCTAGGAAATCAGGCAATGCTTGGTCTTTGATGGACTTCTGAGGGACGTACACCATGTCATATGGTGTTAATAGTATCGCCCAAGTTGCGAGTCGAGAATTGAGAATGCTTGGTTTGCTCATCAGTACCCGAAGAGGATTGATCCTGGAGTAAATGGTTTGGCCTGTGATATAGTGTCGCATTTTCTGAATAGCGAACATCAGAGCCAACCATTCTTTCTCCACTGGATTGTACCGGTATTCGTCTCCGACCATCATCCTGCTGAGGTAGTAGATAGCCTGTTCGTGACCCATATCGTTCTTTTATGCGAGAAGAGCTCCCAGAGAATGATCCATCGCTCGAACATACAGCACGAATGGTCTTCCTATGACTGGAGGCACCAGAACTGGCGGGCTAGTGAGGTAGCATTTGATGTCGCCGAATGCTTGCTGACAGGCTTCGTCCCATACGAAGGATACACCTTTTTTCATGAGGCGAGAAAAAGGCTGACATCTCCCAGAGAGGTTGGATATGAATCTTCGGATATAAGCCAGACGACCTTGAAATCCCCTGAGTTCTCTTAGATTACGGGGCGGTCGTATTCCTAAGATGGCCTTGACTTTATCAGGGTCCACTTGAATGCCTTTGGCGGTAATGACAAATCCCAGGAATTTGCCACTGGATACACCCAGAAAGGACTTTATATGATTCATTTTGAGTTGATGTTGGCGCATCAATTCAAATACTGTCTTCAAGTCTTGGATGTGAGTATCCTTGAGGCAGCTTTTGACAGCAATATCGTCCACGTAACACTCCACTGTCTTGCGTAAATGCTCATGGAATATGTTACTCATAGCCCGTTGGTACGTAGCCCCGGCATTCTTCAATCCGAAGGGTATGACCGTATAGCAATATACCCCCAGTGGTGTCCGGAAGGCAGTATGCTTCTCGTCCCCAGGATGCATCTTGATTTGATTGTATCCTGAAAATCCGTCCATGAAAGACATACGTTCAAAACCGCATGTATTGTCAATCATGACGTTTGTGATGGGAAGAGGAAACTCATCCTTGGGGCAGGGTGCGTTCAGATCTCGATAATCGATGCAGACTCGTACTTTTCTATTTTTCTTCATGACCGGGACAACATTGGTGACCCAGTCGGGATGTTGTTCTTCACAGATGAAGCCACAGGCTATCAACTTTTTGATTTCACCTTCAATGGCGTCCATCATATCTGGACGGAACCGGCGTTGGTGTTGCTTCACAGGCTTCGAATTGGGCAGTATATTGAGCTTATGAGTAGCCACCTTTGGATCAAGGCATGGCATGTCCTCATAATTCCACGCAAAGACGTCGATATATTCTTTTATCAGCTGGATAACTTCTTCCCTTTCTGCTTCGGAAAGATTGTTACTGATAAATATCAGCTTTGGCGAAAGTTTATTCCCAACGTCAATCTGGATAACTTTGTCTTCAGTGGAAGGTTCTCTTTGCTCAAAGCGGAACTCCCATTGTGTATCCATTTGCTGAGCCCAAGCGTCATTCTCTAGTTCAGATTCTTGTTCGTCTGATTCGAAGGAATCCGTCACTACCATATTTGCTGATAATGTTCGCTCGAGAGCATGAGATGATTCGAAGGGCGTTGAGCCGTCTTGAGAGGAGGAAAAGATATCCTCGTTTGACTCAGGAGTTGCAAGGGAGGTTGTATACCCTAACCTAAAATGAGTTCGTTGATAGTAGGGATCGCCGTACAGTGGCATTCGTCTGTCTTTCCCGTAGTTGAGACCTGGCTCCAGCTTCAAGTTATATCCTATACTTTGCATGATCTTCAAAGCTTGTGGGCTGTATCTGTGAACCTGTATTTTACCGTCATCGTCATCGGAAGAATCCTCTTGCACAGTCGGCTTGTTGCGCATGCGGACGAAGACTATTGAATGCTGACTACTGCAAGTAGGTGGGACAATGAAGATAGAATCCTCATGCGGTCCATATATCGTGGTGATATTGGATGATGATGCCACTTCCCATATATACGGAAGATAAGAATCTATAGCTTCTAAGAATTTTTGTGCTATAGGTTCTATATCGTCGTAGGGGGAGGATTCCTGATTTGGAATTTGGGCGTCACTAGAAAAGAGGATGTTTATTATCATCTGAAACTCTGTTCCCGGTTATGTTTACATCACTCGGTTGCCTGTTGAGCCGGAGGTTGATGACCAATGGTGGAGGCTTCTAGTTCAAAGTGATCATTAGAGGATTACCCCCTTTTTCTGACCTGGTCTCGTTCAGGTGGATAGCCATAGGCTCTATGGCTTTTGGACGAGTAGTCCGTCCTTTCACCTTGATCGACAGAGGTTGCTTGGCAGAGGGTTCTTCTGGCTCCCGGTGGGATTCCTTCTCTGCTTCGTTTGACACCTCTTCTGTGCAGTCTTGAGAGTACAACACGGCATCAGAGTAGTAGGATTCTACTCCTTTGAATGGGTTTAGGTCAGCAATCTCCGATTGTACGGTTCCTCGGGCGTCTACATATTTAAAGCATTGGTGTAGAGTTGAAGGAACGATGTTGTGGTCGTGGATCCAAGGTCTACCCAGCAGAATATTATAGGATACCTCTAAATCGATGACGTAACATATAGCCACCGATCTGAGGTTGCCAATTTGGATCCTCAGGCGAATTTTCCCCAACGGCTTACTTCTTCCGGCGTTAAAACCCACGATCGTAGTGGTGGTGTAATCCAATTCGCTGGTAGGAATCCTCAGCGATCTAAGCAGACTAAGAGGAATGATGCTGATTGATGATCCCGGATCTATGTGAATCCGATCGACCTCCATGGAACCGACGTACCCGGTGTAATAGAGGGGTCTGTCATGCCTGTTATATTTTAACAGCATGTCATCTTGAGTGAAAGTGATGTTTGGGACCACCTCCATCACACTGTGGCATTGAGGACACGCCACGGGTTCTTCCTCAGGGGACTTGAGCTGGGTCAAGTATGCATCTGCCTGCATCAATGCTTCACTCAGGGGTTGACGAGTGTCCTGAAAGAGCCTGAGTAGCTCGAAGATGGATAGTCTGGCTGGTGTATTAGCCAGTTGGGCCAGGATGTCGAAGTTGTAGGGCTTTTCTAAACCTTTGTTTTGAATGTTTTTTACAGGTTTATCGAAGCACACTTCTTTTTGCTTCCCTTTGTCCGCCAAAGTTGGCCTCGAAGGACCGGCTTCTGGTACGACAGATTTCGGTTCTGACAGCTTGGCAGCTGAAGCGTCTGCCGGTGCATCTTCCTGGCTGGCTCCATAGTCCTGGAGGTAGGCTTTCCCTGAGCGGGTTCTAGTAGCCAAGACCTCATCTTCTGATGCCGAGTGTACCATAATCATGTGATACGGTTTGTGCTTTGAGTTCTTTTTAGACTTAGCCTTAGCAGCTTGAGTCTCTTTTTCGATCTCTGGCACCAGATCTGGATGAACCCACATAGTCTTGCCTCGCTGGGTAGTTAGTGGTAGCAGGTCATGATTTTGACCTCTAGCTGGCGAGAGATTATCGATGTTCATCGTCGTCCGAAAAATATGCGTAACACCGTCCGAGATTTCTTGGGGAGGCATATTGCCAAATTGCAGAGAGATCATGTTGGCCGTGATCGTCTTCTCGCTGTTGCGCAGAGTGATGGCCTTAGCATCGATTAGCTCCTGGATCTTTCTTTTCAGTATATAACATGCCTTTGTGGGGTGGTGTATGTACCTATGGAAGATGCAGTACTTGGGATTATTGGTACTGCCGGCCTCATTGGGCCGTCTCACCTCAGGAAGGATAATCTTGCCGCTTTTGATGAGACATTCGAATATGCTCGAAATATCGTCGTCGTCGAAAGAGTACACTTCAATGGGCTTGGAAGTCCCAGGTTTCGTCTGCGTGGTAGCCACCATCTTTTTACTGGACGTGTTGATCGCCAGAGCTTCTTTACCCTTGGTACCACGAGGATGGTCGACGTTGGAGGATGACCTTTTGCCTTTATCAGAGGCCGAGATCATGATGCCATTATCGCACACCTTCTGACTATTATCCTCCGCGGCTTTCGCTGAGATGATGAACAAGGGCCAATCATGGAACTGATATGGTCCTGTGAACACCAAGATCACGGGGAGAAGGTTCTTCCTGCAGATGTCCACCAATGCCGAGTCTGGAACTCCTGGAGGCATTTGCAAAGTGGCTTGACAAAAACGTTCGATGAAAGTGTGAACATTCTCTTTTTCCTTCTGCTTGACTTCGATGAGAGAGGACATAGACATGTCCATGCCTCCTTCGTAGAATCGTGTGAAGAATAAAGCCTTGAAGTCTTCAAAAGAAGTAATATATTTGTCCGCCAGGCTGCGGTACCACTAGTAAGCTACCCCCGAGAGACAGCCTTTGAACACCCGAGTGAGGAGGGCGTCGTTCCCTTGTAATAACACCGTCATCATACTAAAGTAGTTCATGTACTGACTTGGTAAAATTTTTCCTTCGAACAAAGCCATAGTATGTGGTTTGTATCTAGGAGGGAAAGGGACCTCTTCCCAGATAGCAGGGTAAGGTTGGTTGATTCCCAATTTCTTGAGCTGATCTTTGTGCTTCAGGGCATCAAATTGGGCTTTCAACTCCCGTACTGCCTGCATCGGATCTTCAGCTGGTAGCGAGACCACGGAGTGATGAGGAATTGGTTGCATAGCAACTCCGACGGAAGGTAATACATTCTCCGAGTGAGGAAGCGGAGGAACTGCTGACTCCTGATCTAGAGCAGGCTCTTGGATCGTGTTGGATGGTGGTAAGTCCACCCCCACACGTATCTGAGTTGGAGGGGCTGATGCTTGAGCCATAGAAGCTGCCTATTGAGTTAGCATCATCTGGTACATGTTCTCCATCATGGATTGCATCTCCTTCAGAGATGTCTCTAGTATAATGATGCGTTGCTCAGCGCTCCCGGACGGGGAAGCATCCTCACGCTTATCTTCAATGGCATAAACTCCCATCTCCCTAGGTGTCATTGAAAGATTAGTATAGGTCTCTGTAGAAGTTGACTCTATACTTTCGGCATCTGATTCGGGAGACAGGCGACCCCCAGCATCGGAATCAGAAGAGTACGAAGCCGGTTGTCGCAAACTCGAACGAGTGTTTTGGAACACCCCAGCTTCGGTGTTCCTAAGGAGCATGTTGAATCTCCTTCAGCTCGGAGTTCTAGAGGGATGACGTCTTGAACCCGACCCTCCTCTAGGTATGTGTAAAGCCATGTTCATAGATGCATGCGTGGGCTCTTCTTCCTGGAAAGATGGAGAGTAGCTCAACCGGTCAAAAATCGATCGTTTTGCTTCAGAACAGCAACAATTAATTATAATCCTATGATTATTACAATAGTGCACGCTAGGAGGCGTAATAGACATGCTGGAAGATCCCCTCTCCTTGCATTTCTGGATCAGATAATTGCGCAGGTCAGGAGGAGTTACAGAAGAAGAAGATGATAGCTTGTTCCTTCTGTTCACATCAGTGGGCATGCGGATGTTGGAAACCATAGTCTTCACAATGCCACCTATATACAATAGGTTGGCCATCTGGGTGGCGAATAATCCCCGAGGAGGGTGTCTTCTCGCAAATTGAGCCTTCTTTACGCTGAGGGGCTTCTTCTAGCGTAATTTGGAGCTCTGCTCTGGTTGGAGTAAAGCTGAGGATGTCCTCAGTCGGCCATCAGCTTCTCGCGTAATCCGGAGGGCGGGCAGATTGTTCCCTTGCTGGCGTAAAGGCCAAGAAGTTGAGTAGTCCACCGCTTGCTTTCCCTTGCGTAGATTGCAGGGATTATCTGCTTTTTCACGGAAGACAGATGTATTTTTACGCACGGAGCGCGTTTGTGATTCCTGATTTGGTGCTGAGGCATCATCAAAAATTTTGTTTATTCCGCCAGGGACAGGAGACTGAATTTTATGCGCAGAGTGCAGAGTAGGCTTCTGGACTAGCGCTGAGGCATTGTCCGAAGTTTCGTCTGTTCTGCCAGGGACGGGAGACTGAATTTTACATGCAGAGTGCGGAGTATACTTCTGTTCTGCCAGAAGTTTTGTCTGCCCTGCCAGAGACAGGCGACTGAATTTTACGCGCAAGGCGCGGAGGGAGCAATGCTATAACCTCATTGGTCAGAGAGATCGGAGAGTCCACAGGAATGGTAGAGGATGTCTTGGGCATCCAGACCTTACGCAGCTTACTGTTGTTTTGGACGGAGAGAGAGTGAGAGCTACCCCCTGTTCGAAGCATGTCTTCGTAGGCGGACTGGTCGAACTGGACGACCAGTGTCTTCTTCACGGATCCCACGGATACCACATCGTATCGAGCAATTGCTTCCTCTTCAGGAGAGAAAGACGTCCCCAGCAGAGTCGCCATCTTGTTGTCTGATAAAATAAATGGAAGAGATAATATGTGGAAATGAGGTCTTATACGAAAACCTGCCCTTCTTCTATGTTTACAAACAAGATTGTACAATTTAATCCTATACGAGGATGTCGAGTATAATTTATTTAATCTGGATAAATATTGCTATAGGTGTCTGATCTGCAGTCGATCACTTTAGCCCTTGGACCACACGATGATGAAAAAGTGTCGTAGAAGATAGAAAGCAGCTTCGAAGGTTGCTGAAGAGAGTGGAAGCTCGATGCCAAAGTCGCCGATCGCTACTCTTTGCCTAAGCCCTGGATTCTTCTTTCTCTCTTGACCGTTCTCTCTCCTCCTTCTTTCCTCTCAATTGTCGACCTTGGATCTGATACTGGATTCCTTTACCAATTTTCGATCATTTGACCTTCAATTTCTTTGACCTTGTTCCTCTGTTGATAGAGGTCTCTATTTATAAAGTTTTTAGTGACAGTGACCACACAGTCAATGTAGAAACCGAGTAGTGGAAAGTACAGCACCCTTTTATACGACGGTTTAAAATAACCAATGCCTGTATATAGATAACCTTTTGAGTGAGCATATAACGCGCATCCAACTAAGGGACAAATGCGTATATCTGCTACAAAGATCATGGCGTAGAAGCCACGTAGGTAGTTATCCCTTGTGTAGAAAAGGTTGGCGTAGAAGCCAATGACTGTCACCATGGCATAGAAGCCAAATAGGCATAGAAGCCGAGTAAGCGTAGAAGCCAAATAGACATAGAAGCCGAGTAGGCGTAGAAGCCAAATAGGAATAGAAGCCGAGTAGGCATAGAAGCCGAGTGGACATAGAAGCCGAGTGGTCATAGAGGTCGAGCAGGCGTAGAAGCCAAGTGATGTAGATGTTTTAGCCGAAATTATGGCTCTTGGAGATATAATCAAATCTCTTGCATTAAATGCAGATATCTGCCCCCATCCTGCGCATTAAATGCAGAGGCTTATCTTTAAGACTTGTCATCATTCTGTGCATTAAATGCAGATACGCACCTCGAATCCTGTACGAAGAGTAACTGCTGACGTGGCGGTCTATTTGCCTTCTACGGAGCGTAAGAAGCTCACGTCTGCCAGTGTAAAACTGGGCAGCGTATCCTTTGTATGTGTAAGAGCAGTTTACGCAAAGGGGATGTCACTAAACGACGGTTCGGTGACATTTAATCAAATCTCCAGCATTAAATGTGGAGATCTGCCATTATCCTGCACATAAAATACAGAGGCGTGTTTTGAAGGTCTGCCACCCTTCTGTGCATCAAGTGCAGAGACGTGCCTCGGGCATCTGTCAGTATTCAGCACTTTAAATGTAGAGATGTGCCTCGAAAAACTGTTACCGCTCTGCGTATTAAATGCAGAGACGTGCCTCAAGCCCTGTACGAAGTGCAACTTTTGACGTGGCAGGCTGTTTGTCTTCTGCGGAGCGTAAACAGCTTACATCTGCCTGTGTAAAACTAGGCGGCGTATTCCTTTGTATGCGTAGAAGCGGTCTACGCCAAGGAAATGGCAGTAAATGACAACCTGGGTTGCAGTACCGCGCCATCATTATAGCCGTCGCTTGGGTTGTCGTGCAGTACTCTTTGTCAGAAGTCTAGACGTCAGGTTCATTGCATGATCTGACAGGTTCATTTTGAAGAATATAAAGCATTCCTCGCACACTTCAATGCTGTATTGAAAGTGGATGAGTTTTACGCCATAAAGGCGATGAAGCACCCTGTTTACGCTGAAGCAGCCTGGACATACTGTATTACGCCGATGGTCCTTGAGCCTATATTTTTACGCTGTGCTCAGCGGAAAAGCTCTGTTGCACGTTTGATGGCTCCGAGGTCCTCTGTTTACGCTGCCCTACATCAACATGCTGCGTATAGCTATCCAGTATATTTTTTATGCTTCTACATATATGTGCTCTCTTGACCTTGAAAAATCTTCGACCCTTTTTGACCGCTCTCTCTCTCTACCTTGGACCTCCGTGGCCGGAGGTCTCTATTTATAGAGTTCAGCTACAGTCGGTGTAGAAACCGAACAGCGGAGAGAGCTGTACCTTTTATGCGACGGTTATAATAATTGCTACCCACATATGAATGATCTCCTGAATTGGCGTGTGACGCGTGTCCCATTATGAGGAAATGCGTATAATCGCTTATCGAAGATCACGGCATGCAAGCCACGTAGATAACTGCCCGTTGCATAGAGATGGTTGGCATAAAATCCAAATAACTATCTCGTAGGCGTAAAAGCCAAATAGCTGTTCTGATGGCATAAAAGCCGAGTAGCTGTCATATTGGCGTAGAAGCTAAATAGTTGTCAAGTTGGCGTAGAAGCCAAGTAGCTGTCATGTTGGTGTAGAAGCCAAGTAGCTGTCCTATTGGGGTCGGAGCCAAGTAGCTATCATGTTGGCGTAGGAGCCAAATAGATGTCATTTTGGCATAGAAGCCAAGTAGCTGTCATGTTGGCGTAGGAGCCAAATAGCTGTCATGTTGGCATAGAAGCCAAGTAGCTGTCATGTTTGCATAGAAGCCGAGTTCTGCGTAAAGCTTGATGCTTTGCAAATATAGCCAGAGTTGGCGTATTTCAAGGAGATAACATACGGCGTGCTCCTATAGCTGAAAATAGCCCGGTTGGCGTAATGTGCGGGGATGGTGATGTGGACGTATTAGCCTTAATTATAGCTCACCCAGTCATTAAAAGTAGAACCAAATCTCATACATTAAATGCAGAGATCTGCCCCCATCACGCGCATTAACTGCAGAGACGTGCCTCGAGTTCTGTACGAAGAACAGCTTTTGACGTGGCGGTTGGTTTCGTCTCTTCCTGAGCTTAAAAGCTCATCTTTGCCTGTGTAAAATAGGCAGCGTATTCCTTGAATGCATAAACAATGTCTTATATCAAGGGTTATGTCACTAGACGACAATCTGGAGTTCTGTATAGAATTATCATTACAGCCGTCCTCTCGATCGTCGTAATCTGCTTGATCTGACAGGTTCACTGCTTGATCTGACAGGTTCATTCGAGGAATATGAAGAGTTCCTCGTACAACTTCCCGCTGCATTAAAAGCAGGTAAGTTTTACGCCAAAGTGGCGATGTAACAACCTTTTTATGCCGAAGCAGTCTGGAAATACTGTATTATGCAGGCTGTTCTGGAGCTATATTTTACGCTGAATAGCGTTGAAGCTCTGTTGTACGCCAATGGCTCTGGAATCATATTTTACGACACCCAGTGCTGGAGCTCTGTTTTACGTGACCTTCCTGCATGTTGAGGGTTTTACGCGTATGATTCCCCAGCGTATTTTTCATACTTCTACACCTATGTTCTCGTCACGACAGCTAGTATGGCTGCGATAAACTCTAGGTTCCATAACCAAAGTAGACGTTTTACCTTTCTCACTGTTCTCATCAATATATGTCATCAGATGATACCGTAAAGTTTAGTCCGTAAAATTTATCTCGATAAGAAATCAACTCAATAACGATACCAAGAATTTAAATTTAACAACTGGTCAACAAGAATCAAACTCAATATCAACAAGCGAGAACAGACGAAAACAAGGGGAAGGAATTAAATTGGAATTCATAATGAGATTCTCAGGGGTCATCCCAGGAATATCTCAAATAATTTGTGATTGAGTAACCTCTCTCATACTAGTATCCTATGTCCTATATTCTATAGCAGGCACGCAGTAGTACAACTAATATGTCGTACTACCACGATATCGCACAACTTACGAAGTCAGACCTGCGTGGGCCACTACTAAAAATGTGTCACGACCCACACCCGAATTCTAGGGCACGAGTACGTGGGTACGTCCAGCCTACGCCGCAGCATCGACGATAGAAAGTTGTCTAGGTCATGATACTATCTATTTAATCTATCATGAGCATCCAACTCCATAAGGAGACACGAATACCACAATATAATATGAACAATATACTCAATCACATAACTACAGCACGATAAGATCTCAGATAAATAAGATAAAATGTAACACAATTCTAAATAGAAATAATCTAACTCAACAATATAATCCAAGTCTCAACAAAGCACGCCGGAGACAAATCTGGTACCAAATAATCTGCTAAAAGAACTAACTAGATAACTAGTGATTCTGGTTAGACTCCCGGAATCACAACTGAACTACCAAGTCCAAGTGTGCAGCTACTCACCCTGTGGCCCATAATATGTCGGACACCGGTCCTCTAAGCATAGTCTGAAAAAATGTTTCCAGTCAGGAAGAAGCAAAGTATATCTCAAATAACAGTTCCATTTAATTGATAAGGGCTATAAAACAATAAACAGATGATGCTATATACTGAGAGAAGACAATGAATAAATGCAATGGCATAATAAAAAGACAAGCAATATAAAGAGACAGGCAATATAGGCAATATGATACAGTCAGTGCATAAATGAAATGAAGAGAACGAGGTACAATATCATATACGGGTGATGTGGTATATGATCTAAAATGGAGAACTGTAACTATTCTAAGTGTTTGAAATATCAGTCTATCATGTGACCGGCTTGGGACAAGATCAGGCTGGTTACATATGATTAGCTATGATTCATGTAAGGTCAGGCTAACCATTTGGTTAGCTATGATGCAAATAGTGGTCAGGCTAATCATATATAATAGCTATGAGGCATGTAATGGTCAGGCTACACCCGACGTGAGATATAGGGTGAGCTATGATGCATGCAGAGTTGGGTATGATCACATAATCTACTAATATTTTCCTCGCCTCCAACTATTACAGTGGATCCAATCATGACACGTCACGATACACGAGCAATATCTAATATATCATGTACAAAGTCTAAATATCAATGTCGTATACAATATCAATACGATAATCAATGTAACATCTCATGACTGCAGATCTAATCTATATACTAGTCCGTGTAGCATAGTGTCAAGAATCAGATGTAATATTTCTAGATACTAGAATTATAGATATTATCAAATAATTGGAAATTATCAGAGAATGTACTCACCTTGGGTCCTTAGCTGGTAACACCAATATCCTGTTCCAGAGTATCGTCTGGATGATCCAACAGTCCTATAGACATATCATAAAATAATACAACATTACATCAGACATTACACTAATCATACAATTAAAAATACACTAAACTCGAGACTACGCTAGGTATGATACTGGTCAACTAGGGCCAGTGTGCGTCAAGTTGCACGGGCGTCGCGTCTGTAATTGCGGTGCAAGATAGACAGTCGGTGATACGGGTCTCGCCAATACGTGAGTGTACATATGGCAATCTGCTAACAGTTCACCGGTTCACAAGGTCATGTGTAACCACGGAATATCCGCAGCTACACTCGGGTCATCTAGTACCTATATAAATATATACCTTATTAACAAACATTAATACTTACAATATATACATGCACCAATTTAAATACATATACAATATATTTATACCAATAAATTACATATATAATATATACTAGTTGAATAATATATATGCATCTTATTGAATAATGTACACATACTAAATATATGTACATACTATACTATACCAATTGAACAATACCCATATACAATATATATATACATCATATATACTAAATGAATATATATATATTATATATATATATGTATATATATATATATATATATATATATATATATATACCAAAATTTATCCCAACGTATACTAATAAGTAACTAAATATACATATACTAAGGTATACCATACGCATACGTACAAAATCCTGAATGAATGTAGGAACGAACCTGCGCACGGGTACGAGCACGGCGACAGTGTTGACGACATTGACGACAATGATGGTGTTGACGACGACGATGGTGATGATAGGTGACGGGGATAAACGAGGGTGGTGGTAATGGTCATGGTGGAGATGATGATGAAGATGATGGTGATGATTGGGAGGAGGTCGACGGAGTCGTGATGGAGACGTGCTGCTGGCATTCAGGTGGGGAATGGCCGAAGATGGCCGGCTTCAGGCATGCTCGGGTGTCGAGGAGGAGGCAGGGAAGAAGGGAGGTCGTCGGGATGTTAATGGTGTTCGGGGAAGACAGACTGTCGTGGTGCTGTTGAGGCGGGGTCGTGGGGGGAGATCCAGGCGATCGTGTAATGAAAAGGGGGGTTGGAAAGGAGAATGACTGCTCGACTCTCAGGGAGGAGTGGTAGAGATGGTGGTGCCTGTGAGCGACTTTCATGCGAGGTCAACAGAAGATGAGAAGAGAACGGCTGCTCGAAGCTCGGGGAGGAGTGGTGGTGATACGGGGTGGCCGGAGTAGAGGCAGCGGGAGGAGGGAGCAGAGGAAGGTGGTCGGAGTCGCTGTAGACGCTCAGGGCTGAGGGGAAGAACTCGCCGGGGTAGCAGCTCGGTTGGGGAGACATCGGAGTTGATGAAGGGAGTCGATGGTGGCGAGTTCTCGGCCAGGGCAGCAGCTCGGTTGGGGAGATGCCGGAGTTGAAAGTGGAGCGGCCGTGGAGAAGAGCTCGGCCGGGTGGACGCCGGGTTGAAGCAGCCGGGGTAGGGGGCCGAAGTTTGGCCGAGTGAACGCCGGAGTTGGTGACTGGGTGAAGGAGATAGTGGTGTAATGGTTTTTCTTTGAAGAAGAAGGAGAAGAAGAAGAAAGGAAGGAAGAAGAAGAAGAAGAAGAAGAAGAAAGAAAGAAAGAAATGAAAAATGAGGAGAAGGCTACGGTTGTGAGGAGTGAGGAGTGGGGGCTTTCCTAGGTTTGGGGATTAGGGCATGTTGGGAAGGGTGAGGTGATGTGACATTAAATAAGGGGAGTGTGGGTAGAATGGATGGTGGAGATTTACCCATTTCAAATGTGGGGTTGAGATCTCACATGAAGGAATTCATTTCTTCATGCAAAAATAAGAGGAGGAGAAAAGTTGACTATGGTCAAAGAAGAGGGTGGCCTCTCCATTTGGCCTTGACCAATGAGGGTGTGCCATATGTCGCATTATTTGCAATTTAGTCCCGTAAGTTTGGGTAATTGCACAAATACATAAAATAATAAAAAATTGGTGGGAGAATTGGTGTTTGGTGTTTTGTAGGGTGAGGGGGTATTGTGTGTTTGGTATGGGCTTAATTAATGGGGCACTTGGATTAAATTGGGTTAAAATAGGATTAGTCAAAGTTGGTATCCCCAATTTAATTAGAAACAAATGCAAGCGGTGTTCTAAAATTAATTAGGAGTACATGGGGCCAAAATTAGGTTGGGACACAAATATCATTAGTGAAGAAGACTCAGAACAGAATATTATCCTAATTTGGATTTCACAAAAATTGGGTCGAGGTTGTCTCCAATTTCGATTGGAACGCACAATGATACAAAGTTAGAATTTATTTAAAAATTAAATAAACGTCCGCGACGAATATTGTGCAGCTAAAATAAAGCACAAGAGAGCATAATTATGAGTTACAAATAGGTCAGAATGGAAGGCGGACATGTCTAGGGCAAGGTTGTAAAATTTGTTGGAAGACAAAAGATAGGGTAGCGCTCCAAATATCAAAGCAACGGTAAGGCGCAATAATTAAATAAAATTACGGTAATTAATCACAATCCCAAATAATTAAATTCTAATTAATATAAAATAATACACAACCGTATAATTCTGTCAGGTGTTCATCTAGTGGGCTTCTAGATCAAGTCTACCATCTCAACATTAATGAATACTGTATATATAATATTATAAATACACATCTCATGTAATTATTTAAATTAAATACACGCAATGTTAAATATATATAAAAAGTCAAAAATACTCCTGTTTTTGGAACGTGGTAGTGACACTTATGGATCCAATCACGACACGTTACGAACACAATTATGGGCACACTGAACACGATCAATATGTGAACACAAAGTACACTAAAATCAATATATGATACACACAATGAAATACATGTGAAGGAGTATCCACTGAATACGGTAAGGGATAACATCTCCTGACAGGATCCATATAGTGCTAATCTATGAAATTACTGTGTCAGAATCAAGTATACAGTTCTAGAATATATGATATATACACTATCATAAAATAAAATATAACAAAGAAATATACTCGCCTGTGGTCCAGAGAAATAAATGAGTCTCGGTGTCCAAACTGGTGTCACACAGACCTATATATTAAATGTTATGTTATTTTGTGTAATAAAGGGATAAACAAGTTTAAATAAGTTAAAATACAGTTTTTAGGTCAAAACTAGGTCATACAAGTCAAACTAAGCTAAACTAGGTCAAACTACCTAAATGATTCACTTTTAGGGTCAACACTAGTCAAAACTAGGTTACACCTAGGTTTCTAGGCTAAGAGTAGAAATTACATTGCTAATACCCAAGGTAAGTTGGATAATATTAGGTTATAGCTAATATCAACTATCACTAGCTAATACCCTATACCATGTATCATATAATATGTATATAACTCTAATATACCACTAATTTATATCATCTTAGCCCAATACTCATTGCCTTAGACTATACCTTGGTTTCTACTCATAACTGGATACCTATATCATATATTAACTATGAGCTCATAACTTAACCAATACTTGGTACCCTACTATCCATATTGATACACATGGGTTTTAACTACACATTTCTACAGTGTATCATGACATCACTGATACCTAACTAGCTCACCTCACTTGCCATTAGATATTTTAATTACACATTTCTCACAGTGTATCATGACATCACTGATACCTAACTAGCTCACCTCACTTGTCATTAGGTACCCCCACTACTAAACACACTTCTCTTAACCCATACCCTAAATATCTAACACTTGGGAACTAGGATAACCCCCACTCATCTTACTGATACACATGTGGCACACTCTAAAATCTTAATCAATACTTGATCCCAAACCAAAGCAACACAATGCACCACCTTACCTACTGTCAAAACTAACTACTACCTACACCCATCTGGAACTAGAAGTTCTACTTGCTCCAATCTCATGCAGCTTTGTCACATACTGCTATTTTTATTGATGCAAACTGCTAACCCTTTCCCCTCACTGCTCGATACCCACACACAAAAAAACTTATAGATATATAAGTATAGTATAGACTATTATATATATATATATATATATATATATATATATATATATATATATATATATCACACATATACATATATACCTATATAAATATATTCTAGTGTCAATTGATCAAACACTTAGAGTGTGTACTTGTGATATTCATGGTACGTGTCCAAGTGAAGGGCCAAAACCTAAATTCTTCATCAATAATCATACAAACACATCAACCACCCTTTAATATGACAAAAGTAACTTGCTACAAGGAGAATTGAGGATTAATTGTGCAAAATCCCCAAAATTGGGCCCCATGTCGCACCGTATCACAAAATACCATGATTCATCCTACACGTATCCAATTATGGACACATACCTAGTCCCAAAACCCCAATCTAAGTTTAATTAGATCTAATTAGTCTCATGACACACAATTGATGTCTCAAATTTATAATTTTACCAACATGCACACAAAATTTTACATAGAACTCACAATATATAGCCAAATAGCCTAGAACTTGTTCCTATAGGTAGTCATATGCCATGTGATCATTCCTAATGGTCAAATACATAATTAAGAAGCTATAATGAAAGAGAAATTCAGAAATTACCAATTAGGAGATGGATTTCTAATAAAAATACAATTGAACACGATCTAGACATGATCTCTGGCTCCAAAGCTCCTCCTCTTTGTGCTCCTTGCTTCTCCAAGCTCCAAAGCTCCAAGAGTGATGAATTTGAGAAAGAATTTGAGGTAAAATGAGTAAAAAATCAATGGAGGGAAAATAAAAAATTGGAGATCTAGAATTTTGGATCAAAATGAATGCAAATGAACAGAGAGAGAGAGAGGAGAACCCACCCTCTAATAGTGATCGGCCTTTTTCCCCTTTCCCAAGCAAAATTAAATATTTAAGTTACCCCTACATGGTAAATTATAAGAAATAATTAAGGGTGGATATTTTTGGAAGTCCTAACTAATTACAATTAAGCTAATACTCCTTAATTAATTAGTAAAAATGACTAATGGGCTTGGGTCCAAGTTGGGTTCACTAATTGTCATGACAAGTCTAAATATTGGGCTAGTCTCTCTAACTAAAATAAATAATACAAGTCTCTAATTAAATAACTATTACTAGTCACAAATAATTATAGCTCAATATAATTAAATAATTAATACAATCATCACATTATATTCAATATTATATTTCTAAAATTAAATACCCAAGCCAAATTACCAAACTACCCCTAACTTGAAAAGTGATTGTGACATATCCCAACCAAGGCTACGTAGCAACATGCCCGTAGTATGCGGCCTAGTTACAACCGCATTTTGTTGAATGAGCACCTATGTAGCCACCAAACAGAGGCATAAGCAACATCTATAGCCCGTCAGCCTGATGGCTATAAATAGCAAGGGTCGCATATCCCACAAAAGAGGAGACGAGCAATAGGCACAGGAGAATAGAAAAGAGATTCCTCACTCCCGTATCGGACCGTCAACAGAGTAAAAGAGTCACTGCAGCACTCGATCTCCATCGTCACACCTCAAAATCAAAAATTCTACTTAGATTATCTGTCTAGGACCTCTTTGTACTTTCTTTAGTTTGTTGTTAAAGCTAGTTCTTTTAGACTTCCAATTTAATGGCGAACAAGGGGGCAACTCTGCTGGGATGTCCTTCTCCTCTGATGAGAAGGTTGTGACGTAGTCTGATGCGGCCAAGCTGGGTTCAACCCAGAGGATGCTGGTAGTAAGCTTCGACCAGCAAGCGTTCAAAGCAATGCTCTATGCGGGCATCGCAAGTCCCTCTCCAAGAATAGCAAGGCCTAAGAAGACCCGTAAGACTCGGGTAGCAAAGGCCACTGTGCCTCACCCAACTGCAGAGCATATGCTTTTTTCCTATCTCTCTATTGCTGAAGACGCTCGTCAGGCGTCAACCCAAGTTATCCATGTCCATGCAGCATCCTCGATTGACGCAAAAAATGCTCGACACTCAAATTCTGGCAGAGGAAAAATACTATGATGCTAGATGTTTGGTACTGATGCAAGTTATATGCGGCCAAGGAGGAGGGCGAATAAGATTAACTATGCGGTATCGATTGACAACCGCAGGCAGATGGCCGCATGCAGCTTTGTCAATAGCAGAACCTCTATTTTTTACCGAATCTCACACAGCATTAATCATATGCACCATGCTGAGAATGGTGAAAACCCAAACTTTGACTCTTCGTATTATGCACTAGTGCGTACAAGGACGAATAAGTTTAGGACAGCGCGAGCTCGTCAAGCTCAAGCAATTGCTCATTCGGCTGACCGTCAATAGGCATCGCTGACTGTTAAGTGTGTCTAGAACAGAAAGTTATACAAGACTGACCCACGTGTCCAGCCTATAGCGGCAAGTGGACTGGGTCAATCTCACAAGTCTTCCGCTGACGACTTGAGAAAAGTTTTTCCACGAAACCCAGGTCAGGGAGTAAAAACAATACCCGCATACCCATATGCTCATAACAAAGGTGTAAAGGTAAATTAGCCCTCGTGTGACTTGCGTAACGTGATCAATCACAAGCACAAAGTGAGGAAAGCAACCATGGTATATGAAATAGCCCCGTCGGGGCATCACTGTGCCAGTATTATCATCAATTGTTACTATAATCAGATAGTAGTACCTGCAAACAGACGGTCGGTATTCTAGAGACTGCAACCAAGGGTACCCAGTCGACAGCAGCCCGGAGAGTAGGTGCAAGTACCAAAGGAGGAGGAGCCGCCCTTCACCTCATGTTATTCGTCTTCAAAGGTCCCCTTCGTGAAGGGAGGTAGAAAGTCCAGCACCTCAGTCTGTCACACTCAACCAGCGTGTCGAGGAGGTAGGTCCAAGGAGGAGAAGCAGCAGGACCAGCAGAGGATGTTTTCCTAGGTACCCTCTCAAAGAAGAAGCTGCCAGCCACTACGGGTAGCTCTTTATCGGGACCCTAGATGACTACAGAAGGTGGGGGTTGCAATCCCAAGGAACTCTACGACAATCCAGCATTCCGAGACGATGGAGATTCCCATGTAACAGGTGCTGAGATCCCTTGGGGTAGCCACCCTCATAAAGAAGACACAGCCTCCTACACAGGGGGTAGTGTTCCATCAGAGTTCGAATGAGACACAACACTACCAACTTTCCATGACGACTATTTGCTGTAAGAGTCCAAGGCAGAAAGTTCTACGTCTACTATCCCATCCATCTCACCTTACGTAAGAATATCATACATGGCAGGGGACGAGTACGAAGGCTCCAATGATCGGCATCGCCTCAAAACCCTCGAGGCCATGATGCAAACCATGAGCGAGTTAATGCAAGCCTTGACCCAAATAGTACTAGACATCAGGGTAAGTATAGCCTCTCAACCACCAAGGGCCTAAGGTCAAGCAAAACCAGGACCCTGGGACCAATCGATATTCGAATGCAAACGCGCCTCCCGCTGGTGGCCGTCATGCTCTACCCGGGTCGTCTGCTCCTTCTGCATCAGATGAAGTCCGACAAGTAATTCGGGAGGTACGAGAACTGAGAGCTTATTTGGACTCGTTGGGTAATCAGGACACACTTTGCGAGATTAGGATACGACAATCGTATCCCCCCTGAGTGGAGAGATGTGTCGTATCCGCCAAAGTACAAGCCCTTCAATCTGAACACATTTTACCGGAAGATATCTCTCCGTCAATACATGAGTTACTTTGAGACTGCAACATGGCACGTACCTCTCATTGATACTCTCCTCCCTATGCTCTTTGTGGGGGCATTATTTAGAGTAGACTTTGACTTGTTCTGTAGTCTACAAGATAACTGTATTTCGTCGTTTGATGACCTAAAGGGTCTTTTTCTTGTCTGATTCTATGACGGAGGAAGCGACATGACAATGTCCTCTCTAATGGTTATTATGCAGAAGGAGAAGGAACATGTATGCGCATACATCAAACGATACAGGCAAGCAATAGTAAAGTTGCCTCCTGGCAATCCTGAGTTCATACTGATGGACATGTGCCGCAGAAATCTACTTTCAGTAGTCACCCTCTAGATGGGCGACAGTTAGTTCAAAGACTGGATGACATTCATCATAAATTTTGTCGATACTGAAAAGAAGGTGAAGAACATCCGGCTCTTGGGAATACAGATCCTCGTCACTAATGATATGGGAAAATGCCTTTATAACAGCAATAATAATAACAACAGCGGCAATAATAGTCGTGACGGCAAAAGAAAGCAGGCCCTTATTGCTAACTTGACCAAGAAGTTCGAGCAGAAGCCAACGGAAGCTCCAAAGCCGAAAGAGACCGATTCTTTCGAAGATGAAGATGATGATGTCATATTAATCTTTGACGTGCTTATACAGGGAAGCAAGCATCTGCTCCCAACGTCAAATGCCCTATTGAGGCAGCCGAGATAAATAATCTGAAGTACTGCCACTACCATTGTTACGTCCATCATACGACATTGTACTGCTACATACTGAAGCGGTACATCCAGCATCTGCTCAACACCAAGGCTCTCACCTTGTACATCGATGGCAAGATGCTTGTCGCTTAAATGGAATGGCACCAGTTCAAAATTCCCGGCAACGGAAGCCCAAGACGGAGTAATTTCGATTCCAAGGGCAATGATAGAGGTTGTCAATCTCCTGTCGACTCGTGACCAAAATGTCAAGCTGATACCCCTTACCACACAACGAGGGGAGGTCCTGTGGGTCCACCCTGATCTCGCTCAAGACTTGATGCAGCAAGCAGTGCCTTTCACCGCCAAGACCAAAGGACGAAAGTCCAAGTCCTGTCGCATGGTTTCTCCCACCACCGATGAAGCCATAGCTGGTGCAAATAGATCAGTCCTTACCTACCAGCAGAACTATGGACTTCCGTCGACAGTGCACCTCCAATTACTATACCAGTTGTGTCTCATTCGGGTCAATCTCAACTACTAGTGGCGGACAAGTCCAAACAGAAAGATACCCACTTTGACAAACTGTTGCGCAAGGCTACTGCTCACGGGCTGGAGAAGCCCTTTGACTTTGACATCTTGGCACAACTCGCCAATACCCCGAAGAAGTTATCATTGTTCGAGCTTCTCTGACTCTCCAAAGATACTCGGGAAGCCCTCGGTGAGGCATTACAAAATGCCGACGCCTACCTAAAGCAGGTCAAGCCACCAGTAGAGAATCCTGCTGCATGTCCTTATTATAACAATATGACAGAGGTGATACCCAATATCACGTTCTCACAAAGGAAATGTAGTTGAAAAATAATAGCATGATCGTCCCTTGTATTAGACAGGGTATTTCAGCGCCATCAAGGTGGACCAGATACACATCGACCATGATTTGTCCATCAGCATCATCGCACGAAGTCTGCTTCAGACCTTGGGTATCCCTATAAACCGGCTCGCTGCAACCAATACTACCATCAGCGGCTTCAACGTAGAGAGGAGCCACCCTCTGAACAAAATTTGCTTGAAATGCCAAATCGGCAATTTGAAAACACTGGTCACTTGATAAGTCATAGACGTAGACGTATCCTACAACGTCTTGCTGGATGTCCATAGATACAAGAATATACGATTGTACCGTCAACTTTACACCAGTGTCTAAAGTACATGGACGATCATTGCATGGTCAAAATAGAGTTCTCAGATGTCGATCCATTCAAAGGGATCGAGGCCTATTACTCTGATGCACTCTTATACAAACAAGTCGACCCAGATGAAGGTAACCATGATGCTGATGATGAAGCAGAAGCTGGGAAAATAGCTGATGAGCATTTGAGGCTCCGACTCATTCGACATGCCCCTGACACATTCCCTCCCCTCTTAGTAAAATTGTATCGGAGGGCGCCTGAACCTCTGGTCGTCCGCCTTAGGAGACCACTGAAGGAAGCTCTAGTGCCCACTACGATATCCGGACCCTAGGTTGTAAAGCTGCACAGAAAACCTCTGAAATCGGCACTCGACCTCTGAAATCGGCACTCGCGCTCGGGGTATATCTCGGGGAAAATAAGCTGGGGGAGTACATAACTGCTCACACCGATGCTCCATCCCTAGACGATGTAATCCCTGTAGATAAGGTACCTTATTTCATGAATAAAGGGCTATCTTTGAACAACTCTAATGTCGCGTACTTTAGCATATTGTACTCCTTAGAGCACGACATAATCCTGCAACTGCATACGCAGGTGACTACCACCTATGCAGTAAACCAAATTTTCCTCAGTCGAGACTTTTACTTTATAGTTCTAGCGAGAACAAGAGGAGACAAACCCATCATCTTCAGTAGGGAGCAATGCCCTCCGTCCTTCATCCCCGAAGAGAAGGAACCAAAACTTGAAAGTGAGAGAATGCAAATGTACCATTAAAGTGCCCAAGCCAAGTACCTCATCCAAAAGATGGGCTACGACCTAAAAGCCACTCAAGACCTAAATTATGCCAAAGGTCGACGGCTACCTCTGTGTCTCCTCGCTCCTGAAGGCAGGTCTGAGTATTACTACAATAAAACTCAGTAAGGCCTAGGGTATGTCATACCTCCTACAACTCTCGAAGGTTCGGAGGAAGAAGGTGACGCTCAGTCTCATTCCTCAGAGTCCTTAGCCTGGGACTCTGATACAAGCATCGGTGATATGCTACTAAAAATATTGTCTATCAATATGGTGTCAGCGGACCCTGAGGAAGACGACCAGGACCCACCTTAACTCTTTGAAGTAGAACCAAGAACCATGGGCCTAACGTTTAGACTCACAATGGGAGATGCGGTTCGAACAACGAGAACCTTCCACCGAGGATGAAGTTGTGCAAGTAGACTTGGGTGATAAATTCGCTCCCAAACCTATCTTCATCAACAAAAGCTTGTCCAGCAAAAATCGTGAATCCCTACTACAGCTCGCAAGGGAGTATATCGATGATTTTTCCTAGAACTATAAAGATATGTCGTGACTGGATCCCCAGATCGCGGTTCTCAAACTCAATATATTATCGAACACTAAGCCGATGAAGCAAAAACAACGACAATTCTATTCAGACATCATGAATACCAACGAAGCTAAAGTCAACAAACTAATAGCTAGTGGCTTCATCCGCGAGGAACATCATTGGGATTGGGTAGCCAACATCTTGCCCATCGTCAAAAAGAATAGGAAGATCTGAATCTGCATCGACTTTCGTGATCTCAATACAGCATATCCTAAGGATGAATTCTCCCTTTCGATCACAGATATAATAATCAACAACATGTGTGGCTTCGAGCATATGTCCTTCATGGACGGATTCTCAGGCTAAAATAAAATCAAGATATTTCCCGACGACAAGAAGCATACGTCATTATGAACACTGATAAGTGTGTACTTCTACACAGTTATGCCTTTTGGTCTGAAGAATGCAGGTGCTACATACCAACGAGCTATAAGCACTATCTTTTGTTAATATCTACGCAAGACTGTGAAGTGTTACGTTGATGACATCGCAATCAAGAGTCGCTCCAAAGATGATCACCTCCAAGACTTGAGGACTATTTGACCCGATACGTGCACACCAGCTTAAGATAAATCCTACCAAATCCTTTCTGGGGGTCTCCAGCGGCAAGTTCCTGGGCTTCGTCATCACTTTGAAGGGTATCCATATAGACCCTAACAAGACAAAACTGATCCTTGAAATATGCCCGCGAAAGAACCTCAGAGAACTTCACGGCCTTCAGGGAAGACTAGCATATATCAGGTGGTTCATATCGAACCTCTCTAGGATCGTCAATCGTTTACTCAGCTCATGAAAAAGGGAGTCTCCTTTGTCTGGAACAAAGAATGCCAGCGCACCTTCGACGATATTAAGGAATACATCATGAACCCTCCAGTATTGGTGGCCCCAGTTATAAGAAAACCCTTCATACTTTATATGCGAGCCATGAATCACTCTATTGGTACACTGCTAGCCCAAAAGAGTGACACAGGGCACGAGCAGGCCATCTACTACCTCAGTAGGATGATGGTTGGTGTGGAGCACAGATACAACCCTGTTGAGAATGAATGTCTAGCTCTGGTCTTTGCTACTCAGAAAAGCCGACATTTTGTGGCAGGATAAATGATCCATATAATTTTATGAGTTGATCCTTTCAGGGTACTCATGACCAAACCCAAGGCACTCAACTCCCGCCTGGCTACGTGGGCACTACTGCTATTACCACACGATATATCATTTATTCCGTAAAAAGATGTTAAGGGCCAAGCATTAGCTGACTGCCTGGCCGCCTATCCGGTGCCAGAAACTTTAAAACTCTATGAGGAGATCCCCGACAAAGTTGCAGACTCCAACACCGTGACGAGCGTAGAAGCCATTTAGCGAATGTTCTTCGACGGTGCTTCAAGAAAAGGGTCCAAAGGCGATATCATCGCTGGAGTCGGGATAGTGTTGATCTCCCCATATGATCTGGTCCTCAACCGCGCATACTCTCTTACTGAGTCATGCTCAAACAATATGGCAGAGAATAATGCCGTCGTCATTGGGCTCAAACTCGCCAAACAAATAGGAGTGGAGTACCTACGACGACTCTAAGCAGATAGTCAATCAGGTCTTGGGTGAGTACGATGTCCGGAATGAAGACCTACTCCCTTACCACTAAGCCGCACTTGGCATAATCTTCACCTTTGAGGGATTCGTTAAAGAGCACGTCCTCCAACTACAAAATATCGAGACTGATTCCCTTACCGGTCTCGCTGCCTCTTTGGCAGTCCTGGCCAAAACTTATCAGTTAGTCACAGTGGTGGGCCAAGAAATGGTTTACCCAAAAAACAACCTCTACATGAGCCTGAGCTACTCAGCGAAGGTGGACGCCGGCATCCAAGGCTGAAGGCCCCTCTTCATCGACTATGCAGTCTATGGAATCCTCCCTGAAGACCCGAAGAAAGCTACTTCCATCAGAAGATGTTTCCTCTGATTCTACTATAGCACGGCTAGTAAAATATTATATCACTGTTCGTATGATGGACTTCTGCAACAGTACCTATCGGATATAGAAGCCAAACAGGCACTTAGAGAAGCCCATGACGGTGTTTGTTGTGCCCACTAATCTGGTCCTAAGCTTCAGGATAGTCTCAGGTGTTTGGGCTATTACTGGCCAACGATGGTAGCAGATGCCGTCAACTACGCAAAAAAGTGTAGGATGTGTCAGATCCATGCTGACTTCATCCACCAGCCCTCAGAGTTCCTACACCCAATGATAGCGTCATGGACATTCGAGGTATGGGGGATGGATATCATTGGACCTGTTAGTCCACCTTCGTCTAAGGGACATCAGTACATTCTGGCCATTACCGACTACTTCTCTAAGTGGGCAAAAGTAGTACCACTCATGAAAGTTAAGACATCAAACGTGATCAGCTTCGTCAAGTATTACGTTATTTATCTTTTGGCTTGCCATAAAGGATCATCCATGACAATGGTCCACAGTTTGCAAGTCATGCATTCTACTAGTTTTACGAAAAAAACTGGATTCAGAATATTGCGTCGACTGCCTACAACCTAGCAACAAACAGTTTGGCTGAGGCGTTCAATAAAACCATCATCAAGCTTTTCAAGAAGTTCGTGTCTTCCAATAATCGCTACTGGAATGAGAAGCTCGGCGAAGGTCTATGGCCTACCACACAATGGTCCGAACACCAACCGACAATACGCCTTTCTTCTTGGTCTATGAGAGCAAAGCAATCCTTCCGCTTGAGATCCAGATTCTCTCACTCTGAATGGCTTTCTCCAACCAGTTAATCGTTGATGACAATTACTGCCGATGACTGAAAGAATTGGAAGCACTCGACAAGAAGCGTCTCTTAGCTCAACAATACATTGAGCTATACCAGGCGCATCTTTTTGGAGCATTCAACAAACGTGTCAAGGAGAGAACTTTCCAAGTAGGTAACCTTGTCTTGACGGTAAGAAGACCGATGGTTATGTCCCATAAAATGGCCAACAAGTTCCAACCCAAATAGGAAGGCCCGTTTGACGTAGAATCTGTATTCTCCAACTGCGCCTATCGACTAGCAAAACCAAATGGGGACTTGCTCATGATGCCCATCAATGACAAGTTCCTAATAAAGTACTATGTCTGAGGCTAGGCTTGTACTTCTTTCTATCCCCAGTAGGACAACAAAGATGTACGGTGCATCCACTCTTTGTTGTTCATCCGCAACAAGTGCCTATGGACAGTATTACCGTTCCTCAATAAGCCATTATCGGTATTCAGTAGTCCTGGGCACGAACAGATAATGGATCCTCAAAATCTCCCCAGTGGAGTAGTCCTCTGGTCCACCTGCACACTCTCGCTGGGACTACTCAAAAACTAGTCTCGGTTAGATACTAGCCATGTCTATATTACCTCTAAGCTATTAACCTAATAATCTCTCTAATCGAGTGACCCTCAGGTCTATCTACATTCCCGGATAGACCACACTCAAAAAAATCACTTCTTGGTGAGTTTCTCGGATGCTAGTTTACGTCTATACTACCTCTGAACTACTGTCCTAATATTTTTTCCCGGTCGTGTTTGTCATTTCCATATTACCTCTGAGTAAATCTCCCAGGTTTGGCTATCGATTATTACGTCCATATTACCGTTGATATCGGGTGTCATCTCAACTTATCACCCGTACTTAACTCTAACTATGCCAGTGGTGGTAAGTCCATAAAACCTGCCACATATATATCACCTCTGACATGACTTGTCTCAAACATACTACTTGCACTCTAGTGCGCAAGAAGAAATAGGTCTACCTAAGTACCCCAGTGGTACATCCTAAACTGACAGCGATATTATATTACATCTATGTAAACCTCCTCACCCAAAATTAGGCCTTCTTGGCTTAGATAGTGAAATTAGGTCTAGTTTGAAACCAATTAGAACTAGAACACGACAATTATTTAATCATGCGATACTTTATAACGCTTAGCGCACCTTACCGTTGCTTCGATAATTAGAGTAGTACACTAGCCGTTGCCCATCTACAAATTTCACAACCTTGTCCTAGACGTGCCCGCCTACCTTTCTGCCCTTTGTGTAACTTATAATCATGCTCTCTGATGCCACATTTTAGTCGCATAAAAAACATCGCGGACGTTATTTCTTAATTCTATATATAAATACGACTATGTACCCTTGTGCGTTCCAATCGAAATTGGAGACACAATCTTGACCGTTTTATATAACCCAAATTTTATTAATATTCTATATTGTACCCTCTACATCTCTGACACTTGTGTCTCACCTAATTTTATCTCCATGTACTCCTAATTAAATCCAGAACACCATGCGCGGTAATTTTAATTAATTTAATCCCAATTTCCATCTTTGTGCAAATTTTCCAATTGTTGGGCACTTTTATGCAAAAGTGTATTGAGGGTCCACACCATTGGACAATACATGAAGAAACCCAATTTTTTCTTCACATGGATTTTTTTGTAATTTTTGGGATGTACATCGTGCAACCTCGGCCCTCATCTAACCTTAGATATTCTATTTAAACAAATGTAATTTATAGCCGTCCCCAACATCCCCATGAGAGCTCGAGGCCCAATCCCAAGAGGGGTTGACCAGTCAAACCAATTCTAGGTCACCTACACCCTACCTCATATAAATAATTCTTTTTCCTTTTCTTTTCTTCCTAAAAACTAAACCTACAGATAACTACCCAGCCGACAATCTCCATCCCCTTCCTCTTTTCAGCCCCGCCGATCGGAGACCCGAGCCCACCGCCTGAACAGTTTCCCGCACCACCAGCCTGAGCACGCTCGCCTGAACATTGTGCACCTCCCCCTCGTCGGAGACCCACTGCCCCCACCGTCCTCCGTCTGACCCGCTCGTCCCCGCCTCCACGTCAAGTCTCGCCGTGCCCGCGCCTGACTGTGTGCGCCGGACTGAACGCCCCCACACGACCACGGCTGCTTGAACCATCACGACCTCCTCCTTCTCCTCATCCATCACCGTCCTCTCCACCCGTATTTCCTTCGCGTCGTGCAACTCCGGCGAGCCATTGCCATCACCCGACGGCCTCGCATCGATCCCGTCCATGCTGAATAACCTCCTTCCTCCCCTCAGACCCGACGCTGGAGCAGTTCCCTCTATCCGCCAGTCCACCAGGTCCGGCCACTGCTTCCTCCTTTCCTCTTCTTCTCTGATGACTCCGTCGGTCACCAGCCCGGAGCCCCGCCTCTCTTCGACTAGAACCTCTGATCACCGTCGTTCTCCTCTTCCCTCTCCCACGACGATGGCCCTAGCCGCCACCTTTCCCTCCTGAGACCCGCCGACCTCGCCTCGACCCCGTCCTCGTCGCCACAACCTCGCTGGAATCACCATATCATCATCATCCTATTTATATCATCATCATCATCAATACCAACCCTAATCACTTGTTCATCATCCACATCATCATCATCCACCTCATCAACCTAGCCGTCATCATCATCCTAGTCACCATCACTATTTCCATCATCACCGACATCGTCATCATCCCCATCATCATGATCATCAACATTATCATCATCCCTACCATCCCCATCCATGTAATCCTCATCATCTCATTATCGTAATCATCATCAATATCTCATCATCGTCGTCATCACCTTCACCATCATTATCACCATCATCCTCGTCATCACCATTTTCTATATCACCATCTTCATCATCTATAATCATCGTCATCACCCCCATCGTCATCGTCATCCATATCGTTGACATCACCATCATCATAACCCTCGTCATTGTCGTCATTATAAACTCGTCACCTTTGCCCGATAACCCGTAGCAGACACCCCAGATTTCCGTACTTATGCACGCTGGCCCTGAAGATCTATTGGATTTATCTACGCGACTTTAGGAGAAGGTTATTGGTGCTACGCAGCCTCCTTGCCAGGCAAGTATACCTTGCCTTGTTGTACTGTTTGAATTCAGTTATATATATTAGTTGCATATTTATTATTTTAGATTATATAACTGTGCGCGTTCGAAAAAGACTCGGGTACAGTCAACGAATGCGTTGACGTTAGGACTTGTGTCTGACCTAGTGTCTAGTAGACCCACCTAAAGTTGTGGAGTTATTGGTATGACTCCCAGGCCTTGACACATTTTATACATGTGTTGTGAGTCTCATATAGGGCACGGTCCTACATATGTGGTTGTCCACCTGTACGTGTAGGCGTACGACGGATAGGGTATAACTGTTAATAGTGATGCATATTAGAAGACTTAGTAGTTATTAGTAGGCGGAGCGTAGACTATCGTGGTACGATGGTCTAATCCTTGTCCTTGTTTGGTTGTAAGGATTGGGCTATTGTTCTAATGACAGACTATGAGCCAGAGTTACGATGCCTCGGCGTAGTAGTTGAAGCGTGTTGTGGATACAACATGCTTAGATCATTAGGCGGGGAGGACTACTAGTAGGCGTATGGGACACCCACTTCCTTTATTCAGATTCCCCATTCGACGGAACGGTATGGACGTTATATACTTGTAGATTCCCCGTTCTTCGGAGCGGTATGGACGTTATATTATTCAGATTCCCCATTCTTCGGAGCGGTATGGACGTTATACTATGCAGATTCCTCGTTCTTCGGAGCGGTATGGACTTTATTATATTACAGTGCCCAGGTATGGGGGCATATGTGGCATATATTAGCCAGTTGTCACGATTGGTGAATTACGTCAGCATATGTCTAGCCTACACTCTCTCATACACTCAAGTTGTCCTCAAGTTGCATTTCACTTAGATAGTTAGGTCACCCATGAGTTTTTACAGTATTTACTTTATGGCATGCTTTTATGTTTCTTGTTATGTCCCACTGAGGACCTGGCCCTTTCCAGGTGTATTGTTCATGGGTATTCGCAGGAGTACAGATTCCGGACTGGTTGCGTACGTTCCGAGAAGTCCTCTCTTTGAGCTGCATGGTCATTAGAGGTTGTATTTATCTTGTCTATTCTATATTCTAGTCCGGTAGTGGGTTTGTTTCCATCTGACTACCATCATTAGATACTTTACATTGAGATCTAGTTATAGATATCGGTTATTCAATTATATTGATTCTTTGGATGAGATCTAGATTATACCATGTGACTTGTGATGGATATATACCACTTGTGAATTCTGTTATTCATATACAGCATACGTGTGTTATGGTTTCCATATATCAGAGTGCCATATTCATACGGCTGGCATGCTTATGTGTCCTGGTCCTACGTATTTTGGGATTGTGGCGTGACATATTTTTAGTGGTGGCCCATACAGGTCAATAGCATATTGTCTCGGTTACGTTACTGTACCGAGCAAGCCTGCACCTAGGATTAGAGTATTGGATCTCATCCATAATTGACTATGACTTATCCTCCTTCCAGTCGGTTCTATTTACAAAATTGCATCCTGCTTGATTCATGTGCATTCCTGATAGTTCCTTGAGTATAGCCTTCTCCTAGAATATAGAAGTCCATGTTGTTAGATAATAAGTAGGATAACCTTCCTAGTAAGAGTAACTAGAACCCTGACACGTCACTAAGTTTAGAATATTTAAGTAAACCCTAGTATCCTTATCTAAAGAATGGCTTACCATTATTCCTTGACGCAATTATGAATGGCCAAAGAGTAGTATAGGCACTACTAGAGCTAGTTAGAGATTTGACCCTAATGTTTGACCCTAGTATTGAGGAACCAATAGGAAATCGAGATCGAATGTAGGGACTGAACCTAATTTGCATAGTGAGATAATGTTATGATATAGATCCTTGTCTTGATATTAGCAGACAGTACCTCAGGAAGCCCAGAGCAACGAGTATGACATTCCCCTTGGTCACACCTCAAATACGGAGATTTGCTCACCACCTTACCCTTAGGAAACCATGATATTATCTTGAGTCCCTCTATTATAATTTTATATCTTATTCCTCCAAAACCTTAGCATTTGCTAATTATGCGATGATTAAATTATGATTCCTATTTTCTCTATCTTTTAAACTCGTGCCACATAAACTCTTATGACTGTAGGCCAAGTGATCTTATTCTATGTTAGGATATATAGTTTGCTAGGGTTATAGTTGGTAATTTAAACTTTGAATTATGTGCTTGGTAGTAGAGCTTGATAGTTGAGTTGTTCCTATAGATTGTGATCTGACTATTCTTAGCTTTAAATTGCATAATTTATATCCGTAACTCAATACGGGTTATCCTTTCCTTTTTCTCTTAAAGGTCATCAACTCTACTATTCTTACTATTGACACTTGTATTCTATGAATACTATGAATAAGATTTAAGATGACCGTTACCTATATGATACAATAGGAGACCCAAATAAGTACTAAGATCCGTTCCTCGTATAGCCCAATAAGAATTTGTACTTTACTTACAAGAACCCTATTAATTTGTAGGATCCCCTTAAGACTGTCACAGTATTAGTTAATTAATTTAAGTTGGGTAGTATGCCTCACAACATAGTATCACATAGCCCTATTGACCCCTTAATGAAGCATAATAGGATGACATAACTTTAGACTTGCATAAGAAGATAGTGTTTATTCAGACTGTAGAAATTAAAGGCCCATACAACTATTTGGTCGACTAGCGACTTAGACAAGGAGTTAGTATGACAACTGTAGAGATTGTAGAGTCTTAATTTTGTATCTTGTTTGGTTTTGTGAACTTAAATTATTTTGTACCTCCTTTCATTATAATCTAGCGTACTTATATTTTTGTACTACCTCGACTTATGCTGCTGTTACAGCCTAGTTTTGCAAGATTATTCTTTTATCAAGCTTGTTCATGACATATGTATTATTGGACGCGTACACTAATACATTTCAGAATCAGTGTACTACGGTCTGATCAACCAAAGTGTGCTTGGTTCGCCCTTCGCATAACTAATTTACGTGGATTGAGATATATAGTGATTAGTAGACGAATGTACTTGCCCTCTAGATATGTCTGAGCATATCGTATCCGTTACATAACTGTACTGATGCGAGCATATGAATAGGAATTACCAAAATAGGATTTCAATCCACAACTACCTTAACAATTTCCATTGAATTCTTTAAACGCCTTGATCCCCATACTTCTAATCTATTACCTCCCCCTTGAACTCTTTATTATTGTTTTTCGTCTTCCCTTATTTTGGAAAGACGAAACCTCGTGCCTAGTATAAGTTGATACACAGATAGTATTAGATATACCCTATAGTCTAATTACATTATTTGATGAATATTTTGTAACCAAGGGTATATCACATGTAATATATTTGGTGTTGAAATTTTTAAGGATTGAGTCACATGATTAAGTAAATTTGAGGAATAAGATTTCTTAAATGTAAGAGCCTTATGTGATAGATGGAAAAAATTCTAAGTTGGGTAGTAGTTGCATTATTAGCTTGAAAGGAATTTCTTTAGAACCCCCGAAGGCATCCGAGACTCCTACATGAACTGATGTCGTAGGAGGTACAAACCCTACTGCCTGAGTGGAAGATTGAGAGGTGGAAGACCTCACAGAAACTGCTCCCGATCAATGGGATCTAGTCTTCGGCGGCATCCTGAAGACAGATCGAAACAAAGGAGATCAATTTGACACAAGATAAGATATCATCAAGGAAGGAAAAAAGTATTCAGAAGGAATCAAAATTAGCGATTCAATTCAGATTGGAATTCCTAGTTGTGATTGAGTATCCCTCTCTCTTCCTAGTATCCTATATCCTATATCCTATTGCAGGCTCGCAATAGTACAACTAAGTCGTCGCACTACCACGATATCGCAATATTGCGAAGCCTGACCTGTATGGGCCACCACTAAAAATGTGTCATGACCCGCACCCGATGTAGGGATGCAAGTCGGAAACAACGCCCAGCCTACGCCGCAGCATCGGCGGTAGAATACTGTCTTGGTCAACTATACTATCTAATTATCTCACTATAAAGCATAAACCTCAAATAATATCTCAACTCCAAGATGAGAGTATAATCAACTTAGTTCGACACAATACTCAATCACATTACTATGGCACGAGAGGATATCACAAAAGTCTAACATAACTAAGCAGTTAAAAATATAACAACAACAAATAGAAATAATATCCAAACACAAATATATGCCGGAAACAAATTTGGTACCAAAATGCTAAAGAGAACTAACTATGCTAACTAGTGAATCTGGCTAAATCTCTCAACAGTCACTCCAGAACTAGTGGGTCCAAGTCTGCACCATCAATAGGCTGAGGTCCGTAGTATGTCGGACACCAATCTCCCGGATCCTCTGAAAAATATTTTCCAGTCAGGAATGGAGCGAAGTACAACCCAATAGCAGTTCCAATTAATTGACAAAAACTATAAAGCAGTAGAATAGAAGATGCTATCTACGATGAGGATATAACTGATAATCAAGAACAATGAGAGAATAGGCAATACTAACAACAAAATATAATCAATGCGTACAAGAATAAAGGAATGAACTATAATGTCAGAATAGAACAAGGTAATCAATGAACTGAATAATGGAATCTACAATAACTATATGATTTGAGATACTAACTAAATATGTGATCGGCCTGGAAGATTCAATGATTACACTAAGGAGCTAACTCAACCATACGTGAATTGCATGGCTAGTTAGTAGCCAATGATTACACTACTAGCCGATAGTTTCTTGATCACATATTTAATTGGTATTTCCCCCGCCCCGACTGATATTATGGATCAAATGATGACACGTCACTAGCCAATGTATCCAATGTTTAATCTACAATATTCAATGTTATCCAATACCAACAAGGACAGTATCTGATACCATCTCCATAATCAAGATAACATCCCATGACTAACGATCCAATAACAATACCAATCCGTGTACCATCGTGTCAAGAATCATAAGTAATATTTCTAAATACTTGAATTATAGTGGTAATCAAATAATGAAAACTATCAGAGAATGTACTCGCCTGTGGTCCAGAGCAAATGATAAAAAATGATGTTCAAACTGGTGTCACAGACCTATATATGAAATATTGCATTAATATAAGTTTTTGGGAAGAGAAATAAATTAAACTAGTCAACTTTCTAGGTCATAAAGTCATTTCTAAGTCAAAAGTCAAACTAGGTCAACTCTAAGTCAACTATGGTCAACTATAGTCAAATTATGGTCAACTACCTATTTCTAGGTTGCATGAGTCTAACTCAAAGATATTAGGATCACACACTATGAATCTAGGCCATACAAACTAAATCTTAGGATACTAAGATACCGTATCTCAGGATACGCAAACTGTAACACCCCGTTCCGCTCAAGCGGACTGCCGTCTCAAACGGCAATCGTGCAGCTATCCCGACCCGCTTTGCCTCGAACGAGAAACAAAGGATATCCAGACTTGTCCCTACAGGAATCCGGCTTGGACTTTCAGAGGCTCGCTCAGACGTATCGCTCTACCGAGGCGAACCATCGCTAAGGTGGGTGGCTACGGTGAACTTGTCTTTGCTTAGCCAGTACACATAAAATCTGGAATATTTATGCTAGTCGCTAGGTGATTCACCCCCTGCATGCTAATAAATCCAACGCACCTAGCTAAGGGAATAATCCCAACTTGTATTGCTTGCTAGAACATAGAAATTGAAATACTGCATATATTCAGACCCTCGCATGCTAAGTCCCTTAACGGTTTCAACTCTCGGCTTACCTTCGGGTCCGAGCAACGTGCCTGCTTATGTTCCTAGAAATGCATGCTTGTCTGCTTGAATGTTGCCATGTTTTCATCCAACTCCGGGAGACTACTCAGTAGTCGTTCCATGTATGATTGACCCTACAAGTATCCAGGACCGTTAGGTCACCAGGCAGCCCCGAACCAGGGGAATGCATCAAGACAAGTTATTGTACAAAGAACAAGATCCAAGTATCCCGTGTACTCGTGTACTCGTGTTCCCATGCACTCGTGTTCTCGTGTTCTCTTGTTCAAAGTGCACGCGTGTTCTCGTGTTCTCGTGTATCTCGTGATAATTGAATGACCCAAAAAGAAAGTGTATGTCGCGGACAACTCGGAAACGAGGTATAGTTCCACGGACGGTCACCGGGGCACTGGGGCCGATCTGATCCGGATGGAACTCTTGTGTGGTCCCTCGTGTTCGAGCGAGTGGTTTGTAGCACCTCGTGTACTTACATTGCATTCCACTTTCCTGGGACCACATCACGTGTGTAGTCCATCGTGTGCGGACAAGATGGTTTGTAGCGCATCGTGTTCTTTGTTGAATTCCATCTTGGCCTTGGACTACTTCATATACAATCCATCGTGTATGGACGAAATAGTTCATAGCGCATTGTGTGCTCTCGTTGCGTTCCACTCTCGTCTGGGATTAGTCCTTTATGGCTTTGCCAGCTACTCATGTTCATATAGATAAGTCATCCTCGCTTAGCGGCTATCCGCGTGCGAGTCATTGCATCAAAAACAACTGAGCACACCAAATACTGTCCCGTTCAATGACTCTTATGTTTGTATGTTGCATATGCTATGCTCCTGAATGTTTATACATGCCCCTGCTTAAATTAACAATGTTTGCCTTGGACAGGGAAGGAGATGGTAAGTTGGTAAGTCTCGCCGTGTTTCCTCTAACATCGTACGGCGCACTGCCCGACATGTTAGGCTATTCAATATCTGTATGAAACTGATCCTAAGACAACTAGAAAGACAACTTAATAGTTGTGCATGAAACCTGTATTACGTGTTTGGATTTGTCGAGCGGGCGAGTAGCTTCCCCACCAGTGCATTCAATGTACTGATAATCCACCAGTTTGTATGCAGGGTGCAGGAGAACCTCGTTCGGTGCGGATGCCTCCAACGCGCGTGCTCAGGCGTGAAGATCACTCCGAAGCAATGGTGCATCCGGGACTGAAGCACATATACAAGACATAAGTTATGAACATCGCCTGATCATCGCCTGTACAATCATCCCACAGTTGTAGCCACTTGGCACGCTTTTACTGTTTCAGAGAGAGAGGCTTGAGCGACTTGTAATCTCGGCTATACGCCGCCTGTAACACAAGTTTATATCAATAAAAGAGCTTGCTTTACTTCAACTTATGTTTCAATGCTTCCGCTATATTTGTCAACTCAGTGAACCTGTTAACGATCGCCTATGCGTTCATGACTCTGCTGCACTCGGACAATCTGTGCGACTCTGTGGCTTAGAACTCTTGCCGCCAGCCAATGAACCATGGCCTTGCACGGGCGTGGCTCACGCTCGTGCGGCATCACGCCCGGAAGGGTCAAGCGATCGTTCCGCGGGAGCGCTGGCGAGGGTAATTCCTGCCTAGCGGGAATGGCCGATTTGCCTGCGGGAGATCGGGGCGTGACATGTTGGTATCAGAGCCTGGCTTCTACGCCTTTGGACTTTGATTCGATATCTCTGTTTCGAAAGCTCGTTCGTGGGTTATGTGCACGCTCTTTCTCAATGCCTCGATGGGATATTCCAACAATAAGTCTAAATACTTTCAAAATGCGTTTTGAATATTATGCTTGCTTGTCTGGTTGTATGCTGCGAGTGGCCTTTGTGCCAACCTGTGCGAACCCTTGAGAGTATCGCTAGTAGCTTGTCCAATTTTCACTAACCCTAAGTTTGGTTGAATGCATCTATTCGAGGGACGCCTTGAACTAGTGCACCATCCAAGACTTAAGAAAGGGTGAAACTCGAGTGCTGAGACTTCGCTATCACTAAGCTGGTTGACGTGCTCACACTAGAAATGCATGTCGAAGGTGCGCACGATCCAGTCTAAGCGATATGCTGATTTTGAAGCTTGTGCAAGTGAAGAACCAAATGAACAAGTGCAACGACTTGTCTAGGATTGCCTCAACCCTAGATCACTGCTTGTCCTTAGTAAGTCTCGAGGACGAGACTTTTTCTAAGTTGGGTAGGATGTAACACCCCGTTCCGCTTAAGCGGACTGCCGTCTCAAACGGCAATCGTGCAGCTGTCCCGACCCGCTTTGTCTCGAACGAGAAGCAAAGGATATCCAGACTTGTCCCTACAGGAATCCGGCTTGGACTTTCAGAGGCTCGCTCAGACGTATCGCTCTACCGAGGCGAACCATCGCTAAGGTGGGTGGCTACGGTGAACTTGTCTTTGCTTAGCCAGCACACATAAAATCTGGAATATTTATGCTAGTCGCTAGGTGATTCACCCCCTGCATGCTAATAAATCCAACGCACCTAGCTAAAGGAATAATCCCAACTTGTATTGCTTGCTAGAACATGGAAATTGAAATACTGCATATATTCAGACCCTCGCATGCTAAGTCCCTTAACGGTTTCAACTCTCGGCTTACCTTCGGGTCCGAGCAACGTGCCTGCTTATGTTCCTAGAAATGCATGCTTGTCTGCTTGAATGTTGCCATGTTTTCATCCAACTCCGGGAGACTACTCAGTAGTCGTTCCATGTATGATTGACCCTGCAAGTATCCAGGACCGTTAGGTCACCAGGCAGCCCCGAACCAGGGGAATGCATCAAGACAAGTTATTGTACAAAGAACAAGATCCAAGTATCCCGTGTACTCGTGTACTCGTGTTCCCGTGCACTCGTGTTCTCGTGTTCTCTTGTTCAAAGTGCACGCGTGTTCTCGTATTCTCGTGTATCTCGTGATAATTGAATGACCCAAAAAGAAAGTGCATGTCGCAGACAACTCAGAAATGAGGTATAGTTCCACGGACGGTCACCGGGGTAGTGGGGCCGATCCGATCCGGATGGAACTCTTGTGTGGTCCCTCGTGTTCGGGCGAGTGGTTTGTAGCACCTCGTGTACTTACGTTGCATTCCACTTTCCCGGGACCACATCACGTGTGTAGTCCATCGTGTGCGGACAAGATGGTTTGTAGCGCATCGTGTACTTTGTTGCATTCCATCTTGGCCTTGGACTACTTCATGTACAATCCATCGTGTACGGGCGAGATGGTTCGTAGCGCATCGTGTGCTCTCGTTGCGTTCCACTTTCGTCTGGGATTAGTCCTTTATGGCTTTGCCAGCGACTCATGTCATATAGATAAGTCATCCTCGCTTAGCGGCTATCCGCGTGCGAGTCATTGCATCAAGAACAACTGAGCACACCAAATACTGTCCCGTTCAATGACTCTCAGGTTTGCATGTTGCATATGCTATGCTCCTGAATGTTTATACATGCCCCTGCTTAAATTAACAATGTTTGCCTTGGACAGGGAAGGAGATGGTAAGTTGGTAAGTCTCGCCATGTTTCCTCTAACATCGCACGGCACACTGCCCGACACGTTAGGCTATTCAATATCTGCATGAAACTGATCCTAAGACAACTAGAAAGACAACTTAATAGTTGTGCACGAAACCTGTATTACGTGTTTGGATTTGTCGAGCGGGCGAGTAGCTTCCCCACCAGTGCATTCAATGTACTGATAATCCACCAGTTTGTATGCAGGGTGTGGGAGAACCTCGTTCAGTGCGGATGCCTCCAACGCGCGTGCTCAGGCGTGAAGATCACTCCGAAGCAACGGTGCGTCCGGGACTGAAGCACATATACAAGACATAAGTTGTGAACATCGCCTGATCATCGCCTGTACAATCATCCCACAGTTGTAGCCACTTGGCACGCTTTTACTGTTTCAGAGAGAGAGGCTTGAGCGACTTGTAATCTCGGCTATACGCCGCCTGTAACACAAGTTTATATCAATAAAAGAGCTTGCTTTACTTCAACTTGTGTTTTAATGCTTTCGCTATATTTGTTAACTCAGTTAACCTGTTAACGATCGCCTATGCGTTCATGACTCTGCTGCACTCGGACAATCTGTACGACTCTGTGGCTTAGAACTCTTACCGCCAGCCAATAAACAATGGCCTTGCACGGGCGTGGCTCACGCTCGTGCGGCATCACGCCCGGATGGGTCAAGCGATCGTTCCGCGGGAGCGCTAGCGAGGGTGATTCCTGCCTAGCAGGAACGGCCGATTTGCCTGCGGAAGATCGGGGCGTGACACAAACAAGGGATAAATATAACACATATGTACATATCAAACAATATTACATATATAAAATCCTAATTACAAATGCTAAATGGATACCTTGGTTTCGAACCAACTTGGTATCGCAATACTAAACCTCTATCTTGATATCCAAACCCAATACCTTGATTATCCTCCAATACCTTGATACTTACCTTGGCATCTCAAGGTAAATTCAAAACCTTATTTATACTAACTACCCAACAATAATTATAAACTACTATGCATTTAATATTTATATAATTCTATATACCTTATTTTAGTCACCTTAATATCAACCCATAATTAGTTTACAACTATCCTATTACTTATGCCAATACCTATTACTCATACCTTGGTATATCTTGATACTTACCTTGATATCTCAAGGTAATTGCCAAAATTTTATATATATACTAACTACCCATCAATAATTACATATATCAATCCAATATAACTCTAGTATGTACTAATAGAATAATACTAACTACCAACTACACACTAACTATTAATACATATATACGTACATACATACCTACAAATATATAATATATAAAAATACTCATAACAATTGATAACTAAAGTATACTAATTATTCTAATAAATTTATATGCTACAACTAAATATATACATATATAGTATACTATAATACAAATAGCAATTAGGACCATATTTATATATATATATTAATTACCATATATATATACATATACATATATATCTATATATATATATTAATATCTAATATATTAAAAACTGCCAAACTGTCGCTAAATACCCTGTCCACTGTCACAGAAAGCTGCTGTGTATATAGATACACTGCAGTTTTTGTGACAGTTTTCTGCACTATCACTAAAAACTGTCGCTGAAGCTTCTGATACTCTGCTGATACACTGTTGTTTCAGCGACAGTTTTCTGCAACTGTCGCTGACTGCTGTCGCTGAAAAGCTGCTATTATTTGCATTTGTTGCTGCTGTTGCGACACTTCTGGCTCGTTGTTGTCGCTGAAAATATATGTATATATATATATACAATATATATATATATATATATATATATATATATATATATATATATATATATATATAAATACATATATATAACCTACCATATATATTTATACAATATATATTTAAATACATATATATAACCCATAATATATATATATACAATATACATATAAAACTATATATAACTATACATACACTTATACATAGTAAATTGTATAAAATACCACATAGTAACATACACACACACACATAGTAATATGTATATATAACTATACATATATGTATACATCTATTCTACTATATAATACCAAAACTAGGCTTCACCGTGAAAGTTTTTTCGTTCCAAAAATATCCTTCATTATATTTTAATATGTATTAACGTTGATAATGATATATAAGTAATTAAAAAAGTAATTAAATACATATTAAATATATGTATGCATGCATGAGGCAACTTGGGGAATGATAGTTAATAAAACATAGGTATGCATGCATGCAAAGTAGGTAGTTTGGAGAATAAAATAAAAGTTAATAAAGCATGCATGCAAAGTAGGCACATGAGCCCAAGAGATAAGAGAAACCTTTCATATTCCCGTCATTTAATTTCTTCCAACTTTCATGCTCTTGCCTATTATATTTTCACTTATAATAAAATTAAGAAATTGTCGTTTGCTCTTTTAATAAACTATTATTTTTTCCAAATAATATGAAATACGTGCAACGCACGTGCGTATATACTAGTAGTAAGTTAAGAAAATAACTTACTTGTATATATAATCATATAATAATATAAATACATAACAATATATAATATAACTATATATATAACCACATATAAATATATCTACTATATTATATATACATATGCTACCACTTATAAATATATATCTACATACATATATATATATATATATAAATAATCAAATATAAATAATCTAATTACTTAATTAAACATACACATATATTATATAAAACATATACATATATTTACTTCCCTAACATATATATTAATGCATGTAGAAGAAAGCTACATAATATATATTCTATTAATACATATATGATACATAGATCTATGATACAATAAGCACTATAATAAATATACATAATACATATATAATATATATTGATAAATACACAATTATAATTCAAGAATTAAAGCACAATTAATTAGATCTACACATAAACACACAACAATTGGAGAGTATCACACCGTATCGCACTAGATCTAGGATACGCATGCGACACGAGTCCACCACACATCCAATTGTACCCCGAAGGACACAAATAAATCACATATAATATTTATGAACAAAATAAAGTGTCAATTATAGATCTATGTGTCCGTGTCAAAATACGACATGTATAAAGTCCCGTGTCGGAGGGAAAACCCCCAAAACAACACGTATCACCAAATTATTAGGATACGACCTATACGTACCCAATTGTGGACACGACACTAGCCCCAAACACATAAAAATATGCCAAATTGATCTATAGGATCAATTGACACACACAACAAAAGTCATTTTTGGAATTCCCCCAAAATTGACACAAAAAGCACCATAACTTTCTCCATAGGTCTCCTATGAACACAAAACCAAATCCTATGGGTAGTACATACATATGGATTGATTATTCATGATTAAATCTCAGATTTAGAAGCTATTTTAAGGGCAAAAACTGAATTATACCTATTGAGAGATGGATTCCCAATAAAACCTCCAAAATTGGTAAAATTAGCTTCCAACTTGTAGATCCTTGCTCCTCTTTGTAGATCTTTGCTTTCTTCTTCTAGATCCTTGCTCTTCTAGTCTCCAATGGTGATTTAGGAAGTAATTGGGTAGAAATTTGGTAGGGATTTGATGAAATTTGGTTGAGGGAAATTCTAGATCTAGATTTGGAATGAAAAATAAAGAGAGAGAAAGTTTTCATCCCCTTTATATAGGCCTCACTTGCCCCTTCCCTCAAGCTACTATATAAAGTCTAAAATACCCCTTAGGGCCTCTCATGAAGAAATTAATTAAGGAGGGAAGCTTCTAGTCTAATGGTTTAATTAATTTAATCATCCTGCTAATTAATGGGCTTTCTAGTTGGGCTCAATTCTAACAATTAATACATGTTGGTCCATAAGTCTAAACTAAACTAGTTAGGTCCACTAACACAAGTCCTAAAATAAATCTAATATGCTAATAATAAATAAATAATACAATAAATAAATATTTAACATGCACAATATTTAATTAATTATAAAATGGCCAAAATACCCTTTTCTAGAAAATACGGTAGTGACAAGTCTATTCTCCTTAAAATAATTTCGTCCTCAAAATTTAAGGGTGATCGTACTCCTTCTAGGTCAAACCCCCAACAATCATAGTCTAATAAGGTCTTATCTCACCAAGAACAGTCCTATGCAAAGAATAACATGCATGGTCATAGTCTCCACCTGTCTTCTGTCTTATTACTGTTGTCTTTGTCAGGGTATTCTATAGCTACACTAACTATATAACACAAGCATCCAAATGGTACTAAAGAATCAATCAATCAAAATAGATGAAAGGAACAGAAAGAAAGAACAGACTCTCTAACCCATCACCTGTAGTATTGGTCTCCTCGACCGTCATCGCAAATGCTCCGCCCTGCCGAGGTAGCTCCCTCTGCGGGTGATGAGCAATCTGTGGTGCTACAGGTGGCCTAACTCCACTTCTCTGGCCTCGATCTGCATCCTGGCCTGGACGTTGAATTGTCCAGAGATAATCCTTCACCATATGCTCCGTTGATCCACAATATAAGCATGCTCCAAGTCTCTTCCGACACATCTCCAAGTGTGCCCAGTCTTCTTGCAATAGGTGCATTGAGGAGCTTGTTGCACCTGTCTCTGAGGCTGCTGTGGTATCTGTTGTACTAGAGCTTGTACTGGAGAAACAATAGGTTCTGGCATCTGATATTGTTGCTGATAGGCTCTAAATTGTATTGGAAACTGGTGTTGCTGGAACCGCGGCCTCTTTGTCGGTCCCGCACTACTACTGTCACCCCCAAACATATCATGGTCCCTCTTCGGCTTCAAGTTCCACTCCCGCTCGACCTTGCGTGCCTCCGAAAGTATCTCAGAATACGTCTCGTAGAAAGACGGAATGAGAATTTTGACTTCCCAATTCAGACCCTCGCAGAAACGGATAGCCCGAACTTCTGGCTCTCTCACCAAGTACTCCATAAATCGGCTCAGCCTACCGAACTCTGCGGCATACTCCTCTATGGACATGCTTCCTTGTGTAAGGCTCTCAAACTGCCTTCCTAATTCCAATCTGTCCGTCCGAGCAAAGAACTTCTTCTTAAAGAGATCCTTGAATATCTCTCAAGACAGCCCCACATCCGTAAGAATTGGCTCATTCCTGAACCAAGTGCGAGCAACGTCGAACAGTTAAAGTCCTACCGCCTCAACCTTCAGATCCTCTGCAAGACGGGACACCTTCATGAGTCGCTCGATATCTTCAAGCCAACGTCAGCATAGACTATACCTTTTGTACCCTTGAAAACTCGAGGCTCAAGTTTCTTGAAATTTTGAATATTGCCTGGCTTGATCTGAATATCCTGTGGCTGTGGAGGAGCCTCTCTCTGAACTGCTGCTATAGCTACCTGATGGACGTTTTCCATACTCTGCCGCATCATATCTGACTGCCTGTGCTGGGCTTCTATTTGTGCCCTCTATAATTCCATCATCTCTCTAAACAGTGCAACCATCGGCGCGATATTTCCTAAAAATGGAGGTGGTGGAAGTCCCTCCGAAGCAACTGGAGTAGTCCTCGGAACAGGTGGAGGAGAACCCCCGAAGGCATCCGAGACTCCTACATGAACTGATGTGGTAAGAGGTACAAACCCTACTGCCTGAGTGGAAGATTGAGAGGTGGCAGACCTCACAGAAACTGCTCCCGATCGATGGGATCTAGTCTTCGGCGGCATCCTGAAGATAGATCAAAACAAAGGAGATCAATTTGACACAAGATAAGATATCATCAAGGAAGGACAAAAGTATTCAGAAGGAATCAAAATTAGCGATTCAATTCAGATTGGAATTCCTAGTTGTGATTGAGTATCCCTCTCTCTTCCTAGTATCCTATGTCCTATATCCTATTGTAGGCTCGCAGTAGTACAACTAAGTCGTCGCACTACCACGACATCGCAATATTGCTAAGCCTGACCTCCATGGGCCACCACTAAAAATGTGTCATGACCCGCACCCGGTGTAGGGATGCAAGTCGGGAAAACGCCCAGCCTACGCCGCAGTATCGGCGGTAGAACGCTGTCTTGGTCAACTATACTATCTAATTATCTCACTATAAAGCATAAACCTCCAATAATATCTCAACTCCAAGATGAGAGTATAATCAACTTAGTTCGACACAATACTCAATCACATTACTATGGCACGAGAGGATATCACAAAAGTCTAACATAACTAAGCAGTTAAAAATATAACAACAACAAATAGAAATAATATCCAAATACAAATATATGCCGAAAATAAATCCGGTACCAAAATGCTAAAGAGAACTAACTATGCTAACTAGTGAATCCGGCTAAATCTCTCAACAGTCACTCCAGAACTAGTGGGTCCAAGTCTGCACCATCAATAGGCTGAGGTCCGTAGTATGTCGGACACCAATCTCCCGGATCCTCTGAAAAATGTTTTCCAGTCAGGAATGGAGCGAAGTACAACCCAATAGCAGTTCCAATTAATTGACAAAAACTATAAAGCAGTAGAATAGAAGATGCTATCTACGATGAGGATATAACTGATAATCAAGAACAATGAGAGAATAGGCAATACTAACAACAGAATATAATCAATGCGTACAAGAATAAAGGAATGAACTATAATGTCAGAATAGAACAAGGTAATCAATGAACTGAATAATGGAATCTACAATAACTATGTGATTTGAGATACTAACTAAATATGTGATCGGCCTGGGAGATTCAATGATTACACTAAGGAGCTAACTCAACCATACGTAAATTGTATGGCTAGTTAGTAGCCAATGATTACACTACTAGCCGATAGTTTCTTGATCACATATTTAATTGGTATTTCCCCTGCCCCGACTGATATGATGGATCGAATCATGACACGTCACTAGCCAATGTATCCAATGTTTAATCTACAATATTCAATGTTATCCAATACCAACAAGGACAGTATCCGATACCATCTCCATAATCAAGGTAATATTCTATGACTAACGATCCAATAACAATACCAATCCGTGTACCATCGTGTCAAGAATCATAAGTAACATTTCTAAATACTTGAATTATAGTGGTAATCAAATAATGAAAACTATCAGAGAATGTACTCGCCTGTGGTCCAGAGCAAATGATAAAAAATGATGTCCGAACTGGTGTCACAGACCTATATATGAAATATTGCATTAATACAAATTTTTGGGAAGAGAAATAAATTAAACTAGTCAACTTTCTAGGTCAGAAAGTCATTTCTAAGTCAAAAGTTAAACTAGGTCAACTCTAAGTCAACTATAGTCAAATTATGGTCAACTACCTATTTCTAGGTTGCATAAGTCTAACTCAATGATATTAGGTTCACACACTATGAATCTAGGCCATACAAACTAAATCTTAGGATACTAAGATACCGTATCTCAGGATACGCAAACAAGGGATAAATATAACACATATGTACATATCAAACAATATTATATATATAAAATCCTAATTACAAATGCTAAATGGATACCTTGGTTTCGAACCAACTTGGTATCGCAATACTAAACCTCTATCTTGATATCCAAACCCAATACCTTGATTATCCTCCAATACCTTGATACTTACCTTGGCATCTCAAGGTAAATTCAAAACCTTATTTATACTAACTACCCAACAATAATTATAAACTACTATGCATTTAATATTTATATAATTCTATATACCTTATTTTAGTCACCTTAATATCAACCCATAATTAGTTTACAACTATCCTATTACTTATGCCAATACCTATTACTCATACCTTGGTATATCTTGATACTTACCTTGATATCTCAAGGTAATTGCCAAAATTTCATATATATACTAACTACCCATCAATAATTACATATATCAATCCAATATAACTCTAATATGTACTAATAGAATAATACTAACTACCAACTACACACTAACTATTAATACATATATACGTACATACATACCTACAAATATATAATATATAAAAAATACTCATAACAATTGATAACTAAAGTATACTAATTATTCTAATAAATTTATATGCTACAACTAAATATATACATATATAGTATACTATAATATAAATAGCAATTAGGAACATATATATATATATATATATATATATATATATATATATATATATATATATATATATATATTAAAAACTGCCAAACTGTCGCTAAATACCCTGTCCACTGTCACAGAAAGCTGCTGTGTAGTAGTTTTTGTGACAGTTTCCTGTACTGTCACTAAAAACTTTCGCTGAAGCTTCTGATACTCTGCTGATACACTGTTGTTTCAGCAACAGTTTTCTGCAACTGTCGCTGACTGCTGTCGCTGAAAAGCTGCTATTATTTGCATTTGTGGCTGCTGTTGCGACACTTCTGGCTCGCTGTTGTCGCTGAAAATATATGTATATATATATACAATATATATATATATTGTCACTACCACATTCTGAAAACAGGGGTATTTTCGACTTTTTATAATTATCAGTATTGTGGTATTTATATTAAATGATTATTTAATATTGTATTTAAATTAAATAATTGTATGAGGTGTATTTAAAAATTTTATATTATATACTGTGTTCTTAACGTCTGAGCTGGTAGACTTGACCTGGAGGCCACTAGACGAACACCTGATCGAATAATGGGGATTATGTATTTAATTGTTTTTAAATTATTGGAGGCTGTATTTAATTACCGTAATTTATTTAATTATTGCGCGCTGCCGTTGCTCGATATTTGGAGCGCTACCTGGCTTTTGCCTTCCAACAAATTTTACAACGTTGCCCTAGACATGCCCGCCTTCCATTCTGATATTTTTGCAACCCAAAATTATGCTCTATGTACCTTATTTTTAGCCGCACAAAAATCGTCGCGGACGTTTATTTAAATCCTAAATAAATTCCAACTTTGTATCGTTGTGCGTTCCAATCGAAATTGGGGACAATCTTGACCTATTTTTCGTACGACCCAAATTAGGGTAATATTCTGTTCTGAGTCTTCTTCATTAATGCTATTGATGACCCGACCTGATTTTGGTCCCATGTACTCCTAATTAATTTTAGAACACAGCTTGCATTTTATTTCTAATTAAATTGAGGATAACATTTTGACTGATTTCATAAATCCTAATTTAATTCTAGTACCCGATTAATTAAACCTGTGCCTAACGCACAACACCCTCTCACCATAAAAATTACTAAACATATTTTTCTCCACAATTTTTGTGTCATTTTATGTGTCCGTGCAATTTCCCAAATCTTAGGGGGGCTAAGTTACAATTAATGAAATTAGGTGCCCTCACCCCATTGGCCAAAACCAAATGGAGGGGTCATAAACTTGGGTCCAATTTACACTCATCCTTTTACCACTCCTCATGAATAAACTATTTCTCTTCATGACAAATCCTATCCCTCCATTTTGAATAGGAGCATCTCCACCCTCCATCCATTCACCACTCCCTATAAAATAATACATCACCTCACCCTCACAACTCCCCAAGCAGGCCCTAATCCCAAGGAACCTAGAAAACCCCCTCTCTCTCTCTCTCCTCCCTCCTCCAATTATTTCTCCATGCAAAGAAACTCCTCCCTCCCTCAATTCTTCTTCTTCTCCTTCCCTACTCCTCTCCGGCTGAGCCCCCACCTTCGGCGGCCAACGACGGCGACCCCGACTTGCCGCCGACCTGCCGCTGCCTGCCGCCGCCTGCTGCTGCTCCAGCCACTGCTCAAGCATCCGCCGGCCTGCTGCTCCGGCACGGCGCTACACTTCCTTCCCCGGCAGCCCGCCGCAAGCCCGACTCCGGCTACTGCACAACTCCTCCACGATCCCATCTTCTTCCCCGTTATTCTCCGGCCGTCGACCACTCGACTGTTCCAGTCCTCCCTGCACTTCCCGAGCTTCCCGCTGCGACCCGAACCACCGTACTCCACCTCGACAACCAGACTCCTCCTCCCTCTCGGCAACGTTGGAACTGGGAAGTCTGCGGTACTGAACAGCTTGATCGGACACCCGGTGCTGCCGACGGGGGAGAACGGGGCGACGTGTGCACCGATCAGCATCGATCTCTACCGGGACGGCTCGCTCAGCAGTATCCCGCCGACCGACTGAACGTCATCGACGACCTCCCAACCACTGACGGCGTTCTCCTCGACCTGACCTCCTTCCACGCCGGACTTCCCTCGACCTCGCTTGAGTTCTCCAGTCCGGCCATCTTCTGCGACGGCTGTGCACCACCGCACCCGACGGTGCCTCCACCATTCTGACTTCCCGTATTGGTTGACTAGCCGAGCCTCCACCGGCGCTAGTTCTCGACACCTTTCTGGAAGCCGACCGCTTCAACCAGCTCGACCGGAGGCCTAACGGTGCGAACGGACAGAGCCGACTGTGCAACCTCCGCAGCTTGCCGCAGGCTTGCACGCGATCCAGTCCCTACCTGAGCCTATCCTTGACCAATGCAAGGGCAGTCCAACTCCTCTCTCGCTCTCTCGTGTCCAACCCCGAAGAAGAAATCGAAGTTATGTTATTTGTGAGTATACTCGACTCCTTTCCTTCCTTTAGTAAAAGAAAACACATATACGAATAGGAGATAAGAGGAAGGTAGTTATCACGTTGGCTATATAGTAGAAATTAAAGAAAATAATTATTAGGTTCTCTTTTATATAAAGCCCTCATTGTTTTCCAAATTGCATAAGATTTCAATAATTACGAATTGGAGCAATTGTTGTTAACAAGTTGTATTACCAATATTTAATATATATTAAATATTTGTTATCAAGTACTTATTACATATCGTATACCATATTTGTTATATATTATATACCAAATTGTTAACAAATACTTAGTAGGTATTATTTGCCATTATTTTTAGCAAATACTTGTTATGTATGCATGTATGTATAAGAAATTTTATTTATAGAAGTATAGGTATTTTTGTACGTAAGTTTCGTACCTATATGGTAAGTATTTTGTTATATGTTTGTATAAGTAACTCCACACAAGTATATATCTGGTAATTTTGAATGCTTAACTATTAATTATATAAAAATATATGTTTTATGTAAAAAAAAAGAAAAGTGTTTCCTTATTTATACACGTATTCATAATTACAGTTAGGGTGTTACCATATATATATACTATAATAAAACCCTAATTAGGAACTTGTTCGTAGGTATATATACAAATATGTATTTTGGTATATAAATATATATTTATATATATCTATTAGTGTATATACACAAATACGTATTTTGTACAATTACTATTAGACACTTATATATATATATATATATATATATATATATATATATTATATACATTTTTATTGGTATATACTCTGAGTGTAAATGTGTATTATATACGTATCTCTACTAGATGACCCTAGTTGACTAGAGCCATGCCTGGCATAGCCCTGAGGTTAGTGTATTTCTGTTGTGTGTTAGCGTAGCATCTGATACAAGTGATACTATTGTATGTTTATAGGACTGTCGGATTCTCCAGACGATACTCTGGGACAGGACATTGGTATTGACAGCTAAGGACCCAAGGCGAGTATATTCTCTGAATTAGTTTCTAATCTATGATATCTCCTATGTTTACTGTATCTAGTGTAGATATCCATGCTCTTGACACGTTGGTTACACGGATTGGTATACACGGATCTCGTCATGAGATGTTATTCCTTATTCATGGTGTAGCTTGTACAAGACTCGTTTCCTTGTTATCTTGTGCAGGTACAGACACTGATTCCCGGGGAGACTTGCTACCTCCCTAAGGAATCCCGTGCCATAGCGTACCATGATTTGATCTACTATACCAGTCGGGGGTGGGGAGTATTTTAGTGTAGATATGTGATCATACCCAACTTTTCATGCATCATAGCTCACCCCACATCTTACGTCGGGTGCGGCCTGACCATCTCCATGCTTCATAGCTGTTACGTGTGATTAGCCTGACCTCTACATGCATCATAGCTAACCAACGGTTAGCCTGACCTTTCATGAATCATAGCTAATCACATGTAACCAGCCTGATCAAGTTCCCAAGCCGATCACATGTTAAAGCTAGTACTCACACACTTAGTCATAGGTTTCTTGCTCATTGACATATTATTTCTTTTCCTGCATTTACTTACAGTATTTCCAGTATTTCTTTCATTTGTACATTTCTCGTACCTATACATGCATCTGGTATATTTCCATCTAGAACTGCTACATAGTTTGTCATTTATATAGAACTGTTATTTAGAGATGTACTTTGCTCCTTCCTGACTGGAAAATATTTTTCCAGACTGTGACCTTAGTAGACTGGTTTCCGACACACTTGGGGATTGGAAGTTAATGATTGCAGGTATGATTATTTTGTCGTTAGACTTGTCTTGTATTTCTTGCTTGCCTTGATATCTCATCGTGCTTTAGTTTATGTGATTGAGTATTTTTAGCATTATTTTATGATATCCACGTCTCCTTATGGAGTTGGGTATTCACGTGAGTTTGATTAGATAGTTACATGACCTAGACAGCGTTCTACCGCCGATGCTGCGGCGTAGGCTGGACGTACCCACGCACTCGTGCCCCTAAACCTGGTGCGGGTCGTGACACGTTTTTAGTGGTGGCCCATGCAGGTCAGACTTCGCTAGTTGTGCGATGTCGTAGTAGTGCAACGTCATAGTTGTACTACTGCGTACCTGCTATTGAATATAGGACATAGGATACTAGGATGAGAGAGGATACTCAATCACAAATTCTTGAGAGATTCCTGGGACGACCCCTTGAGAATCTTATTATAATTTACAATTTAAATCTTTTCTTGCTTCCGTCCGCTCTCGCTTGTTGTTATTGAACTTGATTCTTGTTGATCAGTTATTAAATTTAATTCTTGGTATCATTGTTGAGTTTGATTCTTGTTGACCAGTTGTTAAATTTAATTCTTGGTATCGTTATTGAGTTGATTTCATATCGAGATGAATTTTACGGGCTAAAATTTACGGTATCATCTGATGGCATATGTTGATGAGGACAGTGAGAAAGGTAAAACGTCTACTTTGGTTATGGACCCTAGAGTTTATCGCAGCCATATTAGCTGTGGTGACGAGAACGTAGGAACCTGACTTGGATGTATATACTATAGTTATGAAACTTAGAGTCTCTCGCAGCCATACCGGTTGGCGTGGCGAAGATTCTAGATGACATGATTATAGAGTTGCATACCTTAGTTACGAAACCTATCGTTTATCGCATCTATGCTTACTGGCGTGGCGAGGATTCTGAGTGTCATGATTTCAGACAGACGTGTATGATTATCAGGTTGTATCTTAAAATTGGTTCTTAAAGTATCATCTCAAGACTTATCTATTTCTGTTATTCCAGGACTTTGTTCCATCGCTTCTTTTCTTTACTAGCAGTAAAGATACCTTCAGTCCTTAACCCAGTTCTTTTGAGACTTATTTCTTTAAGGATCCTTGTTAGTATGATAATTAATGACTTGTAATTTTGGTTGTGTCTTGTATTAGTTTGACTGAGTGTGACTTGTGAGTTTGTAAGTGTTTCTTAGTTGGACATGTGAGCAGTAGGCATTAATCTAGAGATACCTATAGCATAGTACCTTGTAGCAATAGTTCTATGATAGGTGTTATTATAGTTAGTATTGGTGCTATAGGTAGAAGAAGGAGTAAGAGTATTAATGATGGTTCCAAGAGTTAGTATCAGAGTCGGCATACCCGTCCTGGATAGCCATGAATTTATGTAATGGGATGATCTATGTAAACAAGGAATTGTGTTAAAGATTAATGGAGCATGATGTTCAATTTGATGATTGATTACTTGGGTGTGTCAAGAGTAAATAAATTTATATGCATGAGGAGTTATAATGAGGTGTCATGAGTAGAGAAATACCGGAATTGGTAATGAAAATGGTGAGGCGTATCACAGATTAGTGTAACAGGCTGTAAAAGGTTAAAGAGAAATACCTATACATCAATCAAGATGAAGAACCATATACATGCCATGAGAGTAAAGAAACATGAGTATTATAGAAGGTACAGACAATCATGAGTTCTAATGAACTTGATGAGATAATCCATTAATGAAGCTAGTGATATAATACCAAGAGTGCTAATGATTCTATATCGAGGATTAGTCGAGAATAACGTTAATAACAGTAAGCACTCTGTGTGACGATAATTAGATGATATACCAGTGACATAAATTGAAAATCATGGAAGAAAATACATGTGATGATAACTTTGACCATTGGAGGTAATAATACAAGTGATTCGGACAGTACAATTTTAGTACACAGTTGTAGACAATAGATGTTTTGAGTGCACCTCGAGAATTAGAGACCGTGCACACTTATATGTATATTTGTGGATTTATAAATTATAGAGTGGAAATGAATTTTATTTTTAGAATAATTGAGGAGTTGAGATTTTGTCATTAAAATTTTTGAGGATTTCAAATAGTGATTCAATAAACATGGTTAAGGCTACAAAGATTTTAGAAATGATTAAATTTTATTTCGATGTTGAGTATCTGATTTTGAGGAGGTATATACAAATTATTTTTAAGTTGATCGACAAGTTAAACCTTGACAATTATTTTGAGAGATATGAATATTAGTATATTAATAGATGATATACATGTGTCAGGATCTGTTGACTTGAGCATGATTGAGATGGCACCGCAGACTGACTTGTGTGTCCATCTAAAGTTGTATTGGAAAGAGCAGTACTTAGTATGATGTTGCACTTGACGTGTATTTGAATGATGAGAACAAATAGTATGGACAATGGTAGTAGGAATGAGAACTAGCAGTAGGTGTACTCAAGTAGAACAGGGGTACCCAAAGAGATAGAGGTATCAAACTTTACATGCACCAATTGACCTATAATCGTGTTAGAGGTTCTTGGTATTAGATTTTGGTATTAATAGACAGGTGTGTGCAATACGGATATATTCATGGATCTTGTGGATTAATGATTAGTTGATATGGGTACCAGTGTACATGAATAGGAATTAGTTAGTAAATGTGCTAGAGTTAAGTGTTTGTTAGAGATAGGAGATACTACAAGTAATATGTTAGCAGGTTCCTTCTTTTTCTCATGTTGTTTTCATCTTCTGGTCGATTGTTTCCCTAGTGTCGTGGTTTGTATTCGTGATTTTCTTGTTAGAATGCAGTTAGTAGTACACCCTGATACAGAGACTGCAATACCATGATAAAAGACACATGACCGTACATTTTTTATTACAGGTTGTCTGACTGTAGGTAAAATTTTTCTTAGACCATGATCGTTGGGGTTTTGACCATAACAAAGATCTATGAAAAGGTTATGACTTGACAAAAAGGGACAAGATGATTAAATTTGTGGATAAGTATTAATTTAAATAAAGAATTAAGGGGATAATATAACAGAATTGAAGGATCGTTGATTTTACGAAGATCGATGTATGATTGAAATTCGAGGATAAAACATTAACTTAAATTCGGAAAAAAATTTGTGGAAAATGGGAACTGATTATATTTTGAGGATTTTTCAGGAATACAATAATTACATAAACTTTTAAAATTATGAAATGGCAAGGTGGATTACTACCTGATTTTGTGAATTTAACTATTGATGGAAAATAAAATAATGAATAAACACTACTATGAGGACTTTAAATTTCGAGGACGAAATTCTTTTAAGGAGGGTAGACTTGTCACTACCACATTCTGAAAACAGGGGTATTTTTGACTTTTTATAATTATCAGTATTGTGGTATTTATATTAAATGATTTCTTAATATTGTATTTAAATTAAATAATTGCATGAGGTGTATTTAAAAATATTATATTATATACTGTGTTCTTAACGTCTGAGCTGGTAGACTTGACCTAGAGGCCACTAGACGAACACCTGATCGAATAATGGGGATTATGTATTTAATTGTTTTTAAATTATTGGAGGTTGTATTTAATTACTGTAATTTATTTAATTATTGCGCGCTGCCGTTGCTCGATATTTGGAGTGCTACCTGGCTTTTGCCTTCCAACAAATTTCACAACGTTGCCCTAGACATGCCCGCCTTCCATTCTGATATTTTTGCAACCCAAAATTATGCTCTCTGTACCTTATTTTTAGCCGCACAAAAATCGTCGCGGACGTTTATTTAAATCCTAAATAAATTTCAACTTTGTATCGTTGTGCGTTCCAATCGAAATTGGGGACAATCTTGACCTATTTTTCGTACGACCCAAATTAGGATAATATTCTGTTCTGAGTCTTCTTCATTAATGCTATTGATGACCCGACCTGATTTTTGTCCCATGTACTCCTAATTAATTTTAGAACACAGCTTGCATTTTATTTCTAATTAAATTGAGGATAACATTTTGACTGATTTCATAAATCCTAATTTAATTCTAGTACCCGATTAATTAAACCTGTGCCTAACGCACAACACCCTCTCACCATGAAAATTACTAAACATATTTTTCTCCACAATTTTTGTGTCATTTTATGTGTCCGTGTAATTTTCCAAATCTAAGGGGGGCTAAGTTGCAATTAATGAAATTAAGTGCCCTCACCCCATTGGCCAAAACCAAATGGAGGGGTCACAAACTTGGGTCCAATTTACACTCATCCTTTCACCACTCCTCATGAATAAACTATTTCTCTTCATGACAAATCCTATCCCTCCATTTTGAATAGGAGCATCTCCACCCTCCATCCATTCACCACTCCCTATAAAACAATACATCACCTCACCCTCACAACTCCCCAAGCAGGCCCTAATCCCAAGGAACCTAGAAAACCCCCTCTCTCTCTCTCTCCTCCCTCCTCCAATTATTTCTCCATGCAAAGAAACTCCTCCCTCCCTCAATTCTTCTTCTTCTCCTTCCCTACTCCTCTCCGGCTGAGCCCCCACCTTCGGCGGCCAACGACGGCGACCCCGACTTGCCGCCGACCTGCCGCTGCCTGCTACCGCCGGCTGCCGCCGCCTGCTGCCGCCGCCGCCAGCTGCTGCCGCCGGCTGCTGCTGCTCCGGCCACTGCTCAAGCATCCGCCGGCCTGCTGCTCCGGCACGGCGCTACGCTTCCTTCCCCGGCAGCCCGCCGCAAGCCCGACTCCGGCTACTGCACAACTCCTCCACGATCCCATCTTCTTCTCCGTTATTCTCCGGCCGTCGACCACTCGACTGTTCCAGTCCTCCCTGCACTTCCCGAGCTTCCCGCTGCGACCCGAACCACCGTACTCCACCTCGACAACCAGACTCCTCCTCCTCCTCGTCGAAACGGAGCTCCACTTCCCTCAACGTCGTCGCTCTCGGCAACGTTGGAGCTGGGAAGTCTGCGGTACTGAACAGCTTGATCGGACACCCGGTGCTGCCGACGGGGGAGAACGGGGCGACGCGCGCAACGATCAGCATCGATCTCTACCGGGACGGCTCGCTCAGCAGCATCCCGCCGACCGACTGAACGTCATCGACGACCTCCCAACCACTGACGGCGTTCTCCTCGACCTGACCTCCTTCCACGCCGGACTTCCCTCGACCTCGCTTGAGTTCTCCAGTCCGGCCATCTTCTGCGACGGCTGTGCACCACCGCACCCGACGGTGCCTCCACCATTCTGACTTCCCGTATTGGTTGACTAGTCGAGCCTCCACCGGCGCTAGTTCTCGACACCTTCCTGGAAGCCGACCGCTTCAACCAGCTCGACCGGAGGCCTAACGGTACGAACGAACAGAGCCGACTGTGCAACCTCCGCAGCTTGCCGCAGGCTTGCACGCGATCCAGTCCCTACCTGAGCCTATCCTTGACCAATGCAAGGGCAGTCCAACTCCTCTCTCGCTCTCTCGTGTCCAACCCCGAAGAAGAAATCGAAGTTATGTTATTTGTGAGTATACTCGACTCCTTTCCTTCCTTTAGTAAACGAAAACACATATACGAATAGGAGATGAGAGGAAGGTAGTTATCACGTTGGCTATATAGTAGAAATTAAAGAAAATAATCATTAGGTTCTCTTTTATATAAAGCCCTCATTGTTTTCCAAATTGCATAAGATTTCAATAATTACGAATTGGAGCAATTGTTGTTAACAAGTTGTATTACCAATATTTAATATATATTAAATATTTGTTATCAAGTACTTATTACATATCGTATACCATATTTGTTATATTTTATATACCAAATTGTTAACAAATACTTAGTAGGTATTATTTGCCATTATTTTTAGCAAATACTTGTTATGTATGCATGTATGTATAAGAAATTTTATTTATAGAAGTATAGGTATTTTTGTACGTAAGTTTCGTACCTATATGGTAAGTATTTTGTTATATGTTTGTATAAGTAACTCCACATAAGTATATATCTGGTAATTTTGAATGCTTAACTATTAATTATATAAAAATATATGTTTTATGTAAAAAAAAAGAAAAGTGTTTCCTTATTTATACACGTATTCATAATTACAGTTAGGGTGTTACCATATATATATACTATAATAAAACCCTAATTAGGAACTTGTTCGTAGGTATATATACAAATATGTATTTTGGTATATAAATATATATTTATATATATCTATTAGTGTATATACACAAATACGTATTTTGTACAATTACTATTAGACACTTATATATATATATATATATTATATACGTTTTTATTGGTATATACTCTGAGTGTAAATGTGTATTATATACGTATCCCTACTAGATGACCCTAGTTGACTAGCGCCATGCCTGGCATAGCCCTGAGGTCAGTGTATTTCAGTTGTGTGTTAGCGTAACATCTGATACAAGTGATACTATTATATGTTTATAGGACTGTCGGATTCTCCAAACGATACTCTGGGACAGGACATTGGTATTGACAGCTAAGGACCCAAGGCGAGTATATTCTCTGAATTAGTTTCTAATCTATGATATCTCCTATGTTCACTGTATCTAGTGTAGATATCCATGCTCTTGACACGTTGGTTACACGGATTGGTATACACGGATCTCGTCATGAGATGTTATTCCTTATTCATGGTGTAGCTTGTACAAGACTCGTTTCCTTGTTATCTTGTGCAGGTACAGACACTGATTCCCGGGGAGACTTGCTACCTCCCTAAGGAATCCCGTGCCATAGCGTACCATAATTTGATCTACTATACCAGTCGGGGGTGGGGAGTATTTTAGTGTAGATATGTGATCATACCCAACTTTTCATGCATCATAGCTCACCTCACATCTCACGTCGGGTGCGGCCTGACCATCTCCATGTTTCATAGCTGTTACGTGTGATTAGCCTGACCTCTACATGCATCATAGCTAACCAACGGTTAGCCTGACCTTCCATGAATCATAGCTAATCACATGTAACCAGCCTGATCAAGTTCCCAAGCCGATCACATGTTAAAGCTAGTACTCACACACTTAGTCATAGGTTTCTTGTTCATTGACATATTGTTTCTTTTCTTGCATTTACTTACAGTATTTCCAGTATTTCTTTCATTTGTACATTTCTCGTACCTATACATGCATCTGGTATATTTCCATCTAGAACTGCTACATAGTTTATGTCATTTATATAGAACTGCTATTTAGAGATGTACTTTGCTCCTTCCTGACTGGAAAATATTTTTCCAGACTGTGACCTTAGTAGACTGGTTTCCGACACACTTGGGGATTGGAAGTTAATGATTGCAGGTATGATTATTTTGTCGTTAGACTTGTCTTGTATTTCTTGCTTGCCTTGATATCTCATCGTGCTTTAGTTTATGTGATTGAGTATTTCTAGCATTATTTTATGATATCCACGTCTCCTTATGGAGTTGGGTATTCACGTGAGTTTGATTAGATAGTTACATGACCTAGACAGCGTTCTACCGCCGATGCTGCGGCGTAGGCTGGACGTACCCACGCACTCGTGCCCCTAAACCTGGTGCGGGTCGTGACATATATAAATACATATATATAACCCACCATATATATTTATACAATATATATTTAAATACATATATATAACCCATAATATATATATATACAATATACATATAAAACTATATATAACTATACAAACACTTATACATAGTAAATTGTATAAAATACCACATAGTAACATACACACACACATATAGTAATATGTATATATAACTATACATATATGTATACATATATATAATCATATAATAATATAAATACATAACAATATATAATATAACTATATATATAACCACATATAAATATATCTACTATATTATATATACATATGCTACCACTTATAAATATATATCTATATACATATATATATATATATATATATATATATATATATATATATATATATATATATATATATATAATCATATATAAATAATCTAATTACTTAATTAAACATACACATATATTATATAAAATATATACATATATTTACTTCCCTAACATATATTATAACATATATATTAATGCATGTAGAAGAAAGCTACATAATATATATTCTATTAATACATATATGATACATAGATCTATGATACAATAAACACTATAATAAGTATACATAATACATATATAATATATATAGATAAATACACAATTATAATTCAAGAATTAAAGCATAATTAATTAGATCTACACATAAACACACAACAATTGGAGAGTATCACACTGTATCGCACTAGATCTAGGATACGCATGCGACACGAGTCCACCACACATCCAATTGCACCTGAAGGACACAAACAAATCACATATAATATTTATGAACAAAACAAAGTGTCAATTGTAGATCTATGTGTCCGTGTCAAAATACGACATGTACAAAGTCCCGTGTCAGAGGAAAAACTCCCAAAACAACACGTATCACCAAATTGTTGGGATACGACCAATACGTACCCAATTATGGACATGACACTAGCCCCAAACACATAAACATATGCCAAATTGATCTATAGGATCAATTGACACACACAACAAAAGTTATTTTCGGAATTCCCCCAAATTTGACACAAAAAGTACCATAACTTTCTCCATAGGTCTCCTATGAACACAAAACCAAATTCTATGGGTAGTACATACATATGGGTTGATTATTCATGATTAAATCTTAGATTTAGAAGCTATTTTAAGGGCAAAAACTGAATTTTAACTATTGGGAGATGGATTCCCAATAAAACCTCTAAAATTGGTGAAATTAGCTTCCAACTTGTAGATCCTTGCTCCTCTTTGTAGATCCTTGCTTCCTTCTTCTAGATCCTTGCTCTTCTAGTCTCCAATGGTGATTTGGGAAGTAATTAGGTGGAAATTTGGTAGGGATTTGATAAAATTTGGTTGATTGAAATTCTAGATCTAGATTTGGAATGAAAAATGAAGAGAGAGAAAGTTTTCATCCCCTTTATATAGGCCTCACTTGCCCCCTCCCTCAAGCTACTATGTAAAGTCTAAAATACCCCTTAGGGCCTCTCATGAAGAAATTAATTAAGGAGGGAAGCTTCTAGTCTAATGGTTTAATTAATTTAATCATCCTCCTAATTAATGGGCTTTCTAGTTGGGCTCAATTCTAACAATTAATACATGTTGGTCCATGAGTCTAAACTAAACTAGTTAGGTCCACTAACACAAGTCCAAAAATAAATCTAATATGCTAATAATAAATAAATAATACAATAAATAAATATTTAACATGCACAATATTTAATTAATTATAAAATGGCCAAAATATCCTTTTCTAGAAAATACGGTAGTGACAATGAGGATCAATGAATTCCAATTTTGAGCATATGATTTAAAATTTTTAATATTGAAGGTTGAATCAAACGATTAAACCTCGAGGAAAATAAAATAGAACTCTAAATATGAACATGGTCGGATTGAATTCTAAGATTTGATGATTTGAATTAAGAATGAAATTTTGATTGTAGGATTACCTATTTAAACTATTGAGGATATAAATTGAATTTAAATTTGAAGAGTACAAAAGTTCATGAGTTGAAAAATAGGAGGAAAATTTTGATTAGGATCATTTCTAAAAGAGATTTTATTAGTTGAAGATCGCGATATAAAATTTGATATGCGAAGATGTTATACGGATAAAAATTAAAACTGGATGTTGATAAGGAAGTACGATAGGTTAAAATTTGATTTGGACAGTGACCATCTTAATCTTAAAGTGATTACAAGAGATTGATTAAAATTTCAATTATCGCAAAGATATCGTGATTGACTTGCCTTATGTATGTAAAGGGATAACAGACTATGCCTTATTTTAAATTCGAGGACGAAATTATTTTAAGTTGGGTAGATTGTAAACCCCCTTACCCAAAATTAGGCCTACTTGGCTTAGATAGTAAAATTAGGGCTAGTTTGAAACCAATTAGAACTAGAACACGGCAATTATTTAATCATGTGATACTTTATAACGCTTAGCGCACCTTACCGTTGCTTTGATAATTGGAGTAGTACACTAGCCGTTGTCCATCTACAAATTTCACAACCTTGTCCTAGACGTGCCCGCCTACCTTTCTGACCTTTGTTTAACTTATAATCATGCTCTCTGGTGCCATATTTTAGTCGCACAATAAACGTCGCGGACGTTATTTCTTAATTCTATATATAAATACGACTCTGTACCCTTGTGCGTTCTAATCAAAATTGGAGACACAATCTTGACCATTTTATATAACCCGAATTTTATTAATATTCTATATTGTACCCTCTATGTCCCTGACACTTGTGTCTCACCTAATTTTATCTCCATGTACTCCTAATTAAATCCAGAACTCCTTGCGCGATAATTTTAATTAATTTAATCCCAATTTCCATCTTTGTGCAAATTTTCCAATTGTTGGGCACTTTTATGCAAAAGTGCATTGAGGGTCCACACCATTGGACAATATATGAAGAAACCCAATTTTTCCTTCACATGGATTTTTTTGTAATTTTTGGGATGTACAGCGTGCAACCTCGGCCCTCATCTAACCCTAGACATTCCATTTAAACAAATGTAATTTATAGCCGTCCCCAACATCCCCATGAGAGCCCGATGCCCAATCCCAAAAGGGGTTGACCAGTCAAACCAATTCTAGGTCACCTACACCCTACCTCATATAAATAATTCTTTTTCCTTTTCTTTTCTTCCTAAAAACTAAACCTAGAGATAACTACCCAGCCGACAATTTCCATCCCCTTTCTCCTTTTAGCCCCGTCGACCGGAGACCCGAGCCCACCGCCTTAACAGTTCCCTACACCACCAGCCTGAGCACGCTCGCCTGAACGCTGTGCACCTCCCCCTCGTCGGAGACCCACTGCCCCCACGGTCCTCCGCCTGACCCGCTCGTCCCCGCCTCCACGTCGAGTCTCACGTTGCCCGCGCCTGACTGTGTGCGCCGGACTGAACGCCCCCACACGACCGCGGTCGCCTGAACCACCATGACCTCCTCCTTCTCCTCCTCCATCACCGTCCTCTCTACCCGCAGTTCGTCTGTGCCGTGCAACTCCGGCAAGCCGTTCCATCACCCGCCGGCCTCGCCTCGATCTCGCCCATGCCGAACAACCTCATTCCTCCCCATCGGACCCAATACCGGAGTAGTTCCCTCCATCTGCCAGTCCACCAGGTCTGGCCACTGCTTCCTCCTTTCCCCTTCTTCTCCGATGACTCCGCCGGTCACCAGCCCGGAGCCCCGCCTCTCTTGGACCAGAACCTCTGATCACCATCGTTCTCCTCTTTTTTCTCCCACGACGATGTCCCTAGCAGCCACCTTTCCCGCCTGAGACCCGCTGGCCTCGCCTCGACCCCGTCCTTGTCGCCACAACCTCGCTGGAATCACCATATCATCATCATCCTATTTATATCATCATTATCATCAATACCAACCCTAATCACTTGTTCATCATCCACATCATCATCATCCACCTCATCAACCTAGCCGTTATCATTATCCTAGTCACCATCACCATTTCTATCATCGTCGACATCGTCATCATCCCCATCATCATGATCATCAATATTATCATCATCCCTACCATCCCCATCCATGTAATCCTCATCATCTCATTGTCGTAATCATCATCATCATCTCATCATTGTCATCAACAACTTCACCAATATTATCACTATCATCCTCGTCATCACCATTATCTACGTCACCATCTTCGTCATCTGTAATCATCGTCATCACCCCCATCGCCATCGTCATCCATATTGTTGCCATCACCATCATCATAACCCTCGTCATCATCGTCATCATAAACCCGTCACCCTTGCCAGACAACCCGCAGCAGACACCCCCAATTCTCGTACTTGTGCACGCTAACCCCGAAGATCTGTTGGATTTATCTACACGACTTCAGGAGCAGGTTATTGGTGCTACGCAGCCTTCTTGCCAGGTAAGTATACCTTGTCTTGTTGTACTGTTTGAATTCAGTTATATATATTAGTTGCATGTTTATTATTTTAGATTATATAACTGTGCACGTCCGAGAGAGACTCAGGTGGAGTCAACGAATGTGTTGACGTTAGGACTTGTGTCTGATCTAGTGTCTAGTAGACCCACCTAAAGTTGTGGAGTTATTGGTATGACTCCTAGGCCTTGACATATTTCTTACACGTGTTGTGAGTCTCATGTAGGGTACAATCCTGCATATGTGGTTGGCCACCTGTACGTGTAGGCGTGCGACGGATAGGGTATAACTGCTAATAGTGATGCATGTTAGAAGACTTAGTAGTTATTAGTAGGTAGAGCGTAGACTATCGTGGTACGATGGTCTAATCCTTGTCCTTGTTTGGTTGTAAGGATTGGGGTATTGTTCTAATGATAGACTATGAGCCAGAGTTACGACGCCTCAGCGTAGTAGCTAAAGCGTGTTGTGGATACAACATGCTTAGATCATTGGACGGGGAGGACTACTAGTAGGCGTATGGGACACCCACTTCCTTTATTCAGATTCCCCGTTCGACGGAACGGTATGGACATTATATACTTGCAGATTTCCCGTTCTTCGGAGTGGTATGGACGTTATATTATTCAGATTCCACGTTCTTCGTAGCGGTATGGATGTTATACTAGGCAGATTTCCCGTTCTTCGGAGCGGTATGGACGTTATTATATTACAGTGCCCAGGTATGGGGGCATATGTGGCATATATTAGCCAGTTGTCACGATTGGTGAATTACGTCAGCATATGTCTAGCATACACTCTCCCATACACTCAAGTTGTCCTCAAGTTGCATTTTACTTAGATAGTTAGGTCACCCTTGAGTTTTTACAGTATTTACTTTATGGCATGCTTTTATGTATCTTGTTATGTCCCTCTGAGGACCTGGCCCTTTCCAGGTATATTGTTCATGAGTATTCACAGGAGCACAGATTCTGGACTGGTTGCGTACATTCTGAGGAGTCCTCTCTTCGAGCCGCGTGGTCGTTAGAGGTTGTATTTATATTATATTTATCTTGTCTATTCTATATTCTAGTCCGGTAGTAGATTTGTTTTCATCCGACTACCATCATTAGATACTTTACATTGAGATCTAGTTATAGATATCGGTTATTCAATTATATTGATTCTTTGGATGAGATCTAGATTATACCATGTGACTTGTGATGGATATATACCACTTGTGAATTTTGTTATTCATATACAGCGTACGTGTGTTATGGTTTCCATATATCGGAGTGCCATATTCATACGGCTGGCATGCTTACGTGTCCTGGTCCTACGTGTTTTGGGATTGGGGCGTGACAATCTATATTACCTCTAGTATGGTATCCAAAGCTCACACAAACAATAACAAATAAGAGAAATAGCTTTTATTTTCTCAGAAACTAAAAACAAACTACATCTGAGGAATTACCAAGGTCCCCGTCCCAAAGTTAAAACAAAAGGCACAAAAGTAAATATTGCAAAAAGAAAGAACCATCGGTGCTACTAGTTAGAGCATAACTCTGCTATCCGTTCATGGAGACTGGCGATATGGCCATCCAGGTACACCTGGGCCCGTGTTGAACCTCTTGGGACATAACCTCGGGATCCTCATAGCGAGCGTAGGACTCGTGTCTGTCCTCCAGCAGTTATACTAGAACCACAATGCTAGCCATATTCTGCGCTACCTGGCTCTCCTCAGTTCAGATAGCCTCCTCCTCTTGTCGGGCCTCCCGTAACCTATTCCCCTACGCGTCAAGCTCGACCTGGAGATTTTTGATTTTCTTAGTCAGGCCCTTTTGCCGGGAGAGGCTCTTTTCTCTGAGATCGCCCAGTCGGTCATGCCTCTCCTACAAATTTTGGAGATTGCACTGCAAATACTACATAGATGAAGCAAAGAAGGCCTTCTCTTTTGCCACCTTCTTCAAGAACTCGTTATACTCATGGGATATCAGCATTCCCATATCCGCCTGCTGGTACTGTGGTAACTCCCTTAGACATTTCTCCACCTCTATCCGCCTGTCGGCCATCAGTTCAAAATCGGGGATAACCCTCAGAGAGTGAATCTGGCCCTCGGCAAAGTATCTCGCCCAGGCAAAAAATTTGTTGCGCTCCAATATGCCCTCGATCCCTTGCTTCAAGAATATGTGGAAGCTCCGAATGGAGAGCCTGACGTTCTTATCAATCTCTTCCAATATAGCCGGAGTCAAAGGCTGCAGGATGAAGGAAGAGGCCGCAGGTGCAACAGGCGGCTAAACGATATTGAATAACCTCGAAGATAAAATAGGAGTAGAAGAGGAACCAACAGTCCTGTCTGTGATCCAATCTTTCATGGACGCTTGAAATGCCTGGATACCCGGCAGCTGAGCCACAAATGGCAAGGTAGTACCGAGACTGGGGACAGGAGTAACGGGGTGCCTTGCCGCATCGGCATCCACCGGTGTACCATTCCTAGATTGTATTACGACAGCTTCAGGAGGTGACCCAGCGACCTTAATACTGGAAACACTGGGAATGGCCTCATCGTGATGGCTTACTATCCCGCTATCCAATGAGGCTTCAGCCGCGGAACCCCCAGCAGCAACAGTTAGAGGAGCAGCTGCCATGCCAGAAGGATCTGCAATGGTAGGAACCTCCTCCACCACAGCCTCTATAGGGGCGCTGCAGATGGTCCTTCACTAGAGCTAGGGAGAGGCTTAGGTGTCTTCCTATTAAGCTCAATCCCCCTTCTTCTATGACACCCTTCTTGGCAGTCATGTCTACGGTACTCAAGGGAGAAACATGGCCTATAGATCCAAAACAACCGGTAATCACCTTCAACCAAAGAATGGAGAGTTGAAGCAAGAAAATTTGATCTCCCATAAAGTTGAAATAACATACCAAAGGGAGGCGATGTAGGTTATTGCTTGTCCAGCGTCGTCATAGCCTTTCCTACGGCATTTAGATCACACACAAAGATATTTTCTAGAGGGTTGTACGGCTCCCCCAAAGCCGCATCTAGCCCCTGAGCTCCCAAAGTCTTGGGTACATATTTTGAGATGCCCACGTCGGATTCCAAAGTGGTCTCCTCTTTGGGTTCATCGTAAGAAACTGTTAAAGCAGTCGGCCTCCGAGGATTACTTTTCTTTCTTGCATTTGCAAATGGTCAAACAGAACTGTGCAAAACCAACCAGATTGTTCCCTTGCTGGCATAAATGCCGAGAAGTTGAGTAGCGTCGCTCGCTTTCCCTTGCGGAGATCATAGGGATCATCTGGTTCTCCGTAGAGGTCAGATGTTGTTTTACGTACGAAGCGTGTCTTGTACTTCTGATTTGGCGCTGAGGCTTTATCAGAAGCTTTGTCTATTCCGCCAGGGATGGGAGACTAAATTTTACGCGCAGAGCGCGGAGTATACTTCTGGGTTGGCGCTGAGGCATTGCCAGAAGTTTTGTCTATTCCGCCAGGGATGGGAGACTGAATTTCACGCGCAGAGCGCGGAGTATACTTCTGGGTTAGCGCTGAGGCATTGCCAGAAGTTTTGTCTATTCTGCCAGGGACGGGAGACTAAATTTCACGCACAGAGCGCGGAGTATACTTCTGGGTTAGCGCTGAGGCATTGCCCGAAGTTTTGTCTATTCCACCAGGGACGGGAGACTGAATTTTACACGCAGAACGCGGAGTATAATTCTGGTTTAGCGCTGAGGCATTGCCAGAAGTTTTGCCGGTTCTGTCAGAGACAGGCGACTGAATTTTACGCTCAGGGCGCGGAGGGAGCAACGCTACAACCTCATTGGTCAGAGAGATCGAAGAGTCCACAGGAATGATAGAGGATGTCTTGGGCATCCAGACCTTACGCAGCTTCATGTTGTTTTGGTGAGAGAGAGAGTGAGAGCTGCCCTTTGTCCGAAGCATATCCTTTTAGGCAAATTGGTCGAACTGGACGACCAGTGTCTTCTTCACGGATCCCACGAATATCGTATCATGTTGAGCAATAGCTTCCTCATCAGAAGAGAAAGATGTCCCCAGCAGAGTCGCCATCTTGTTTTGGGTATGTAATATAAACGAGAAAAGATTTGATGAAATACGGAAAACGAGGTCTTGTACGAAGACCCGTCCTTCTTTTATGTTTACAAACAAGATTGTACAAATTTGATCCTACACGAGGATGTCTAAGTACAATTTATTTAATCTGGGTGAATATTGCTATAGGTGTCTGATCTGCAGTCGATCACTTTAGCCGTTGGACCACACGATGTTGAAGAAGTGCCGTGGAAGACAGGTAGCAGCTTCGAAGGTTGCTGAAGAGGGTGGATGCCCGATGCCAAAGTTGTCGATCCCTTCTCTTTTGCCTGAACTCCGGATTCTCCTCTCTCTCTCTCTCTCTTTCGACCGTTGGATCTGGTACTGGATCTCTTGATCAGTTTTTAGACCTAACCTCTTTGACCCTCCAATTTGTCGACCTTGTTCCTCATTGATAGAGGTCTCTATTTATAGAGTTTTAGTGACAGTGACCACTCAATCGGTGTAAAAACCGAGTAGTGGAAAGTATAGCACCCTTTTACACAACGGTTAAAATAACCAAAGCCTGCGTATAGATGATCCTTTGAATGAGCGTGTGACGCGGGTCCAACTAAGGGACAAAATGCGTACAATCGCTACGAAGATCACGGTGTAAAAGCCACGTAGGTAGGTATCCCTCGTGTAGAAGAGTTTGGCATAGAATCCAATGTCTGTCACCATGGCATAGAAGCCAAATAGTTATCAAAATGGCATAGAAGCCGAATAGGCGTAGAAGCCGAGTGGTCATAAAGGCCGAGTAGGCGTAGAAGCCGAGTGGTCATAAAGGCTGAGTGGGCGTAGAAGCCGAGTGGTCATAAAGGCCGAGTAGGCGTAGAAGCCGAGTGGTCGTAAAGGCCGAGTAGGCGTAGAAGCCCGAGCAGGCGCCGAAGCTGAACGGGCGTAGAAGCCGAGCAGGCACCGAAGCTGAATAGGCTAGAAGCCGAGCAGGCACCGAAGCTGAATAGGCGTAGAAGCCGCTGCGTAACGTGCCAAAGTGATGATATGGATGTTTTAGCCGGAATTACGGCTCTTGGAGATAATCAGATCTCTTGCATTAAATACAGAGATCTGCTCCCATCCTGTGCATTAAATACAGATGCTTGTCTTTAAGATTTGCCATCATTCCTCGCCTTAAATGCAGATACGCACCTTGAACCCTGTGCGAAGAGCAACCGCTGTCATGGCAGTCTGTTTGTCTTCTGCGGAGCGTAAGGAGTTCATGTTTGCCTATGTAAAACTAGGCAGCGTATTCCCTTGTATGCGTAGGAGCAGCTCTCGCAAAGGGGATGTCACTAAACGACGGTTCGGTGACATTTAATCAAATCTTCTACAGTAAATATGGAGATCCGCCATCATCCTGTGCATTAAATACAGAGGCGTATTTTGAAGGTCTACCACCCTTCTGTGCATCAAACGCAGAGACGTACCTTAGGCATCTGTCAGTATTCGACGCATTAATTGCAGAGACGTGCCTTGAGGGCCTGTCACCGCCCTGTGCATTAAATGCAGAGACGCACCTCGAGTCCCGTACGGAGTGCAGCTTTTGACGTGGCAGGCGGTTTGTCTTCCGCGGAGCGTAAGGAGCTCTCATCTGCCTGTGTAAAACTAGGAAGCGTATTCCTCTGTATACGTAAAAGCGGTTTACGCAAGGGAAATGGCAGAAAATGACAGCCTGGGTTGCAGTGCCTCACCATCATTATAGCTGTCGCCTGGGTAGTTGAGCAGTATCCCTTTGTCAGAAGTCAAGACGTCAGGTTCATTGCAGGATCTGACAGGTTCATTGCAGAGAATACGAAGCGTCCCTCGTATGCTTCAATGTCGCATTGAAAGAGGATGAGTTTTACGCTATAAAGGCGATGAAGCACCCTGTTTACGCCGAAGCAGCCTGGGCATACTGCCCTACGCGGATGGTCCTCGAGCCTGTATTTCTTACTATGCTTTGGCGAAAAAGCTCTGTTTGCACGTTTTGAAGGCTCTGAAGTCCTCTGTTTACGCTGTTTTGCATCAATATGCTGCGTAGAGCTATCCAGCGTATTTTTTATGCTTCAACAACCGTCAGGATTTTTGGGTTCTCTGCCTCTAACTCTCTGAATTTTTATTACTCGGGGTATACTCTTCGTAGGGTTCTTCGCCCCAAGAAAGTTTTGAGACGGCATGCATCTCATGCAAAGCCATTTACATCTCGCCATCGGGCATGAAGAAGGTCCCTGTCTGACAATTGTAGACGGCGAATAGAGGCCGGTTTATCTCCAATGCATAAAACATACCCCTCACAGCAAAGAACAAGTCGGCGACCTTGAGCTCCCGCTAATACTTCCTCAGGATCAACAGAGTCAGGCGACACCAGGAGACACTATAGTGTACCCAGCTAAGAGCCCACAACTGTCCCTTCTTGGCAACCTGATGAAGAAAGGTATCCGATGCATATATACTTAGGTTTGGCCTCAGTTCACTATCGATGTGGCCGATCTTCAGTCCAAGCAAAGAGTGGGAGGGTGACTTATTTGTGCTATAAAATTCCCCCTTTCTCTGCCAGATCCTGCATCGGACATTGTTCAGAGGGGCCCCCTTCGGCTCAGGGGTCAAGTCCAAGTCCATACGCCGCGAACCCATCATCACCTCCAGGTCCAACAAAGCCTAGTAACGGCCGAAGAAAGAAAATGTCATCTCCGTTCCGCGAAAGGTTAAAGACCAGTTCTCCCAGAGAAGACTCCAGCACATCCCCGAACAGGAATGACAAATTCTTAAATAAATGCTTCCCACCCTTAGCAGGGATATCCTCTGCATTTATCTTACTCAACAGAAAAGGAGGCATCTGCTCGGTGATCTTCTATGGGTGTTCAGGCGGAAGATCTTTGTCAAACAGCTTCATGACGGCTCCAGCCAAGTCTCCAAAGTTTATATTCAAGGGCAGCAGGTTTTGCCCAAGGACCAATTCACCGGAGGGTATAATGGGCTGTAAACCCCCTCACCCAAAATAGGTATTTTATGTGTATTTTATATTATTATATTTATTATAGATGTTGAATTTCTTTAGAGTATTCTCTTAGTTAATTAGAAAATAAATTTTTTGATATATTTACTTATATAAATATTTATTTAGAATTATTTTAGGTTATTTTAGATTTTGGAGATTTTCTAGATTTTTTGGTAATTAAAACTTAGGAAACATAAATTTTTAGGACTTCCATGATTTACTATGAGACCTTACTTGAATATTGTTACTACCAAACATTTATTTTAGAGTTAAAATATCTAAATATATTTTTCTGTAATTTATTTAGAATTTTAAGTAATTATTGGATTTTTGGAATTATTGAGGATTATTTGGATATATAAAGTCTTAATATTAGATAGATGCTAATTTAGTGTTAATAGATATTAATAAGATTATATATAAATTATTTGTATTATCTTTAATTCTATTTAAGATTATAAATTATTGAGATGAACTTAAACTCTATTTTAAATTAATTCAAATCCTGAGCCTACTAGGAAAACAATTTCATGCATATCCTATCCTTATTTAAAATGATCCTAATCATATCCAAATTAGCCAATCCTAGTCTTATTCAATTAAACAATCTTCACCATTATAAATACCTATTAGACTTATGGAATAAACTCATCTTTCATATTTTTTATCCCCAAACTCCTCTCTTTTTTGTCCAAAAATAGTCAAAATTTGTCATAAATTCAGCCTCATTTTCTAGTAGTTATGACGACTTAAAAAGACGATATCTCCTAGCTCCGGACTCCAAACACGCTCCAGTATTTTTTGTTAGAATCTTATCAAGGTTAGTTTTTTGAATATATAAATTATTTCGATAATTTCAGAACCTATTTTTCCAGAATATTCTGAAAGTGGCAGTTGTTCAAAATCAGATGCATTTTCGTATTTTTGAGATTTTGGGAGATCCCGAACTCGGAATTATGAACCGTTTAAAGTTTCGGAAAGCTGACATGATAAAATTCCAGAAAAGTATTTTTTAAGAATTTAAAATATAATTTTATTCTACTGTAAAATTCATGCAACGTAGACATAAATAGGAAACCACCGAAAACTGTCATTTGTGCACCCTTGTGGCCATAACTCTTTACCAACTTATGATTTTATGAAATTGTCGATTCCAGTGTTCATGTAGCATTGAAATCTATAGGATTCCATACACAAATCCAAGATTTGAGTTGGTTGACTTTTTGGTCAACGGATTGTCTCGATTTGCGTATTATGGATCACAAATCCATAAAGTTGACTTTCTTTGGACCAAAATTAGAGTTTAATAATAAAATCAGATTATAATAAGATTAAATACTATTTTAGTTTACTGATTCAGAATTAAAAATTAATTAAAATGGAGGAACCTATTCACCCATTTTTGTAACCTAACTTGTTTAATTTATGTGACGGGTAGATCGTACGACGCCTTGAGTTGTGACTTCATCCTTTTTCAGAGCAGGCAAGTATACCTTGCCATTGTACTATTATTTATATTCCATATGTTGCATGCATCTTTATTTTCTGTCTTTAGTTTATATATTTTAACTGTTATATAAAATGTGCGTGACGGTGTCGTCGCGATATATTTTTATTTATGTATTTGCATTAACCTTGTTTATGAGACTACCCCATTATCATATAGCAACATTAGGTTTCATTTGACTGTGACACATTTTTACATGAGTTGTGAGTCCCATATAGATCACGGACTTACGTATTGACTGATCATCGGTACGTGTGGGACGTGCGTTAGGGATAACTGCTGATAGAAACTTTGTATGCTAGAAGACTTAGCAGTTATTAGAGGTCCATGGACATAGCCTATTGTAGTACGGTGGTCCAATTCTTGTCCTTGTTTTGTTGCAGGATTGGGCTAGGGTACTAAGAATAGGCTATGAACCAAATTGTGTCATGGAGGTGACATGCTTAGAGCATGGGGTAGGGAGAACAACAAGTACCGCATTTGGGCTCCTTTGTACTTTCCTTTTGTAACTCGGAAGCTCCACTAGAGATACGGGCGGTGATAACCCCTATACTACTTGGCGGCCTCTGCCGTTCAAAAGACGACATGCTTTGAGGCCCCTGATTCTCCGAGAGAGTCATGCCAATCCTATTTATGGCCAGATAGCCCACTTGTTAGAAAGTTGATCTCAAACTGCATTCACTTAGATGGTTAGGTGACCCCATTGGATATTTATTTCAGTACTTTATTAGCATGTGTTTTATGTATCTTGTTACGTCCCTCTGAGGACCTGGCCCCTTCCAGGTTTATCTATTCTTGAGTATTCGTAGGAGCGCAGATTCAGATGGTTATATATGTTTCGAGGATGTCTTCTCTTTGAGCCGTGATTGATAGCGCTGGTATTCTTACATTGTGTTTGCTGTGTTTTACTTATATTGTAGTTGCTCTTATATTCTAGTTGGTAGTAGATTTTTTCCCATCTAACTATCATCCTTAGATACTTTGTATTGAGATCTAGTTCATAGATATTGGTTATTTATTTATATTTGATTTTTGTGGATGAGATTTAGTTTATACCCTATGACTTGTGATAGATTTATACCACTTGTGGATTTGATATTCATATTACAGCATAAGTATGGGTTTGGTTTCCATATATTGGAGTTGCCATATCCATGCGGCTGGCATGCTTACGTATCCTAGTCCTACGTATTTTTGGGACAGGGGCGTGACATATTTTTAGTGGTGGCCCATGTAGGTCGAGAGCATATTATCTCGGTTACGTTACTGTACCGAGCAAGCCTGCAAATGTGATTAGAATATAGAATCTCATCCATAATTGACTATGACTCATATTTTTTCTAATCTGTTTTATTTGAATAATTGCATCCTGCTTGATTCATGTGCTTCCCTAATAGTTCCTTGAGTATAGCCCCCTCCTAGAATATAGAAGTCCCTGTTGTTAGATGATAAGTAGGGTAACCTTCCTATTAAGATTACAACTAAAGTGTTGACACACCACTAAGTTTAGAATATCTAGTGAACCCTAGAATTCCTTATCTATAGATTGGTTTACCATTACCCCTTGATGTATTATGAGGACTTGAGAGTAGTATAGACACTACTAGAGTTAGTTAGAAGTTTTACCATAATGTTTGACCCTAGTATTGAGGAACCAATAGAAAACCAAAATTTAATATTATGACTGAACCTAACTTTTATAGTGAGATAGTATTAGAACTACAAACTTAGATCATTGTCTTATTATTAGTAGTCAGCACCTTAGAAAGCCTAGAGGAATGTAATTGACACTTTTTCTTGATCATACCTCAAACATATCAACCAGCATACCACTCCCCCTTAGAAAACCATGATGCTATCTAGAGCCCTCTATTTTAATTTCATATATTATTCCTCTGCGACCTTAACGTTCGCTAATTGTGCGACGACTAAATTATGTTCTTCTTTTCTTCATCTTTCAACTCGTGCCACCTGACACTTCTGATTGTAGGCCAAGTAATTTTATTCTGTGTTAAGGACATATAGTTGCAAGGATTATAGTTGTTAATCTTGAAATTTGAAATATGTGCCTTGTAGTTAGAACCTGGTAGTTGAGTTATTCTTGTAGATTGTGACATGATGATTATCTCTTAGTTTTCAAATTGCGTAACATGTACCCTCACCTCGATACGAGTTATATCCCCTTTCCCCTTGAAGGCTAGTAACCTTCCATTCTTACTATTGATGCTTGCTCTATAAGCGCTATGACTAAGACTTAAGACGACCATGACCTATGTAATGTAAGAGGATACCCTAATGAGTACCAAGATATTTTCTCGTAAACCCTAATAAAAGCTTACGCTTTAATTACAAGTGCAAAGTTATTTTGTAGAAACCCCTTAAGACTGTCCCAGTATTAGGTTATTTGTTATAAGTTGGGTAGTATACCTCACAACATAGTATCACATAGTCTTTTGACCTATTATTAAAGTGTAACTGAACGACATTAACTGTATGTTAGCTTAAGACGACAGTATTTATTCAGACTGTAGAACTTAGAGGCTATACCCCTACTTTGTCGACTATCGACTTAGACAAGGAATTAGTATGACAACTGTAGAGATTATAGAGTCTTATCTTTTTGTGAACTTGAATTGTTATGTACCTTCGTTTATCATAATCCAGCGTATTTATATTTGTTGTACTACCTTGACTTATGCTGCTGTTATAGCCAAGTTTTTGCAAGCTTATTCTTTATCGAGCTTGTTCATGACATATGTATTATTGGGGGGCCCACAATAATACATTTTAGAATCAGTGTATTAGGGTCTAGCTAACCTTAGTGCGCTTGGTTCGGCCTTCGCATAACTATTTTACGTGGATTGAGATATATAGTGATTAGTAGATGAATGTACTTGCCCTCTAGACATGTCTGAGCGTATCGTATCGGTTATATAACTGTACTAATACGAGCATGCGAACAAAGAATTACCAAAATAGGATTTTAATCCACAACTGCCTTGACAATTCCCATTTGAATTCTTTAAACGCCTTGATCCCCATACTTCTATTTCTCTTACCCTTCCCTTGAACTCTTCATCATTGTTTTCCGTCTTCCCTTATTTAGGAAAGACGAAACCTCGTGCTTGGTATAAGTTTGATATACATATAGTACTAGAGGTACCCATAGGCCAATTGCATTATTTTGTGACTGTCTTTTATAATTGATTAAGGGCCTATCATATAGGATATAATCGGTGTTAAAATTTTGAGGATTGAATGACATGAGTAAATAAATTAAAGAATATTTTCTTAAAGTGTATAGCCTTATATGATAGATGGGTAAATTTTAAGTTGTGTAGAAGTCGTATTGTTAATTTGAGGCTAAATTCTTTCAGATTGTGATCAAGTAGGATTAGATGGACAGATTAAGTCATTTTTTTAAATATAGAGAATTTTAGAAGAAGGAGTTAGATGATGAGTACTTAATGAATTTTGAAACCTTGATGCGTCGGACCAAATATTTATACTTTAAGTACATGATTTAAATTTTGAATATTGAAGGTAAATCATCAATTTGAATTTTGAGGATAAATATAGAATTTAAGACTTGAACATTGGTGGATTGAAATTAAATTTTTACAATTTAATGATTTGAATTAAGAGTTAAAATTTGATTGCTGGATTACGTATTTGAAATATTGAGGATGTGAATTGAATTTAAAAATTTGAAGAGTACAAAAATTATAAGTGAAAATAGGAATAATATTGGACTAGAATTATTTTCTAGAGGAGATTATGATAGTTAGAGATCGTGAGGTAAAATTTATATGCGTATTTAAATCTTGAAGATGTTAAATGGATCTAATTTAAATTTGGATGTTGATGATTTAAAAATCGAGAATAGATTACGATTGGTTGAATTTTGATTTAAATAATGGTTAATTTAATTTTGAAAGTGATTACGATGGATTTCAATAGATTTTAATTTTTTTGTGATTGACTTGCCTTATGTATGAATGTGAATCATTTATCAAACCATGCATTATTTTTAATTTTGAGGACAAAATTCTTTTAAGTTGGGTAGATTGTAAACCCCCTCACCCAAAATAGGTATTTTGTGTGTATTTTATATTATTATATTTATTATAGATGTTGAATTTCTTTAGAGTATTCTCTTAGTTAATTAGAAAATAAATTTCTTGATATATTTACTTATATAAATATTTATTTAGAATTATTTTAGGTTATTTTAGATTTTGGAGATTTTCTAGAATTTTTGGTAATTAAAACTTAGGAAACATAAATTTTTAGGACTTCCATGATTTACTATGAGACCATACTTGAATGTTGTTACTACCAAACATTTCTTTTAGAGTTAAAATATTTAAATATATTTTTCAGTAATTTATTTAGAATTTTAAGTAATTATTGGACTTTTGGAATTATTGAGGATTATTTGGATATATAAAGTCTTAATATTAGATAGATGCTAATTTAGTGTTAATAGATATTAATAAGATTATATATAAATGATTTGTATTATATTTAATTCTATTTAAGATTATAAATTATTGAGATGAACTCAAACTCTATTTTAAATTAATTCAAATCCTGAGCCTACTAGGAAAACAACTTCATGCATATCCTATCCTTATTTAAACTGATCCTAATCATATCCAAATTAGTCAATCCTAGTCTTATTCAATTAAACAATCTTCACTATTACAAATACCTATTAGACTTATGGAATAAATCTTTCATATTTTTTATCCCCAAACTCCTCTCTTTTTCGTCCAAAAATAGTCAAAATTTGTCATAAATTCAGCCTCATTTTCTAGTAGTTATGACGACTTAAAAAGACGATATCTCCTAGCTCCGGACTCCAAACGCGCTCCAGTTTTTTTTGTTAGAATCATATCAAGGTTAATTTTCTGAATATATAAATTATTTTAGTAATTTCAGAACCTAATTTTCCAGAATATTCTGAAAGTGCCAGTTGTCCAAAATCAGACGCATTTTTGTATTTTCGAGATTTTGGGAGATCCCGAACTCGGAATTACGAACCGTTTGAAGTTTCGAAAAGCTGACATGATGAACTTCCAAAAAAGTATTTTTTGAGAATTTAACATATAATTTTATTCTTCTATAAAATTTGTGCAACGTAGACGTAAATAGGAAACCACCGAAAATTATCATCTGTGCGCCCTTGTAGCCATAACTCTTTACCAACTTATGATTTTATAAAACTGTCAATTCCAGTGTTCATGTAGCATTGAAATCTATAGGATTCAAACACAAATCTAGGATTTGAGTTGGTTAACTTTTTGGTCAATGGATTGCCTCAATTTGCGTACCATGGATCACAAATCCATAAAGTTGACTTTCTTTGGACCAAAATTAGGGTTTAACAATAAAATCAGATTATAATAAGATTAAAATACTATTTTAGGTTATTTATTCAAAATTAAAAATTAATTAAAATGGAGGAACCTATTCACCCATTTTTGTAACCTAACTTGTTTAATTTATGTGACGGGTAGATCGGACGACGCCTTGAGTTGTGACTTCATTATTTTTCAGAGCAGGCAAGTATACCTTGCCATTATACTATTATTTATACTCCATATGTTGCATGCATCTTTATTTTCTATCTTTAGTTCATATATTTTAACTGTTATATAAAATGTGCGTGACGGTGTCGTCGCGATATATTTTTATTTATGTATTTGCATTAACCTTGTTTATGAGACTACCCCATTATCATGTAACATCATTAGGTTTCATTTGACTGTGACACATTTTTACACGAGTTGTGAGTCCCATATAGACCACGGACTTACGTATTGACTGATCATCGGTACGTGTGGGACATACGTTAGGGATAATTGCTGATAGAAACTTTATATACTAGAAGACTTAGCAGTTATTAGAGGTCCATGGACATAGCCTATTGTAGTATAGTGGTCCAATCCTTGTCCTTGTTTGGTTGCAGGATTGGGCTAGGGTACTAAGAATAGGCTATGAACCAAATCATGTCATGGGGGTGACATGCTTAGAGCATGGGGTGGGGAGAATAACAAGTACCGTATTTGGGCTTCTTTGTACTTTCCTTTTGTAACCCGGAAGCTTCGCTGAAGATACGGGCGGTGATGACCCCTATACTACTTGGCGGCCTCTGCCGTTCAAAATACGACATGCTTTGCGGCCCCTGATTCTCCGAGAGAGTCATGCCAATCCCATTTATGGCCAGATAGCCCACTTGTTAGAAAGTTGTTCTCAAACTACATTCACTTAGATGGTTAGGCGACCCCATTGGATATTTATTTCAGTACTTTATTGGCATGTGTTTTATGTATCTTGTTACGTCCCTCTGAGGACCTGGCCCCTTCCAGGTTTATCTGTTCTTGAGTATTCGTAGGAGCGCAGATTCGGATGGATATATGTTTTGAGGATGTCTTCTCTTCGAGCCGTGATTGATAGCGCTGGTATTCTTATATTGTGTTTCCTGTGTTGTACTTATTTTGTAGTTGCTCTTATATTCGAGTTGGTAGTGGATTTATTTCCATCCAACTATCATCCTTAGATACTTTGTATTGAGATCTAGTTCATAGATATTGGTTATTTATTTATATTTGATTTTCGTGGATGAGATTTAGTTTATACCCTATGACTTGTGATAGATTTATACCACTTGTGGATTTGATATTCATATTACAGTGTACGTATGGGTTTGGTTTCCATTTATTGGAGTTGTCGTATCCATGCGGCTAGCATGCTTACATGTCCTAGTCCTACATATTTTTGGGACTGGGGCGTGACATGGGCAAAATCACTGCAAGTCAAAGGGACATGGTCAAAATCATCCAGAAAAAATACATATGTGGCATAGAACCTCTATGTGGCTGAGTAAGCCATAAGACATTATGGGTCATGCGGCTTGGCTACCTATGCGGCAGGATTATAAAAGCGACCATGTTGCCCATGCGGCTGTGCTACCCATGTGGTAGGGAGAAGTTGACGTATAGACGAATCTATGCGTCCAACTGTGCAAATGTGTCTCTATGTTTAAGAACTCTAATTCATCTTCTCCTGTGATATTACCCTTAATCGACTGCAAAACATCGTCGAGAAGCGGGAAGGGGGCAGCCTCAACAGCACGGCCCTTCCCCTTGGCCTTGGCCTTGCCCTTGGGGGCCTTCTTGGCAACAAAGGCGGAGGAGGAAGCTTTGGGAGCTATGACAGCAAGGAGGAAAAAGCAAAGAAAGACTTGAGGGTTTGTAAAGAACCTCTCTCTCTCCTCTACCCCCTTTATATAGGCTCGAATATGTGTCTATGGATGATAATGGCAGCTGTTCGAATCTCGATCTGCCTCAATCCACATAACGACAAAAAATGACGGCGACACTTTGTTGGTTGTGATACTTTATCTTCAGATGGCACTAAATCCCAAGAGATCCGTTCAAAGACCGAAGCAAATCTAGATATTTAATCAGTTGACAGCCTAGCAGAATCTACTATGCCAAAAGTTCTCAACCATGCTTCTTATTCAAAGTATACCAAACTTATCATTTTGGAAACTTTGAAGGAGTTCTTGTAGAAGCATAAAAATTTTGCAGGCCGCATAGAACTCATGCCCCTTAGAGCCGCATAAGAGCATTATCTATGCCGCTAGATGGAAGCCGTATAATAGCCTTCATGCGGCCTGGACAGCCTCAGAATAAGAGGTCGCATAAAAATCGCTCGACATAGCCTCTGATGCCAGACATAATGTTCTGAACACCTCAAGACTCGTAAAAGGGGCAACATGCAAAAAGATAGAAAGTCAAATCACGTATTAATGGCCTCAACAAATGCGCCATGCCACGTATCCTCCGCTATGCTGCTTCGACCTTATACGGCCTAGTCATCATATGCGGGTATGGCCCCGTGTGACCTCGTCAACATGCGGCTACATTTTGCATTCGACCAAAGCCAGACTAGAGCTCGTATGCAGCCATAACACCATGCGGTCAAAGTATCCATTCGACCAAGGCTAAAAGAGAACACATATGCGTCCAGGACGACTATGCGACAAAGAAGTTATGCTACCTTCAAACTTGTAAGATCTTTTTTTTTGCAATCAAAGAGATTCTTACGCAATTAGTGAGGACCACATGTCCAGCTGACCAGGTCGCACACATAATGGGTCAATAACGACTATACCCCCTTCATCGAGATTGTATCAATCGTATATCCTGACCAAAGCTACATGGCAGCATGCTCGTAGTATGCGACCCAGTGTCTACCATATTCTATTAAAGGATCCCCTATGCGACCACCAAACAGAGGCATATGCGGCATCAATAGCCCATCATCATGATGGCTATAAACAGCAAGGGTAGCATACACTACAAAAGAGGAGGCGAGCAAAAGGCACAGGAGAAAGAACAGAAAAGAGCTTTCTCACTCCCGAATCGGACTATCAACGGAGTAAAAGAGTCACTGCAGCACCTGATTCCCATCGTCATGCCCCAGAATCAAAAAAAATTCTTAGATTGTATGTCTAGGACATCTTTGTACTTTCTTTAGTTTGTTGTTAAAGAAAGTTCTTTTAGACTTCTAATTTAATGGCAAACAAATACAGATCTAGAATATGTGATATATACATTATCAATTACTGAAAACTATCAAAAAGATGTACTCGCCTAAGGTCCTGAACAAATGATACGAAATGTTATCTGGACTGGTTTCACACAGACCTATATATAAAATATCATGTCATTTGGTGTAATGAAGGGATAACAAATTAAAATGAGTAAAAATATAATTTTTAGGCCATTTCTAGGTCATACAAGTCAATTAGGTCAAACTAGACCAATACCTAGATTTTAAGTCCATACCTACCTTCTAGGTTTATTACAAGTCTAAACTAGTTAATTCTAGATGATACTAGATCATACCTAGGTTTCTAGATCCATAAATGAGATATTTAGCTATACTTGCTAATATGCACTAGATATCATATATATACTCATATACTATACTATCATAAGGTATCCTATTAACATCCTAGTATCTAGGATACCTTACACTATAGGCTAATACCCATTTTATATACTAATACCTTATACTTATCTCTTAACTGACACTAGTACATAGTTATCAAATCCCAGATACCATACTAATCATCATATGATACCTAGCCATCCCCAATCACTTGGCCTATACAACATCACACTCCTCGAGCACTCCATCTTATCTCCATGTACACCTTACATACTGATACCAACAGCCATCATCTTACTTATCCACATTACCTAAACCCTAACCCATCTCCTACTACCTACATCAAGGTATCCTTTATACATACACTGTACTAAAATAACTCTCCCAGGTACCTCACATCCTGATACCCATACTTCTTAGTCATACACATAGGCACACACACCTATAGTCATACTTATACACACAGCCACACCATATTGCCTATGCACTGGCTACATCTGAAAGCAAATTCTCGAGTCTGTACATAATGTATTGCATATTGCATTGCCTGTAATTTGGACTCAAGTCTCCAACAGGCTCTAACTTAGTTCCCAATTGCAGCAACCCAGGTATGTCTGCATGTCAGCAATCCCCACACACCCATCAATCCTTATAGGCCTGCACATCAAGGCCAAGCTCTACTAACATCTTCATCCTCACCCCTCCAGTCCACTGCTATGGACTGAAACTGATACCCATCTTTCAACTCCTTTACACTGTACCCGAGCCAACCTCAACCTGCACTCCCTTCAACCCGAGTATGCACTGCCCCTCATGAACACCTGCTGCTGCAGGAAACTTTTTACTGTACTATAATGTAATCCCAAACTTTTCCTTCCTCCCTTCCAGTTCATAGTAGCACATATATCACAAATATTCCCTAACACTATCATACCTCCATTGCACACATATCACAACTATCTATATTATCTACATACTCATATAATCATATATACACATAATTGGACACACTTAGTCACTCATAACTCCCTTCCATATTCAACATACATGAGCCCACTGAAATACCTATAAATGAAACTCTACCCCCCTTGCCTACTGCTAATATTTTAACAGTCAACCAAGTATCATTGATACTCTAGAAGTATAAGGATACATTTTAGTATCAGTTCTATACAACCACCACAGTGCACAAGGGTGCACTACCACAAGCCATGTCTGAACAGATCCTACCCGACTGTAATTAAGCCAACAGCAGTAGCTAATGCATCTAAATCCCCACTCTCATTTCATAGCAATAACACAAGTAATAGCAGCAATTTTAGCGCACATTGGCACAACCCGACCCCTCACACTGCCTACCAACCCAAGGCACAGCAATGCTGCGCACTCAAGCCTACAAGCTTGCAAATAGAGATTACCTCCACACACTGTCTGTAGAGGAAGGAACCCGAGTACCCACATACACAGTTATATATATAACCACACTTACATTCATATATATCTATCTACATACACACACATACATATACATATACATATACATATACATATACATATACATATACATATACATACATATATATATATATATATATATATATATAAAATTTAATACTTAATGTAAATATAGACACACACACACACACATACACACACACCCCCAATCACAAGCACTTGGTGTGCACAAGCCACACATGGTATCATACCATGATACTCATATTATAGCCTCTTGATACACTGTCATGCCCCGGTCCCAAAACACGTGGGACCAGACACGTGGCAATGGCCAGCTGGTACAACTTCGTAGGGCTTTCCAATTTAATGGACCCGACGAAGCGCACTTACGCTGTCCATGGTCAAGTGATCCAATTAATAATCTATTTCAAACATGCAACAGCGAAAACTAAATTGCAATCTATGGTAAATAATCTTAAGAAAGAACAATAGGCATCATCAGTCTGCAGCCCAATAATACATTTGTTCGAATAGGCCAAAAGAATAACATAGGCCTATAAACACTAGGCTAGAAAAGCAAAATAAAAATAGAAAGTAGTATATGACTGTAATAGCTAAAAATGTAAAGATACCTGCAACGATGTCCACACTCCACTAGATCAAGCATCCTACAAACTGCACAAATAACCTAGAAGGGAACCAGGTCCTCAGAGGGACGTAACAAGATACAAAAATATATGCCATAAAGTAAATACTGTGAAAACTCGAAGGTGAACTAACCAGCTAAGTGAAATACAATTTGAGGACAACTTAGTGCGTATAAAAAGTGTAGGCTAGACATATGCTGACGTAATTAACCAAACGTCGTGACTGGCTAGTATATGCCACATATGCCCCCATAACAAAGGCACTCTGCAATATAATAACGTCCAGCTCCGAGGAGCGTGGTATCTGTATAAATAATAACGTCCAACGTTCTATAGAGTGTGGTATCTGCAAAAACTACAAGTAACATCCAACACTCTAAAGAATACGGTATCTGCATAAATATATATACATCCGTATCGCTTCGAAGAACGCGGTATCTGTATAAAGGAGGTGGGTGTCCCATACGCCTACTAGTTGTCCTCCCCGCCCAATGCTCTACGCATGTTGTATACACAACACGCTTTAGCTACTATGCCAAGACGGAGTGCAAGTATCGGTATCGTAACTTTGGCTTATAGCCTATCGTTAGAACAATAGTCCAACCTTACAATAAAACAAGGACAAGGATTGAACCACCGCACTACAATAGTCTATGTTCATGGACTACTAATAACTGCTAAGTCTTATAACATGCATCACTATTAGCAGTTATACCCTATCCGTCGCACAACCTACACATACATGTGGCCAACCGAATACGCAAGTCCGTGTCCTACATGAGACTCACAACCCGTGTAAGAAATATGTCAAGGCCTGGAGAGTCATACTGATAACTCCAAGATTTTAGGTGTATCCACTAGACACTAGGTCAGACACAAGACCTAACATCAACGCCTTCGTTGACTGCACCCGAGTCTTTTTCGAACGTACACAGTTAAATACAATATTAAAACAAGTAAACATACAACTAAATAATAACTGAATTTAAATAGTACAACAAGGTAAGGTATACTTGCCTGGGTCCTCAAGCTGGGAGTGCCAATAACCTGCTCGCGAAGTCTCGTGGGACGATTCAATGGTCCGATATATATAATATAATATAATATAGCATCAGTCGTTACACTAGCACACACGCAAACACGATTACACTAAACTCAAAAACTACGCAAGGCAGGGGTGGTACTGGTCAACTAGTAGGGTCAAGTGTGCGTCTAAATGCACGAGCGTCATGTCTTCAAATATTGTGCATGATCAGACAGTCAACTCACTAACACATGTCTAAGCCAGTACATTAGTGTACACAAGGCAGTCAATTTACTAATACTCAGGGTCATACAATCAACTATGAATACGGGATATCAACAGTTATACTAGGATCATATAGTATATATATACAGTCATAGCTAGTATTAGCATTTAATTACCATGGAATATATATATATATATATATATATACCAATTTAATTATTATACACATACGTATATGCATACGCATACGCACACTAGTCATTAGGTTCACCGACACGGGTCTGCAATTACATCAACTAAACTGAACCATCATGAAACAACATGCTAAACACTACAGTATTCACACATGCACATACACACAATATAAAAGAAGGGAGGACAGGTTCGAACCTCGGGTTGTGCGTGATTAAAGAGGGTGCTAGGGCTCCGACGAGGGTGGTGATGATGACGATGATGTTGATGATAATGAGGATGATGATGGTGATGATGATGATGATGATGATGATGATGATGATGATGATGGATAATGATGATGATGGTGATGACTTTGGTGATGGCCGGTTGGGGGCAGCTCCGGCGGGGGCTGAGGGGAAGTCCGACGAGGGTGAGGTACAGTCGGGTTATAGAGGAGAACAGGGAAGAGAAGTCGACAAAGGGTGAGTTGACGGGAGGTGGGAGGTGGTTGCAAAGGCAGGGATGTCTGCTGTGCAAGTCGGGTGGTTCAGGGGATGTCGAGGAGGAGGAGGAGTCCGGTGGACGTGATGGGGTTCAGGCGGTCGGGTGGAGGAGATCGGGGTGAACGGGGAAGTCGGTATAGTGATGTTCAGGCGGGGCTCGTAAAGTTGCACGACGGGGGGGGTGTTCGGCGAGAGGAGGAGAGAAAGTTGAGGTGTAGCAGAGGAGAACGGGGGGGAGACGTCAAGCGTGATGATGGTGACGGTTCTGTCGAGGTGGCCGTCGTCGGGATCCGGCGGAGAGGAGTCAGAGAAGAGAGGAGAGGTTGGTGGCTGTTGTTGCTGTCATGGGTGAAGGTGTCGGGGAGGAGATGGTGGTGCAGGACAGGGATCCGACGGGTGATCAACGGAGTTCAGGTGGAGAAAAAAGGGTGATGGTGATGATGAATAGTTTAGGGTTGAGTTTGATGCTTGGTGTAGAAAATTAATGGGGAGGATAATTGTTTTTGCATGAGGGAGAAGATGATGATGCTAGCCTAGGGGTTAGAGCTAGCCATGTGCCTCATTGGGATGGGGGTTGGCATTGGGAAAGGGGTTAGGATGAGATATATATATATATATATATATATATATATATATATATATATATAGGGAAGTGTGTGTGGTAAGGATGTTGCTCCATTTAAATGGAGGGCCATGATTAAACATGAAGGAGAGGGTAGGGGAAAGGAGGAGAGAGTGGACCGGTCAATGAGGGAGGGGATGATTTCTTTATGTGCCTTGACCAATATGATGGTGACACCTCATTGTATTTTTGCATAAAAGTCCTCAATAATTGGAAAATTGCACAAAAAGTGGAAATTAGAATTTAATAAGGGAAAATACCATATTTGGTGTAATATAGTGGATAAAAAGGGTATGTGGTGTTTAGTATGAGTCTTGAGGGTATGAATGGGGGTTTGGTTTGGTGTTTGGTCTAGTTTTGGGTTAAGTTGGGTCCTTACACTAATTTAATTAAAAGTAATGTAAAAGGTGTTCAAAAATTAATTGGAAGTACATAGAATTAAAATTAGGTGGTACACAAGTGTCATGGACGTAGAAGACTCGGAATAGAATATTATCAATAATTTGGTTACACAAAATGGGTCGAGGTTGTGTCTCCAATTTCAATTGGAACGGACAAAGATGCAAAGTTCGATTTATTTAGATTTAAGAATGGACCTTTGTAATGAATATTGTGCGACTAAAATGAAGCACAAGGGAGGGTATTTATGAGTTACACAAGGGTCAAAATGGAAGGATGGCACGTCTAGGAAAAGTTTGTAAAATTTATGGGAAAGCAAATGCTAGTATAGCGCTCCAAATATCGAAGCAATGGTAAGGTGCACAAAGTGTTACGAATATTGCATAATAATCTAAAACACTATGATTTATATTCCAATTGGCTTTAAACTAACCCTAGTCTCTCAATCCAAGTTAAGTAGACCTAAATTTGGACGAGAGGGTTTACATACACACTCAAATCACTCCCAAATACCACAAAATCATCATGACACATCTAAAATACCAAAAGCAATATAAAATAATAGGGGAATGACACATTAGGCATTTTATCAAACCCTTGGTGTGCAACCTAGGAGTTTTCACTACAGGCCTCCTATGAACCTAGTTCTTCTTTAAATGGGTAGTCTTAAGCCAAGGAAGGATTCATATGCGTATATTACACCATTCTAGAATTTAAATAATAAAAAATAAGATTTTACCTATTGGGAGATGGTTTCCTAATATAGCTCATTTAAGTGGGCACAAGAGTGAGGAATGAACACCAACTCCTAGCAAAACTTCTCTTTCTCAAGCCTCTTGTAATCTATAAGCTTCTATCTCTTCTTGGAGATGAGAATAAAAGGGTATGGGATTGGTTTGGAGGAATTTGGTGGAGAGAATGAAGAAATTTTGAGGAAGAAATAAATGAGGGAGGAAATAAATAAAGTAAAATAAATTAATTGAGGCTCTCCCCCCCCCCCTTATTAGGGTCGGACACCTTAGGGTTAGGGTTGGTTTGGTTCAAACTATCTAAAATGCCCTCCAAGTTGTCATGAAGAGTTATTTAATAGGAGGTGTTTAACTAAGAGGATTTTTAATTTAATTACAAGGGGTTATTGATCATTCTCTCTAATTAAATTAGTCAACCATGACTAAACTAATTGGTTGCACTAATGGTTATGATAAGTCTAGTTGGGTTCACTTAGGTTCAACAATAATTAGTCTAAGGGGCTAACATACAACCATCATCTACATAAATATATATATATATATATACAATTATACCAATTATTATGAAATAAATATATATATCAATAATAAATAATATAAATGATAAAAATATCCCTATCCTGAAAATTAGTAGTGACATTGGCTGTAGGATTGTATGCCGTACATGCCATATTTTGGATCTGATTCTTGTCATAGAACCGATAGAATGCCTAGCTGGAAAATTGTGGCCCGTTGTCGTGAATTATCCTCCGGGGAACACCAAATCATTAATTGACATGATGCTTGACGAAGTAATCATATTGGGTGTTTTTACCTCGATGAATGGCACTGCTTCTGCCCACATAGAAAAATAAGTGGTTATCACGAGAATGAACCAAACTGAAGGTGAGATGATAGGGCCAATAATATCCATTTCCTAAGCTACAAAAGGCCAGGACGCAGGTTTAGGATGTAGTAACTCCGACAGTTGGTGTATGAAGTCAGCATGACATGCACTACATTTATGAGCATAATCTATATCATCTGCTACCATAGTGGGCTAGTAGTTACCCATCCTTCTGAGTCTGTCCTCTAATTTAGGGCTTGGCTGATGCGCTCCATAAGTGCTATCGTGACATTTACAAAGAGCCTGCCATGCTTTAAGATTTGAAAGGCATCGCAACAGGAGCCTATCGTATGAACAACGATATAACGTCTTGGATGTTGCATTATAATAGAACCAGAGTGAATGTCTTTTAACAGAGGTAGCTTTATTCGGGTCATCTGCAAGAATTTTATAGGCTGCATAATCTATGAAAGGAAATCTCCAGTCTTCAAAATTAGGGATTATTTTTACCGCAAAGTTGTGTTCAATTTGTGGATTATTTTTGGCACATAACAACTCTTAACCCATCATCGTGATCGAATATTGTCTTCTCAGTGGAATCGCCAACTAAGCTATTAAACCGGTGAGGGCATCCGCTTCCATTTTCTGTAGTCGAGGTACGTGTTCGATGAATAACCCAATAAAAGTTGAAGCCAACTCGATCGTAGCCTGATAATAAGGGATGAGGTCTTTATGAAGAACTTCGTATTCAGCTTTAACCTGATTGATTATCAGCTTAGAGTCTCCAATGGCTTCAAGATATTCCACATCCAACTACTTAGCTAGTTGTAGACCAATGAGCTGAGCATTATACCACATTCTTAGAGCAAGGTTCTCAAAGAGAATATGCACGTTAAGGATCGTGATGGCAACTCTAGAGGAGGGTGAATAGAGTACAGCAGAATAATCTATCCAATTAAAAATTATGTGCAATGTGTAGGCAGCTAACAACTAACAGTGTATATACAAGACAAATATATATAAAGCAGTAAGAGTAAGTGAGGGCAAACACAAATACCATAATGTATACTAGTTTTTCTCTGAGAGGACTAGTCCAGTCCTAAGAACTCTTGCTCAGAGTTTTATCCACTATAATCACCAATAGCGAATCACAAGCTTTGATCCGAAGGCTTGCAACTTCCTTACAACCATGAGATTTGATCTAAAGGCTCGAGAGACTTCTTACACGTGCGTTTGATATGAAGGGCACACAGACTTCACATAGATGAAGAGCTTGATGAACCAAGCTATTACAACTCAAACCAACTTCTAACCGAGATTGCACTTGGCACTAGAAGGCTGAAAGTTGATCTTGGAGATAGAAAAGTTTAGGCTCTAAGGGTTTACTCACTATAGGATAGAAAGAATGAGAATGGTTGAGTAAGTATTTAAAAATCCAACTCTATTTATAGGGCATTCTCAAACCGAGTTCGGCCAGAATTTGGTATGGAATATTTGAATTTTTGAATATTGGAGCCACAAAATTAGGGATTTACAGCTAGCAAGATTATGTATTTAAGACAGACCGAGTTTCATTCGAGTTCGGCCAAAGTTCGGACTGAGTTTGGTTGGCCTATTTCAGAATGGTCTTAGCTTTGGTTCATGTTAGTTTTGGTCTGATTTTGGATTTGTATAGGTGGATAATTTTTAGGCTATTTTAAGTGGACTTTGAGTATGCTAGTGTGACTCGATATACATAAGTCCTAGACTCAATAAAAATCAAATTACATTACTAAAACTAAGAGCACTTGATGACGCCAATCTTCTGAAATGGCTGCTGACTTGAAGACACTTTTTTCCTTGACTGTAGTTGTCCAAAGATAATCAGATCTGGAAATCTGAATACCTTTTAGGGGCTTCGCCCCCAGAACCCCCATGGGGGGCACTTCTCCCTTGACCCCTGTCCGCTGACCAGTCAGCGGAACCCGCGGATGCGAGGCTCTAGATAAGTCGTTGGCGGTTCAGAGACATCTTCTGGTATAACGATGTCTTTGGCTTATCATCATTTTTCCATAACATATTTCCATACTTATGTTGCTTATTGCTTTCTGCAGATACATGTTTGATGAATAAAGCAATATACATAAGCAAATATTAAAATATTAATGCATATCTGGACAATGCTGAGTTTAAGTAGAAGATGCTATAGTGATTGATCGATTATCATAATGCTAAACTTAATCGATTAGCCATATTCAAAAAATCAAAATAAAACTTGGGCCAACATCACGATGTATCAACAGCTTGTCAGGAGAAACGACGACTATCCCGACTACGATAATAATATTGCCCATAGACCCTATTCTTGATGCACCACCGAAGAACAGTTGCCAGGTATCATTTCATATCGCTATATTAGACTACAATATTTCATCTGGAATGTCGTCGTATAGCTTTGAGGTCTCTGGCACTGGGTGAGCTACTAGAAAATTCACCAATGATTGCTCTTTTACTGCCTTTTGTGGGACATAAACCATGTCATATGAAGACAACAACATCGCCCATGTAGCCAAGCGAGAGTTGAGTGTACTAGGCTTAGCCATCAACACTCGGAGGGAATTCACTCTGGATATGACGTGGATTGTTTGACCAGTCACATAATGACGTATATTTTGGATGGCGAATACCAAGGCGAGTCATTCTTTCTCCACTGGGTTGTACCTGTATTCGTCACCGACCATTATATGATTGAGGTAGTAGATCACCTGTTCATGGCCTTTGTCACTCTTTTGTGCAAGCAGAGCACCAAAAGAATGATCTATCGCTCGAACATATAGTAAGAAAAGTCTTCCCACAACTGGATCCACCAAAACTGGAGGGTTTGTGAGGTATTGTCTGATGTCATCGAATACTCGATGGCATACTTTGTTCCACAAAAATATTACCCCTTTCTTCATGAGTTGAGTGAATGGCTAGCATCACCATGAGAGATTTGATATAAATCTCCTGATATACGCCAATTGGCCTTACAGTCTGCGAAGATCCTTGAGGTTATGTGGAGGACGCATTTCAAGAATAGCTTTGACTTTTTTGGGATCCAGATGAATACCCTTGGAGGTTATTACGAATCCAAAAAACTTGCCACTGGAGACTATTAGGAAGGACTTGGTTAGATTCATCTTGAGTTGATGTTGATGCATTAATTCGAACACCATCCTCAGATCATAAGGGTGATCATCTTTGAGATGACTCTTGATTGCGATATCGTCAATGTAGCATTCCACCATCTTACGCAAATGCTCATGAAAGATTGTATAAGTTCTTGTTTGTCTTCATCAGAGAGATTTTTGCTAATAAAGATCGGTTTCAGGGAAGACTACTCTCCTATATAGATTTTAAATAATTTTATCCTTTGTAGATGGTTCGTATTGTTCAAACTATAGCTCCCATTGTGATTCCATCCATTGTACCCATGGATCGATTTCAAAGGGTTCTCGTGATAGGGCATCTTCATCAGCTGAGTCAGTCGACACTATGTTTACAGAAAGAGCGTGCTAGAACACTTCACCTATGCTTCCATCAGAATCCCATAATAATGATTTGGAAGAATGAGAAATTGTTTTCTCATCCAATTCTGAACTTTCTGGAGTTATTCAAGGAGTGACATAACCTAAACCATTACGTGTTTGCTGGTAGTAGGTTTCATGCTTGACTTTTGGATAGAAGTAACCTATTAGTAGACGTTGGCCTTTTTCGTAGTTGAGATGTCACTCCCCATTCCCAGTATACATATTGGGAGCGTATCATTTATTGTTGCATGTTTATTTTATTTGGTTGCTTGAGACTAGACCCATTCTTTGGTTTATATTGGTTCTTGGTTTATGGCTTGGGTTAGTTTGGTCATGGGTTGAGCCCATGGTCTAAACCTCAAACCCTTGCTATATAACCCAACTTTTTCTCTCCCTCTTCATTCTTTCTTTTCTCTCTCTCTTAGGTTTTTTTTCTCCATCCTTAGGCAAGTACACCTTACATAAGAAATGGAGAAACCCTCCATATTATTGGTCTAATATGTTTATTGTGTGATTTTAAGCTTATTTAGAACTTGGTATTTTCAAATTTGGTAGAATGGTGTAGATCTGGATTTTTATGAGTATAAGTGTTCTTGAGTTTTACCTTAGTTTTGATCTTCATAAACTTATTTTTTTCAAAAAAATTTGTTCTATGTTGTAGATCATTTGATTTTGAGTGGTTTAGAACTTTACTTGGCCAGATTTGGACCCTAGACGAAGTTTCAATAGAGAAAATCCAACTTTTGGTTTGGAGTTTCCGCCATGGCTAAACTTGTTGTGGAGAAGATGAAGCTCCATGCGACGGGCATCCAACATGCATCCATTTTGTTGGCGCATAGCTGAAAGATGCATGCACTCTAATACTCGAGATTGAAAAATCTATGTGTCGGAACTTTTGTGTTGTCTCTCCTATGTGCATGGAAGCCATCCTGCGGCCATGAGCTATGCACCCCTTTTGTTTGGACGCATGACTCAGCCCCGCCCTGGCACTTCTTTTGATTGTTTTATCTTTTCTTTTGACACACTTTTTGGCTTGTCTCATCCATCATTTTAGTCACTTTATGTCACTTCACTAACTCTTCATTTATTGTCCATCACTTCAGAACTTTTCTCGAAGGGTGGACTTTGCCTCGTCCGTGCATCCAGCACAATTATGCATCAAGTCGCCCATGCGCCCTTGACTTTATGAGACTTTATGCGCCCCTAAATTTATGTCACCTAGAGCATGCGCTTGTTTTGTTCATGCACCTGACCTTCATGCGTACAATTTCATGCGCATGTTATCCTTAGTGACTCCATGCTTGCATGTAGAATGTTCATTATTTGTTCACTTATTTTATTTAGAATGTTTCTCATCATCCTCTATGTGGTTGATCCTGGTATTGCTTGTATTATGATTCTAAGAAAGAATAGACTTAAAAATCAGACCTCATGCTAGACATGACCATATGCTAAGATTGGCTTCATACATGACATAAATATGTGTTGGATTACGATGTTCTGTGTGGACCAGACTAAGTGAATAGTGACTAACCGACTATGTGCATGATATATGTTTCGTGTTATATTATGATCAAGATTCATGTGTACAATTATTGTCAGATAATATTCATGATCTAATGTGCACCGAGGTGCGACATACCGTGTTACATGTTAAGTAATTTATATTTGGGTTGTGCATGAGAATGCTTCCAAATTCCTGAATACGTGATACTATAAATATATTTCCCCCTGAATGGATATGATATGTGAGTCAAGTACCAAAGCGTGGCTAGGATAATGATTTATTGAATGTTACATACACGCTCGGGTGAATCCAGATTAAACTTCCATGGATTCGTATCTAGTGTGCCCGTACTTTGTATGACATCTTATGAGAAATTCTTATATGGACATGCCTTAAGATTTTAAAACAATATATAGTTAATTAGACAACTAAAAGTGGTAGTAACATTGGAAGAAAACGATATCCTGAGATCATACCAACGAACCGTTCCACAAAGATTTATTCCAAGTACGTTGTGGCCGGCCACCACATATACTGTATATCATCCGCCTTAGTGGAGTGCAGTATCTGACCTATTATAAATAATGTCAAGCTACCATTTTACTATAGGAATATTGGAACCACTAATACCGTGATTTAGCGTAGTAGCCCTACGGAGAACTAGTGCAATTCATGAAGTGTATGTATATTCCTCTATTTGGTGCGGTTAGCTCGTGTTCGGCAATGGCATAATCAGAGGATACATATTATGCATTATTCTAAGATAACCTCTGACTCCATAAATAGTAAGTCGTACAAGTGATTGGCCAAATTTATAAATTGGACTTGCTTATGATTGTATTATTCTGTTAGTAGCCTAGAAAAATAGACTATCATAGTGTGATGGATTCAACCATTATCCTTATTTGGTTGTAGGGGTGGGCCATTGTGCTAGGATATGCCATGGACCTAACTTATGACACAGAACCTATATTATTATATTTATTGCTTGGGTTTTTGTTTCTCTATTTCATATTTCCTTTGTGTTACTTGCTATTTGGGATCTAACCCCACCAGTTTAGTATGACCAAGTTTCGAGCCAACACCCGAGGATCTAGCGTACTTTCCCTAGACTCATGGCGCGTACAAGGAACATAGTCGCCAAGGATAATGAGTGGGTTTTCTTCTTCCCTGCTCGTCATTGTATATTTTACTTCTTTTGTGCGTTTAACCCCTGGCACCTGTTATCCAGCACGTCTGGATATTAGTTCCTTTTTATGACTGTATATAAATTAGACTGTAGCTATGATACCGTCATGTACTTTTGTTATTCCACCAGCTTCTTATTTTGTACAGTGGGTCTCCAAAACATATTAACGAAATCGTTTGGGACACCTTATTGCTTTATCATATATGCTATATAATTACTATTTCTTGTTTCATTGATTGAGACATAGATATTTGTGTGACCCTATGTGACCTAATTATAGCATGCACTCCCTTGTCTAGTTACAACCGTGATCATCGTACGACATATAGTACCTTGTAGGAGGTAGCTAGCCATGTCCGTCTCCATATTCTGGTATTGGGGCGTGACATGAGACCTTTGTCGGACTTTAAAGCGTAGCCCATCTTTCAAATAATATTTTTGCCAGTCGACTATAGCAGTGGAGTTGCATTTTTTTGATATCCTCTTCTGAGTCATTGTATGCATAATCCTCTTATCTTTAGCTTTATCGAAGAGTATTTATTGATCTTTATTTCACCTTACAGGAACCACGAAGCAGGTACCCTCCCTGGAGTGGTATAACATGCCTGTTTGAAAAGGTGGTACCACCGGAATGGACAAGGGATCATAAGCATATAGAGCGTCTAAGTAATCTCTAGCAAAAGAATCAACATCAGTATAATACGAAGGAGCATCCTCTTTATTAATGAAGTACAAGATTTTTTCCTCCTCTACAAATTCAACAGTAGGTTCTGCTTTAATAGCAGGCTTGGTGAGATTAATGACTAAAGGTTGACTTAATGGAGTAGGTTTCTTGTTGTGACTGAAGTTGGGGACAAACCGTGGCTTCTTTCGCCTGTTCTTGGTGATGTCTATCAATAGTGGTCTTTAGCCTTCTCTTTACTAGTTGGTTTGTTGAGGTTGACCATGAGAGGCTTCGGAGATGGTGGTTCCTTTGCCTTTTCCTCACGCGTTGACTTGTGGAGGTTGATAAAAAGAGGCTCTATAGGACTTTGGCGAGTGACATGCTCTTTGACCTGGATCATGAGAAGTTACTCATTTAGAGTACTTACAGCCTTATTACCAGCTTCATTGGCTTCTTCTTCCAGATACTATGTTGTGTAGATAACAGAGTCACAGTAGTATGCCTCAACATCCTTGAATGGGTTGATGTCAGCAAACTCTGTCTTGACGTCTCCTTGACTGTCCTTATACTTAAAATATTGGTACAGAGTGGAAGGCATAATCTTGTTCTCATATATCTATGGGAGTCCAAGCAGGATATTATAGGATACTTCTGAGTCGATGACGTAGCATGTGACCTTAATCCGAAGATCGCCTATCTGAATTTTCAGACGTATCTTCAAAGGGGACAGTTCGTCTAGCATTGAAGCCTAAGATTGTAGTATTGGTTGTTGACAAATTGTGCATCATAATCTTCAGAGCTCACAGCAGTTTTTTGGTGATGATGTTGAGTGATGAGCACGGATCTATATGTATCCGCCTCACTTTGATTTAACCAACGTAACCATTGTAGTACAAGGACCTATCATGACGGTAATCTTTCAATAGCATTTTATTTTATTGTTGAAGCATGGAAAATCTAGATCCATGCGTCCAACAAACAAGTGCCCCAAGATCGACTCAAAAGAAATTTGGTTGCAGAATGACTATGCGGCCCAGAAAAGCAGCTACTATGTGTCAACCACTTCATAACTAGTGTTCCCATGCGCTAGTAGTGCCATGCGCCACTGAGTAAACTAGTATCCACATGCGCCAACAGTGCCATCCTCCACTACTCCCTCAAGCATCCATGTGCCCCAATACTGGCCACATAAAGGCCTGACACAAAGATTATGTCTGACACAGAATCCTGACAAAAAAGACTCTTTGAACACCTCAATTCTGCCATGGACAGTTGGCATCAATGCTCACGTCACTGTTATTATTAGTTTTGTCACTATGTAGCCGTATAGGGCCATGTGTATGTAAGATAAAGTTTTTTATGCGTTCCATGCGACTCTAGCCCTATATGTTCCAAACTCTATGCGTTCCATGCGTCTCTGGCCCCATATATTCCAGACTCCATGTGTTCCATGCGTCTCTGGCCCCAAGCGTTCCAGACTCTATGTGTTTTATACGTCTCTGGACCCATGTATTCCAGACTCTATTTGTCCCAGACTCCATGCGTACAATATGACAGGGTTCCCAGAGACAAAATCTTATTACGACTGAAGTGATTCTCTCCAACTAAATGTGGGACACATGTCAAGCCTGACCAAGTCACGCAAACAAAAGACGAGAACCACCCAGATCTTCAGCAATAGCAAATCGCAACAAACATCCACAAGGCAGCTCGGCTTGGACTCAATTATATCCTATTAAGGATGTATACGTGGGAGCCTGCCCATAACATGTGACTACAATTGCAACCATATTATGTTGAAGGAGCCCCCCTGCGGCCACCAAAAAGAAGCATATGTGGCACCTATAGCCCACCAACATAATGGCTATAGATAGGAGCAACTTGGACGTTCCAAGGGCTGGCTAGTTTTTTTTTTGCTTCAGAGACCATACCCCTCTAGGCAAGCTACATACGTGCACACAAGCTCAGGAGAGAGAAGAGAGCAGCATCATTCCCTCATCGGACCGTCAAAGGAGTAAAAGAGTCGTTTAATACTCGATCTCCATCGTCACATTACCCAGATCAAAAATATTATACTTAGATTTTTTGTCTAGGATTTCTTTATAATCTTTTTATTTGTTATTAAAGAAGGTAGCGACTCTGCTAGGGACTTCCTTCTCCTCTGATAAGAAGGTCATGACATAGTCTAACGCGTCAAAGCCGGGTTCGACCCTGTCACTCCCCGTTCCAAATATACGTATTTAGAACTTATTTTTATTTTAGCATGGTTGCATATGCATGGAGACTAGACCCATTATTTAGTTTAACCGGGTTCATGGTTTATTTTGTGGGTTGGTTCAACTCATAATAGTCTTTGGTTCAACCCTCAAACCCTAGCATATATAAACCAATATTTCATTCTCTCTCTTCACTTCTTCATTTCTTCCTTTTTCTTCAGCTTTCTCTCTATATTTCATAGGCAAGTACATCTTGCATGAGAAATAGAGAAACTCTCCTTATTATTATTCTATTATATTTATTATGTATTTCTAAGCACTTTTAATTCTTGGAGTTTTCTGTTTTGACCGATGGATTAGTGTAGATCTAAATTTCTAACTTAGGTTTTTTATTGGGTTTCGTGAGTTTTTCTTTGTTTTGAACTATTAAACTTGTATCTTTGAAGACTAGTTTTTGCTACATGTTAGATCTTTCAATTTAGAGCATTGGGCTTTTTGTTCACCTGATTTGGACTAAAAATAAGGTTTTTATGAAGCAAACAAGATTTTAGTTTTTGGGAGTTTTCGCCATGATTGAACTTGTTGTTAGAGAAGACGAAGTCTTCATGCGGCCAGCGAGCTATGCGGCTGAGAGTGTTATACGGCCCGAGAGGGTTATGCGGCTGAACTCTTGTTGCATACTGAAAGCATGCGTCTATCTTGTTGGACACATGAATGTTGATCTACACAAGTGTCCTTGAATACTTTGTGCATTCACTTGTTGAACGAATGAGAAATTCGCTAAGTCCTAAAGATACTCCTTGTGGCATCAAACTCCATGCGACATCGAACTTATGCGACAAGCAGAGCATGCGACCACCTTCCTTTGGAAGCATGATTCTGAATTTTGGCGCATCTTTGGCGCATCCTTGGTGCATCTTTATATGGTTTTGTCTTTTCTTCCTGACATACTTTATGTCACATCACACTTTATGACACATCATACATTATTTTATATCACTGACACTTTATTTATTTTCTGTTGCTTCATCACTTATCCCGAGGAGTAGACCTTAGCCCTGACTCCATGTGGCATGACTCCATCTGGCCAGGATTGTTATGCGGCATGACTCCATGCGGCCAGGATTATCATGTGGTCTGACTTCTCATGCGGCCTGGATTTTCATACGACATGACTTCTCATGCGGCCTGTATTATCATACGACATGACTCCATGCGGCCAAGATTGTCATGCGGTATGACTTCTCATGCATCCTGGATTATCATGCGGCCTGACTTCTCATGCGGCCAAGATTGTTATGCAGCCTAGAGACCCATGTGGCCCTACTTATTTGATCGAATGGTTTCTTGATTCATGTGACCTAATGTATAATTGGTAATTGGACTCGAATACTGTATCTGTGCTGATACTACTATTGCCTGATAATTATTCATATTTTTATGTGTGCTGAGGTGTGACACATCGTGTCATATATTAAGTGATTATATTTTGGTTGTGCATCATGAATGCCTCCAAATTCTCGAATGCGTGATATTATAAATATGAACATTATTTCCCCAGTACGGGCATAATAAGAGAGACGAACTACCAAAGCGTGGCTAGGAATTTTTATTGTATGAATATTGCATACACGCTCGGGTGAATCCATATTTGACTTTCATGGATTCATATCTAGCATGCCCTTACCTTGAACGACATCTTAAGGAAAATCCTCATGTGACCATGCCTTGAGATTTCTTATACAACCTAGGGCAAATTAGGTAACAAAAAGTGGTAGTAACATTGGAGGGAACTGTATCCCGAGATTATGCCAATGAACCTTCCCACATAGATTCATTCGAAGTGCGTTATGGGCTGGTCACCACAGATATTGTATATCATCTGCCTTAGTAGAGTGCAATATTTGACTTATTATTATGCCGAGCTACTGTTTCAATATAGGAACACTGAAACCGCTAATACCGTATTTTTAGTACAGTGGCACTACGGGGGACCGGTGCATCTTACAAGTGCTTGTTTTATTATATTGGTTCGGTTAGCTCATGTTCGGCACTGGCGTGATCTGAGGATACTTATTACGCATTATACTGAGTTAACCTCAGACTTCATAAAATAGCAAACCATATAAATGATTGGTCGATATAAGAAATGGAATTGTTTGTGATTGTATTATTTTAACTAATAGCCTAGAGAAATGGATTATTATATTGTGAGGGTTCAACCCTTGTCCTTGGTTGGTTGTAGGGGTGAGCCTTAGCGCTAGGATATGCCATGGACCTAAGTTATGACACTGAACCTATATAATATTATATTATTTTTCTTGGGTTTTTGTTTCTCCATTTTGTGCTTCCTTTGTAGTACTTGCTATTTAGGGTATAACCCTACTGGTTTTGCATGGCCAGGTCTCGAGCCAGTACCTGAGGATCTAGCATTCTTTCCCCCAACTTATGGCGCGCAGCAGGAATATGGTCAAAGGGGATAGCGAATGGGTTTTTCTTCTTCCCTACTCGTCTTGTACATTTACTTCTTTTGGGTGTTTAGCCACCGGTATCTGTTAGCCGGCTTGTCTGGATATTAGTTTTCTTATATGATTGTATTAAATCAGACTACAGCTGAATCACTGTCATGTACTTTTGCTACTTTTTTGGCTTCTTATTTTTGCACCGCTGGACTCTAGAATATTTTGAAAAAATGTTTAGGACGTCTTATTGCTTATCATATATGCTCTATGCTTATTGTTTCTTGTTTGAATGATTAAGACATAGAAGTTCTTGACTATAGGAGACTTGATTGTAGCATGCATTCCCTTGTCTTACATAGCTGTGATCGTCGTACAATGCATAGTACCTTGTATATGGTAGCTGGCCATATCCGTCTCCGTATTTCGGTACTGGGGTATGGCAAGGTTTTTGTGGTGGCCCATGCAGTTCTGTTCTTCAGACTTGTGGGGTATCTTGGTTATAGGAGTCTCAATCAAACCCGATCCTTCTTGAAACTCTAAATTCGTACTCTTCAATACTCAGCTTGGATTTTCCCAGATAGGTTGCTTCCTTGTTCCTTCCTGTCCTGTGCATATTGGTTCTTGTGCTCTTCTTTAGGGCTTCTCCTTCCCCCGATGTTGCAGCAACAAGAGAGACAGCATTGCCAAAGGAATGAGATCTTGTGGAATTTCGGCCAAGGATCCGAGTTGAACCCACAATAAATGGGACCATGCAGCAGGCTCCAGGTATTTTCGTACGTCCAACAGTATCGGCAGCACTGGATACCCCAGCATTGCTAGAGATTATTCATAGATTTTTGGTTGCACAACAACACCAGATAGTGGTACAACAACAACAACAGCAACATTAAAAATAACAACTCCAGCAGCAGGAACATAATGTCCTGTTGAACCAAGGGTTACAAATGGCCCTAGAACGAGGCGAGAGAACCGACTCTTGGGCATCTGTTAGATTTTGCAGACTGAACCCTAGATACTTCGATGACAGGAGGAAGCAATCATGGAAGACAATTAGCTCTAGGATATTAAGACAATTCTCACAGCGACTAAAGTTTCTGCCGAGGAACAAGTTGACTTGGTTCGCCTATAACTCCAAGATCTGGCAAGAGATTGGTGGGCTACGATGGAGGTAGGACTGAGGCATACTATTTTATGGGAGGATTTTAGGAACCAGTTCAGGGCAAAGTACATTAGGATTATGGCTCAGTGTGAGTTCAGCAGAGGCTCATTAACCTCAAGCAAGTTAGAAGGACGATAAATAGCTATGAGACAGAGTTATGCCTACTAAACAGATTTGCTTCAACCATGGTGGCAACAGAGTTGGATAGAGCAATGAGGTTCCCGCAGGGATTTTACTTGGAGATCTTGTATATGGTATAGTTGTACGACTACCAGACCTTTGAGGCGGTATTGATAGCTGCCAAGAGGGTCGAGCTTACTTCTCAAAGCATGGCATCAAGAAAAGTGGATCGAAAGAGGCCTCATGGACAAAACAATGAGGGAGGATCAATACCTCGAATGTTAGCACTATCACCGAGAGTTCTTATATATGATTCAACATCATGGAGGTTGGCAGTTCCAACAGTGACTACTAACTCGACAACAGTAGTCGAGGCAGCAGCAACAACAACAACGACGGGGAACGCCGACAGGTCGTACCTACTGTGGCAAGGGAGGTCATACCCGGGATATTTGTCAGGTAGCTAAAAGGGTATATTTGAGATGTGGGAGCCCTGATCACAAGATTTCTAAGTGCCCATTGATGTAGAGGCCTAGAGGGCCAGTACAATAATTTTCTACATTGCCAGCTCCAAGGGCAGTGTAGCAAGGAGGACCAGTAGTAGCAGCACGACCCCTGGCTCAGCATCCGTTGCCGATGCAAGCACAACTTTATAGGAAGAAACAAAAGAATCGGCTAGGACAGCAACCCCGACAGCAAGAAAGACAGCAGCAAGGAGCTCGACAAGGCCAAGGACAGGCACTAACCTTGTATTTATAGGAAGAAATTGCATTAGGAGACGTAGTGACAGGTAATATTTCTGTTACAAAATTTTCTGCCATAGCTTTATTTGATTCTAGAGCTTCGTACTTATTTATATTTGTATAATATATGACCCATATTGGATTAAACTTTGAGTAATCAAGGCTGAATATACTAATTGGCAATAGGATCGTAGAAGTTAGTTGGGTGTACCTAGCATGTCCAATCGTAGTATGTGGGCATCTATTACCTATAAAGTTGATCGAGGTTCCTATGGGTAACTTTGACGTTATCTTAGGCATAGACTGGTTGAGAGACAGTCATGTAATGATAGACTCTCATGAGGGTAGAGTGTTGTTTAGAATTCTTGGTCTATAAGAGTTTGTCCTTAGCAGAATAGCAATAGACCAGCATAAGGGAGGAGTCGCAACCATAGCAAAAGAAGCAAATTTACTGCCCAAGATAGTTGAAGAATTCATGGACGTCTTTCCCAATGATCTTCCTGGTTTACCCCCAGTGTCATGCCCCAGTCCCAAAAATACGTAGGACTAGAATACGTAAGCATGCCAGCCGCATGTATATGGCAACTCCAATATAGAAACTATAAAACATGCGTACGCTGTATCATGAACAATAATTCATAAGTGGTATATATTTATCACAAGTCACAGGGCATAACTAAGTCTCATCCACAGAAATCAAATAGAAATAAATAACCAATACCTATGAAACTAGATCTCAATATAAAGTATCTAAAGATGATAGTCGGATGGAAACAAATCCACTACCAACTAGAATATAAAAACAACCACAATATAAGTACATCATCTAACAATCACGAGGCTCAAAGAGAAGACCTCCTCAAAATATAAGTAGCCAGTCCGAGTTTGCGCTCCTGCGAATACTCATGAACATCTGCACCTGGAAAAGGACCAGGTCCTCAAAGGGATATAACAAGATACATAGAAGCATGCCATAAAGTAAATACTGAATAAATAAAGGGGGTGTGCTAACCATATAAGTGAATGCAATTTGAGAACAACTTTGGACGTATGGGAAAGTGTAGGCTAGACATATGCTGACGTAATTCATTAATCGTGATGACTGGCTAGTATATGCCACATATGCCCCCATAACAAGGGCACTCTGCAATATAATAACGTCCAGCTCCGAGGAGCATGGTATCTGTATAAATAATAACGTCCAACGTTCTATAGAGTGTGATATCTGCAAAACCACAAGTAACGTCCAACACTCTAAAGAACGTGGTATCTACATAAATATATACGTCCGTATCATTTCGAAGAACGCGGTATATGTATAAAGGAGGTGGGTGTCCCATACGCCTACTAGTCGTCCTCCCCGCCCAATGATCTATGTATGTTGTATCCACAATACGCTTAGCTACTACACCGAGATGGGGTACAAGTATCGGCGTCGTAACTCTGGCTCATAGTCTGTCGTTAGAATAATAGCCCAACCTTACAACCAAACAAGGACAAGAATTGGACCATCATACTATAATAGTCTATGCTCCGATTACTAATAACTGCTAAGTCTTCTAACATGCATCACTATTAGCAGTTATACCCTATCCGTCGCACGACCTACACGTATAGGTGGCCAGCCGAATATGCAATTCCGTGCCCTACATGAGACTCACAACACATGTAAAAAATGTGTCAAGGCCTGGGGAGTCATACCGATAACTTCACAACTTTAGGTGGGTCCACTAGACACTAGGTGAGACACAAGTCCTAACATCAACGCTTTCGTTGACTGCACCCGAGTCCTTCTCAGACGGGCATAATTAAATAATATAATATTAAGACAATTAAATATGCAACTAAAATAATAACTAAATTTAAACAGTACAACAAGGCAAGGTATACTTGCCTGGCAAGGAAGCTGCATAGTGCCAATAACCTGCTCCTGAAGTCTCGCAGAATAATCTGATATGTCCTCGAGGTTAGCGTGCACGGGCACGAGGATCAGGGGTGCCTGCTGCAGGTTGTCTTCGGTGAGGGTAACGAGTCCATAATGACGACACTGATGACGACGTTGATGACGAGGGTGATAATGATTGGGTTAATGCTGATGATGATAAAAGATGGTGATTGGTGATGATGATGGTTAAGGTGATGATGATTCACATAGGTAATTAGGTTAATATGATGGTGATGATGAGATAATGATGAGATGGTGATAATATGGATGGTGATTGGTGATGATGATGGTTAAGGTGATGATGATTCACATAGGTGATTAGGTTAATATAATTGGGTTGATGGTAATGACAAGGATGATGATTGGGAGGATGGTGATAACAAGGATGATAATTAGGAGGATGGTGATGACAAAGATGATGAATAGGATATTGGTGATGACAAGGATGATGATTATAATGGTGGTGGTGATTGTGTTAATGATGGGGATGGTGATATTGATGCGTGTTACCGCTTCGGACAGGGGAGGTCCGTCCAAGGAGGAGGCTGTGGTCGAGGAGGAGGAGGTCAGGAAGGGATGGGGACGGCCGGGGATGCTCAGGCGGGCCGAGGGGAGGAGAGGATAGGGAGGTGGAAGAGGAGTCGAGGTCATGGTGCAGTCGGGGTCAGGGACTAGAGATGGGGGTCGGCGTTCCGGTGGAGAATGGTCGGAGATGGCGGAGGGTTGCTCGACGGAGGGAGGTTGAAGAAGGAGATGGCAATGGTGGTATTGAGGAAGGTGAACGGTGGGTGGTGGTGATCGTTCTCGGAGGTAGAACGATGGAAAGAGGAAGTCGAGGATGATTCAGGGAGAAGGTGGTGAAAACGAGAGAGGAGGAGGGCAGTGAATGGTTGTGTGCTCCGGCTGAGCGGGGTCTGCTATGAGCGGGGTCAGGGGATCGAGAACGAGGTGGTGGAGACTGGCCGGGGAGAGGGTGGTCAGGATGTACAGCGGGGTCGGGCCAATTCTTTCATGGAGGAGGACGGAGCAGGAAGGACGGGTGAGTGCAGGGTGGCTGTTCCGGTGGCCGCGTGGTCGCCGAGGAGAGGTCTGGACGAAGGAAGGACTGCTCGACGTTAATGGCAGTCCAGCGGTCGGCTTCAGGCGGATGGGTTCCCGTCGTGATATCGTGGGGAAGGCAGTGAGCAGCGGGTCAGGGAGGAGGAGAACGTGGAAGATGGGCTGACTTGGCGGTCAGGCAAGGGGCTCTGGTCGACGGTCAGCGGGTTGGTGAGGTTCACGGTGGTCCAGGCGGGTCGAGATGGAGAGTGTAGTGCAGTCGGGTCAGGCGAGGGGAGATGATGATGGTGGCGTTGCCTGGCCGGGCTCGACGGAGGAGATGATGGGAACGGGATGGAGGTGGGGGTTGTCTTATGGAGGAGTCTCCGGCGGTCTGGAGGGTTGGGCAGCGGTTGGCAGACGGAGTCCGGTGAGGGGTTGTCCGATAGAGGGATGGAGGAAGAAGAAGAAGATGAATAGGGAAAGTAGTCGGCTGCTTAGTATTTAGGTGATAGGAAAAATAAGGGAATTTAATATATATATATATATATATATATATATATATATATATATATATATATACATGTATGGGGGGTTGGTTTGACCTAGAAAAGTTTGACTTTGGTCAACACTAGGAAAAGGGTTCTCATGTAGGTATTTCAAGGGCTATGATTTCCTAGGTTCAAGATGGATGGCTAGGATTGCATTTGGTTCAAAATTTGGAGGGCTATGGTTTAAGGAGGTTGATGTTGAATTACACACTCCCAAAAATTATAGAAAAATATATTTGAAGGAGAAATGGGTTTATTTACGTATCGTATCCAACGGAGTTGACACCTTAATGCACTTTTGCATAAAAGTGCCCAATAATTAAAAAAATTCACAAAGTTAGGTTTATGGTTTAATTTAATTAAATATAAATATAATTGGTATTCTAAAATTAATTAAAAGTATATGGGATTAAAATTCGGTGGGACACAAGTGTCATGAATGAAGAAGACTCAGAATAGAATATTATCCTAATTTGGGTTGCTCAAAATGGGTTAAGATTGTGTCTCCAATTTCGATTGGAACGCGCAAGGGTACATTATTTAATTTATTTTGAATTAAATAATAATATCTACGACAAAAATTGTGCGGCTAAAATGAAGCACAAGAGAATACAATTATAAGTTACACAAAGGTCAGAATAGATGGCTGGCACGTCTAGGGCAAGGATGTGAAATTTGTAGGAAGATAATGGCTAGTGTAGTGCTCCAATTATCGAAACAACGGTAAGGTGCACTATGTGATATGGATATTATATAATTAAATAAAATGTTATTCTATTTCTAATTGGATTCAAATAGCCCTAGTTTCTCTATCTAAGCCAAGTAGGCCTAGTTTTGGGTGAGGGAGTTTACACCCAGTTAGGGCAATAGAGTTCTGTATAGACTTGATGCTAGGAGCAAAACCAGTATCCCAGAAGGTATACCCAATGTCACCATCAGAGCTTGATTAGTTATATTGACACATAGAAGAACTGAAAGAAAAAAGTTTATTCGGACCAGTACATCACCGTGGGGAGCACCAGCGGTATTGGTAAAGAAGAAGGATGGATCAACGCAGTTGTGTACGGATTATAGGCAGCTTAATGCAGTGACCGTAAAGAATAAGTACCCATTACCAAGGATTGATGATTTGTTTGACCAATTAAGTGGAGCAAGAGTCTTCTCCAAGATAGATTTAAGATCAGGATATCATCATGTACGAGTCCGGGAGCAGGATATACCAAAGACAGCATTTATGTCACGATATGGGCATTATGAATCTTAGTTATGCCATTCTGACTGACTAATGTTCCAGCGGTATTCATGGGCTTGATAGCCTTTAAAGAGTTGAAGAAGAAGTTAATCACTGCCCCAATCCTTACTCTTTCAATAGTCTCCAGAGGATTCATAGTATATTATGATGCATCTGGAAAAGGACTTGGATGTATTTTGATGCAATAAGGGAGAGTGATAGCATATCCTTTTTGGCAGCTTAGAGATCATGAAAAGAACTATCCAACTCATGATTTGGAGTTAGCAGTAGTAGTATTTGTACTTAATCTATGGAGGCACTACTTATATGGTGATCGAGTAAAATTATTCACGGATCATAAGAGTCTGAAGTATGTGTTCACGTAAATGGACCTAAACATGAGGTAGAGAAGGTGGCTAGAGTTGTTGAAGGATTATGACGTGAAACTTCAGTACCATCCAGGCAAAGCTATTGTAGTAGCTGATGCACTTAGCAGAAGAGGTGGAGCATTTATGTTGACTACTCAAAAGCACATTCTAGAAGACTTAAGAGAGATGGGTATCGAGATAGTACTTCCACAGAGTACAGGTGTTCAGGCTAGCCTACAGATTCAGTCAACTTTGATAGATAGAATCAAGCTAGCTCAGGCAGGGGACTCGAAGATTCAAAAGCTCCAAGAAGAATGTGAGTCAGGTCTTTGGAAGGAGTTGACAATACATATGGACGAAATCTTAAGGTTTGGGAATTGTCTATGCGTACCGAGCGGGGATATTCGATAAGAAGTTATGAATAAAGTACACAATTCCCAGTATTCTATTCATCCGGGAGGCACGAAGATGTACCATGATATCAAGCAAAACTTTTGGTAGAATAGAATAAAGAGGGAAATAGCACGCTTCGCATCGCGATGTCTGATATATCAGCAAATAAAGACAGAATAACTGAGATCGACAGGATTATTACAACCGCTTCCTATTCTAGAGTGGAAGTGGGAACACATCACGATGGACTTTGTGACTGATTTACATATATCATCGACTGATCAAGATACAATTTAGTTGATAGTAGATCATCGCACAAAAGTAGCTCACTTTCTTCCTCTTCGAGTAGGACAGTCTACTGAATAATTGGCTAAAATATATATACGACAAAAAGTGGGACAATACGGTATCCCGGTAAGTATCGTGTCAGTTCGAGACACACGGTTCACTTCTCATTTTTGGAAAAGTTTGCACCAGAGCTTGGGTACCAAGTTAAGATTCAGCATGGCTTACCACCCTCAGGCAAACGGACAATCAGAAAGAACCATCTAGACATTGGCAGATATGCTACGAGCCTGTACCTTAGATCTTGGTGGATCTTGGGAGAATTACCTCCACTTGGTAGAATTCTCGTACAATAACAGTTATCAGACCAATATTCAGATGGCACCTTTTAAAGCACTATACGACAAGAAGTATAGGTCATCGTTGGCTTGGGATGACATTGGTGAGCAAAAGATGTTAGGTCCTAAAATTATCACGCAGACGATAGATGTTGTCAAGCAGATTAGAGAGCAACTTTAGGTTGCACAAGATAGATATCGCCATTGGGCAGATCAGCATCGTAGACCTTTAGAGTTTTGTGTCGGCGACCACGTATTTTTTCGGATTTTCCCTACCCATGGAGTCATTAAATTCGGGGTTCGCGAGAAGCTTAGTCCCAAATACGTAGGTCCGTTCGATATTCTCGAGCGAGTAGGCGATGTTGCTTATGGTATTACTCCTCCGCCTTTGCTACGTGAGGTACACGATGTATTTAATGTGTCTCAGTTATGTAGGTATATTTTAAATCTGAGTTATATCCTCGATCACTCTGAATTAATCATTGGTGTCGACTTATCTTATGAGGAGCAACCAGTATCCATTCTGGATCAAAGAGAGAAAGTACTCAAAAACTGGACTATTTCTCTTGTCTGAGTGGCCTGGGGACATCACACTCTTGGATAATCGACGTAGAAGCATGAGAACAATTTTAAGTATCGGTACCCGCACATGTTCGATTCGGAAGGTATATTCTATCTTATGCCTTCATATCTCGGATTTTATGATCAGGTGATCACTTAGGTATTGTGATGATATTGCTTGCATGAGTAGTTGCTAGTAGGTTTATATCGTGCTTGTCTTGACTTCTCTAACTATTTTTTGGATTCGAATTTCGAGGGCAGAATTTTTCTAAGGTTGAAGAGATGTCACTCTCCGTTCCCGATATACGAATTTGGAACATATTTTTAATTTAGCATGGTTGCATGTACATGAAGACTAGACCCATTCTTTTGTTTAACCGGATTCATGGTTTATTTTATGGGTTGATTTAACTCATAAGAGTCTTTGGTTCAACCCTCAAACCCTAGCATATATAAACCAGCATTTTATTATCTCTCTTCACTTCTTTATTTCTTTATTTTTCTTTAGCTCTCTCCTCATTTCATAGGCAAGTACACCTTGCATGAGAAATAGAGAAACCCTCCATATTATTGTTCTATTATGTTTATTATGTGTTTCTAAGCACTTTTAGTTCTTGGAGTTTTTTGTTTTAACGGATGGATTAGTGTAGATCTACATTTCTAACTTAGTTTTTTTTATTGGGTTTCATGAGTTTTTTTTGTTTTTGATCTATTAAACGTGTCTTTGAAAACTATTTTTTACTACTTGTTAGATCTTTCAATTTATAGCATTTTGGCTTTTGGTTCACCTGATTTGGACTTAAAATAAGGTTTTATGAAGAAAACAATATTTCAGTTTTTGGGAGTTTTTGCCATGGCCGAACCAGCTGTTGGAGAAGACAAAGTTTTCATGCGACCAGCGAGCTATGCGGCTGAGAGTGTTATGCGACTGAACTCTTGTCGCATACTGACAGCCTGCGTCCATCTTGTTGGACGCATGACAACTGATCTATACAAGTGTACTTGAACACTTTGTGCGTTCATTCGCTGAACGAATAATAAATTTGCTAAGTCCTAAAGACACTCTATGCGGCATCGAACTCCATGCGATATCAAACTTATGCGACAAGCAGAGCATGCGGCCACCTTCCCTTGGATGTATGACTAAAATTTGACGCATCTTTGGCGCATCTTTGGTGCGTCTTTCTATGGTTTTGTCTTTTCTTTCTGACACACTATATGTCACATCATACTTTTTGTCACATCACACTTTATGTCACATCACTAACACTTTATTTTTTCCCGTCGCTTCATCACTTATCCTGAGGAGTAGACCTTAGCCCTAACTCCATGCGGCAAGACTCCATGCGGCCAGGATTGTCATGCAACATAACTATATGCGGCCAGGATTGTCATGTGGCCTGACTTCTCATGCGGCATGACTTCTCATGAGGCCAGGATTGTTATGCGACCTAGAGACCCATGCGGCCCTGCTTATTTAATCGAATATTTTCTTGATTCATGTGACCCAATGTATAATTGGTAATTGGACTAGAATATTGTATCTATGCTGATACTACTATTGCTTGATAATTATTTATATTTTTATGTGTGCCGAGGTACGACACATCGTGTCATATGTTAAGTAATTATATTTGGGTTGTACATCGAGAATGCTTCTAAATTCTTGGATATATGATATTATAAATATGAACATTGTTTCCCCAAGACGGACATAATAAGAGAGTCAAACTACCAAAGCGTGGGTAGTAATTTTGATTATATGATTATTGCATACACGCTCGGGTGAATCCAGATTTGACTTACATGGATTCATATATAGTGTACCCATACCTTGTATGATATTTTAAGGAAAATTCTCATGTGACCACGCCTTGAGATTTTAAATACAACATAGGGCTAATTAGGTAACAAAAAGTGGTAGTAACATTAGAGGGAACGGTATCCCTAGATCATGCCAATAAACCTACCTACAAAGATTCATTCTAATTGCATTGTGGGCTAGCCACCAAAGATACTATATATCATCTGCCTTAGTGGAGTACAGTATCTGACTTATTATTATGCTGAGCCATTATTTCAATGTAGGAATACTGGAACAGCTAATACCGTATTTTTAGAACAGTGTCCCTATGGGGACTGGTGTATCTTGCAAGTGCTTATTTTATTATATTGGTTCGGTTAGCTCATGTTCGGCACTAGCATGCTCTGAGGATATTTATTATGCATTATTCTGAGATAATCTCAGACTTCACAAAATAGCAAGCCATACAAACGATTGGCCGATATAAGAAATAGAATTGTTTGTGATTGCAATATTTCAGCTAGTAGCCTAGGGAAATAGATTAGCATAGTGTGAGGGTTCAATCCTTGTCCTTGTTTGGTTATAGGATTGAGCCTTAGCGCTAGGATATGCCATGGACCTAAGTTACGACACTAAATATATGTAATATTATATTATTTTTCTTGGATTTTTGTTTCTCTATTTTATGCTTCCTTTGTGGTACTTGTTATTTGGGGTCTAACCCTAATGGTTTTGCATGGCCAGTTCTTGAGCCAGCACCTGAGGATACAATGTTCTTTCCCCTAACTTATGGCGCGCACCAGGAATATAGTCGTAGGGGATAGCGAGTGGGTTTTTCTTCTTCCCTCCTCATCTTGCACATTTACTTCTTTTAGGCGTATAGCCACCGGCACCTGTTAGCCAGCTCATCTGGATATTAGTTTCCTTACATGATTGTATTAAATCAGACTACAGCTGAATCACTGTCATGTACTTTTACAACTTTTCTAGATTCTTATTTTTGCACAACTGGACTCCAAAATATTTTGAGAAAGCGTTTGGGATGCCTTATTGCTTATCATATATGTTCTATGCTTATTGTTTCTTGTTTGAACGATTGAGATATAGAAGTTCTTGACCATAGGAGACTTGATTATAGCATGCACCACCTTGTCTTATACAGCCATGATCGTCGTTCGACGTATAATACCTTGTATGGGGTAGCTGGCCATGTCCGTCTCCTTATTTCGATACTGGGCGTGATAGACCCAGAGGATGCTGGTTGTACACTTCGACCAACAAGCGTTTGAGGAAATGCTCTATGAGGGTGGCGCTTCTTCAAGGCTTGAAAAGCCTAAGAAGACCCGCAAGACATGGGATGCAAAGGCCGTTGTGCCTCACCCAACTACGGAGCATGCGCTCCACGTCTCTCTCCATGTCGTAGGGGACAAATATCATGCATCCACACGAGCTGACGTCTTTCATGCGGCAGCCTTTTATGACAAGGAAAGTGCTTATTACTTGAGCTATGGGCATAGGAAAATACTACAATGCCAGGAGTTCGAGTGCTGAGAGACATTCCATGTGGCCACGTTAAAAGCTGTATAGAGTGGACTATGCGTCATCGGTCGATAGCCGCAGCCAGATGGCCACATATGGCCACGACAACAACAAAAGTTCCATCTTTGACCGAATCTCTCACAGCGCTGACTCTATGCATCATGCTGAGAAAGGCGAAGATGTAAACTTGGACTCTTCAGACTATGCACCAGCGCAAGCTAGGACAAAGAAGACTAAGGCAATACGAGTTCGCCAATCTCAAGTAATTGCTTATTTTATCGACCATCAGCAAGCACCGCTAACTATAATGCGTGCCTCTGACTGAAAGTTGTACAAAACTGACATATGCATCCAGCCCGTAGTGGCAATTGGACTGGGTCAGTCTTCCATTAGCAACCTGTAAAAAGTTCTTATACGAATCCTAAGTCAGGAAGCAAAGTCAATACCTACGCACACATGTGCTTGGTCTACCCAAGCTCATAAGAAGGGTGCAAAGGTGAAACATCCATCACTTGACTTGCGCAACGTGATCAATCACAAGCACAAAGCGAGGGATCAACTATGGCATATGAAGTATCCTCCCCAGGGCATCATTGTGCCAACATTATCATCAACTGTTGTTGTAACAAAGTAGCTCACCTCACTTTATTCTCCTCACTACCTCTTGCAGCAGTACCCACAAACAGGCAGTCGGCATTCTAGCGGCTACAACCAAAGGCACCCACCCGGAGAACAGGTGCAAGAACTAAAGAAAGAGGAGATGCCCTTCGCCTCATATTATTCAACTCGGAAGGCCCTCTCCATGAGGGAAGGTCAGAAGTCTAGCACCTCCAGTCCGTTGCTCTCGGCCAGCGAGTCAAGAAGACGGGTCCAAGAAGGACAGGAAGCGAAACTCGCAAAAGATATTTTCCTGGGCACCAGCTCAAAGAAGAAGCTGTCAGCCGCTGGGGGTAGTTCTTCCTTAGGACCTCACATAGCCACACAATCTAGGGGTTGTAATTCTCCGGACCTATATGACAACCCAACATTCTGATAAGATAATAATTCCTAAGTAACAGACGCTAAGATCCCTGGGGGTACCCACCCTCGTCAAGAGGACGCAACTTCCTACGCTGGAGTAGTATTTCTTCCGAGTCCGAAGAAGATGCGATATTACCAAATTTTCTGGATGATTATTTACGACAAGAGTTTGAGGTGGAAAGTGCGACGTCTACTATCCCATCCATTTCTTCCCATATAAGAATATCATACATGGTAGGGGACGATCACGAGGGCCCTAATAATCGACAGCACCTTAAAACCCTCGAGGCCATGATACAAACCATAAGCGCTTCAATGTAGGCCTTGACCCAGACAATGCTGGAGATCAAGGTGAATATAGCCTCACAACTAGCAAGGGCCTATAGTCAAGCAAGCCTGCACCCCGGGACAAATAGGGATTCAAATACAACGCTCGACCCGCTGGTGGCAATCATCCCATGTCCGGATAATCTTCCCCTTCCACGGTCGATGAAGACCGAAAGCAATTTTGGAGGTACAAGAACTTTCAGCCCGCCTAGACTCAATGGATAATCCAAACTTATTACGCAAGCTCGGGATTCAACAACCGTATCCCCTAGAGTGGAGAGATGTACCATACACGCCAAGTACTAGCCCTTTAACTTGACTCCGTATGATGGGAAGATATCTTCCCGTTAATTCATGAATTACTTAGAGATGGCAATGGGATATCTGCCTCGCAACGAAGCCCTCTAACCAAGCTCTTTCTTAGAAAATTGTCTGGAATAGCTTTCGATTGGTTCTGCAGCCTCCAGGACAACTGTATTCCATCGTTTGACGATCTCAAAGGTCTTTTTCTTGCTCGGTTCTACGACGGTAAAATAACATGATGATGTCCACTTTAATGGATATCACACAAAGAGAGAAAGAGTTTGTATATGAATACATTGAGCGATACAGGCAAGCGGCGCTAAAGTTACCTCCCGGTAATCCTGAGTACACGTTGATGGACACCTGTCGGAGAAATCTCCTTCCTACGATCAAACTCTGGATGGGCGACTCGCAGTTTAAAGATTGGACAACGATTATCATAAATATTGTCGGTGCTGAGAAAAAAGTAAAGGACGTCTGCCTCTTAGGAATATAGATCTCCGTTACTGATGATAGGAAAAATACCCTTACAACAGTAACAACAACAGCGGCATTAGAGCCCGGGATGGCAAGGGGAAGCAAACTCTTGTCACCAATATAACCAAGAAGCCCGAGCAAAAGCACGCAAAGGCTCAAAAACTGAAGGAAACTTATTCCTTCAAAGATGATGACGCCATGGTAATCTTTGACATGATAATGAAGGCAAACAAGCTTTGACTCCCCAACGTCAAGCGCCCTGTTAAGAGGCAGTCGATATGAATAGTCCAAAGTACTGCCACTATCATCCATACATCCACCAAGCAATACGAGATTGCTACAAACTGAAATGGTACATCCAGCGTCTGTTCTACACCATAGCCCTCACCATGGACTTTGATGACAAAATAGTTGTCGCTAACATGGTATCTCTCTAGTTCGGTAACTATCACTCCCCGTTCCTGATATACGTATTTGGAACGTATTTTATTTTAGCATGGTTGCATGTGCATAGAGACTAGACCCATTCTTTGGTTTAATCTTGTTCATGATTTACTTTGTGGGCTGGTTCAACTCAAGAGAACCTTTGGTTCAACCCTTAATCCTACCATATATAACCCAACATTTTCTCTCTCTCTCTCCTCACTTCTTCATTACTTCCTCCTTCTTTAATTTTCTCTCCCCATTTCATAACAACTACACCTTACATGAGAAATAGAGAAACCATCCATATTATTATTTCATTATATTTATTACGTATTTCTAAACACTTTTAGTAATTAGAGTTTTCTGTTTTGATAAATGGATTAGTGTTGATCTACTTTTCTAACTTATGGTTTTTATGGGTTCCATTAGTTTTTCTTGGTTTTGATCTCTTAAACTTGTGTCTTTGAAAACCAGTTTTAGCTACATGATAGATATTTCAATTTAAAGTATTTTTGCTTTTGGTTTACCCGATTTGGATTTAAAATAAGATTTTTATGAAGAAAACAAGATTTTAGTTTTTTGAGCTTTTCCGCTATGGCCGAACATGCTGTTGGAGAAGATGAAGTTCCAATGCAGCCAGTAAGCATATGCGGCTTAGAGTGTCATACGGCCTGAGAGGGTTATGCGGCCTACACTCTTGCTGCATACTGACAACATGCGTCCATCTTATTGGACGCATGACTGCTAATTGTTACAGTGTCCTTGAACACCTTGTGCTTCCACTCACTGAAGAAATAAAATTTTTACTAAGTCTTACATAACTCCATGCAACATTAACTCCAGGCGGCACCGATACTCATACGTCTTGGAGAGCATACGACTACTATTTTTTGGGATGCATGGCTCTGAACCGTTGGCACTTATTTCTATAGTTTTGTCTTATCTTCCTGACACCATTATGGCTTGTCACCTCAGTCACATTAGTCACTTTTTGTCGTATCTTTGATACTTTATTTATTATCTGTCACTTCAGCACTTATCCCAAGGAGTAGACTTAACCCTGGGCAAGTGGCCAACTGGTTCATGTGGCCTAACTTTATGCGTACTAACTCTTCATGCGGCCTGACTTGACATGTGGCCTAGAGACCCATGCTGCCTTGCTTGTTTTGATTGAATGTCTTCTGATTCATGTGACCCAAATGAATATTGGTAATTGGACACAAATACTGTATCCGTGCTGATACTACTATTGCTTGATTATTATTAATGATTTAATATATGCCGAGGAGCGACACATCCTATCACGTGTTAAGTGATTTTATTTGGGTTGTGCATTGAGAATGTCTCTAAATCTTTGAATGCGTGATATTATGTATATGTACATTATTTCTATAGCACATGCATAATAAGAGAGTCAAACTACTAAAGCATGGCTAGGTTATTGATTGTATGAATGTTGCATACACGCTCGAGTGAATCCAAATTTGACTTCCATGGATTCGTATCTAGCATACCTGTACTTTGTACGACATATTAAGGTAAATTATCATATGACCACGCCTTAAGATTTCATTCACAATATAGGGCTAATTAAGTAACTAAAAGTGTTAGTAATATTTTGAGGGAATGATATCCCGAGATCATGCCAACGAACCTTTCCACAGAGATTCATTCTAAGTGTGCTGTGGACTGGCCACCACAGATACTGTATATCATTTGCCTTAGTGGAGTGCAGTATCTGACTATTATTATTATGTCGAGCCACTGTTTCATTATAGGAACACTGGAATCGCTAATACCGTATTATTAGCACAGTGGCCCTATAGGGGACTGGTGCATCCTGTAATTACTTATTTTATTATATTGATTCGGTTAGCTTATGTTCGGCATTGGTGCAATCTGAGAATACTTATTATGCATTATTCTGAGATAATCTCAGACTCCACAAAATAGTAAGCCGTACAAATGATTGTCTGATATAAGAAATGGACTTGGTTGTGATTGTATTATTCAGCTAGTAGCCTAGGGAAGTGGACTATCATAGTGTGATGGTTCAACCCTTGTCCTTTTTTGGTTGTAAGGTTGAGCCTTCGCGCTAGGATATGCCATGGACCTAAGTTACAATACTAAACCTATTTAATACTATATTATTTTTTCTTGGATTTTTTTTGTTTCTCTATTTCGTGCTTCCTTTGTGGTACTTGCTATTTGGGGTCTAACCCCACTGGTTTTGAATGGCTAGGTTTTGATCCAGCACCTGAGGATCCAGCGTACCTTTTCCCAACTCATGGTGCGCACTAGGAATATGGTCGCAGGGGATAGAGAGTGAGTTTTCTTCTTCCCTGCTCGTCTTACACATTTACTTCTTTTTGGCGTTTAGCCACCGGCACCTATTAGTCAGCTCATCTGGACATTAGTTTTTCTTATATGATTGTATTAGATCAGACTACAGCTGAATCACGGTCATGTACTCATATTACTCCAACCTCTTATTTTGCACAACTGGACTCCAGAATATTTTGAGAAAGTATTTGGGATGCCTTATTGCTTATCATATATGCTATATGCCTATTGTTTCTTGTTTGAATAATTGAGACATAGAAGTTTTTAACCATAAAAGACTTGATTGTAGCATGCACCACCTTGTCTTATACAGCCATGATCACAGTATGACGTATAGTACCTTGTACGAGGTAGTTGGCCATGTCTGTCTCCGTATTCCAGTATTGGGGCATGAAAAGATTTTAGTGGTAGCCCATGCAGGTCTGTTCTTCAGACTTGTGGGGTATCATGGTCATAGGAGTCTCAATCAAATATGATCCTTCTTAGAATTCTGAATTCATCCTCTTCGATACTCAGCTTAAATTCTTCCAGATTGATTGCTAGCTCTTATTCCTTCTCGTTTGGTGCTTATTATTTCTTGTGCACTTCTTTAGGGATTCTCCTTCCCTCGATGTTGCAGTAACAAGAGAGGCAGAGTTTCTAGTGGAATAAAATCCTATGGAACCCTAGCCAAGGATCCGAGTTGAGCCCGCGATGAATGTAACCGAGCAGCATGCTCCAAGTATTCCCATACCTCTTGTAGTGCCGACAGTACTGGATACCCAAGCCTTGCTAGAGATTATCCATGGATTATTGGCTGCCCAACAATACCAGACGGTGGTGCAACAACAACAACAGCAATATCAGCAAGAACAGCTCCAACAGCAAGAACATAATGTCTTGTTGAACCAAGGGTTGCAGATGGCCCTAGAATGAGATGAGAGAACAGATTATGGGGCATCTATTAAATTTTGTAGACTGAACCCTAGATACTTTGATGGCATTGAGGACACAATCACGGCAGATGATTGGCTCTAGGATATTGAAACTATTCTGATGGCGGCTAAGGTTTCGGCCGAGCAACAAGTTGACTTGGTTCGTCTACAACTCCAAGATCTAGCAAGAGATTGGTGGGCTACGATGGAGGTAGAACTGAGAAATCCTATTTCATAAGAGGATTTTAGGACCCGGTTTAGGGCAAAGTACTTCGGGATTGTGGCTCAGTATGAGTTACAGCAAAGGTTCATTAACCTCAAGCAAGCTGGAAGGACAGTAGAGGGCTATGCGGTAGAATTTTGTCGACTTAGCAGATTTGCTCCAACCATGGTAGCAACAGAATTAAAGAAAGCAATAAGGTTCCATCAAAGGCTTTACTTGGATATCTTGCACATGGTAGAGGTGCACGACTATCAGACCTTCGAGGCGGTATTGATAGCATCCAAGAGGGTTGAGCTTACCTCTCAAATGATGGCATCAAAAGGAGTGGATCAGAAGAGGCCTCATGGATAGAACAATGAGGGAGGATCAGTACCCCAAATGTTAGTGCCATTACCTCACGTTCATATACATGATTCATCATCATGGAGGGTGGCAGTTCCAACAGTGATGGTACCAACTCGACAATACCAGCCGAGGCAGCAACATAGCAACAACAACGACGGAGAGCGCTAATAGGTTGTACCTACTATTGTAAAGAAAGTCATACCCGGGATATTTGTCTGTTAGCTAACAAACTATGTTTGAGATATAAAAGACCTAATCATAAGATTACCACGTATCCATTGATACAGAGGCCAGGAGGGCCAGTACAACAGTTTCCTGCATTGCCAGCTCCAAAGGCAGTGTATCAAGGAGGACCAACAGTAGCAACACGACCTTTGGCTCAGCATTTGTTGCCGACTTAAGCACAGCTTTTTAGGCAGCAATAATAGAATCAGCAAGTGTCGCAACCATGGTAGCAAGAAAGACAGTAGTAGGGAGCTAAATAAGGCCAAGGGCAGGCACTCAACTTGTCTTTGGAGGAAGCTATAGCATCGGGCCACGTAGTAGCAGGTAACATTTTTGTTACAACCTTTCCTGCCATAACTTTATTTGATTCAGGAGTTTCACACTCATTTATATCTGCACAATATACGATACGTATTGGATTAATATTTGAGGCATTGCCAGCGAGGCTAAATATACTCACTGGCAATGGGATCGTAGAAGTTAGTAGGGTGTGCCTAGCACGTTCAATCATAGTTTGAGGGCATTTATTACCTACAAAGTTGATCGAGTTTCCTATGGAAAACTTTGACGTTATCTTACGCATGGACTGGTTGAGAGACAGTCATGCAACAATAGACTACCGTGAGGGTAAAGTATTATTTAGAATTCCCGGTCTAGAAGAATTTGTTCTTAGCAGAATAGCAAGAGACCAACACAAGGGAGGAGTCACAATAGTAGCAAGGGAAGCAAACCCTCTACCTAAGATAGTTAAAGAGTTCATGGATATCTTTCCCAACGATCTTCCCGGATAACCCCTAGTTAGAGTAGTAGAATTTTGTATAGAGTAGATGCCAGGAGCAGAACCAGTATCTCAGAAGGTGTAACCTATGTCGCTATTAGAACTTGATTAGTTCTATCGATATATGGAAGAACTAAAGACGAAGAAGTTTATTCGGACTAGTGCATCACCATGGAGAGCCCCAGCGGTATTGGTGAAGAAGAAGGATGGATCGACGCGGTTGTGTATGGATTGCAGACGGTTGAATACAGTAACTGTGAAGAACAAGTACCTATTACCAAGGATTGATGATTTGTTTGACCAATTAAGTAGAGCAAGAGTCTTCTCCAAGATAGATTTATGATCAGGATATCATCAGGTGCGAGTCCGAGAGTAGAATATACCAAAGACAACATTTAGGTCACGATATAGGCATTACGAATTCTTAGTTATGCCATTCGGACTGACTAATATTCCAGCAGTATTCATGGACTTGATGAACCGTATTTTCATGCCTTACTTAGACCAATTTGTGGTAGTATTCATCGTCAAAATAAGGAGGAGCATGAAGAACATCTCAGGATAGTTCTACAAACTTTGAGGGAGCACTAGTTATATGGAAAGCTTAGTAAGTATGAGTTCTGGTTGGATCGCATATCCTTTCTTGGACACATTATTTCTGGAGCAGGAGTGTCAGTTGATCCCAAGAAGATAGAGGTAGTAGAGAACTGGCCAATTCTGAAGACAGTAGTAGAAGTGCATAGTTTCTTGGGCTTGGTAAGTTATTACAGAAGATTTGTGTTAGATTTTGCTAAAATATTGACACTATTGACTCGGTTGACGTGCAAAAAAGTTAAATTTATGTAGTCTGCGAAATGTCAGATATCCTTTGAAGAGCTGAAGAAAAAGTTAATCTCTGCACCAATCCTTACTCTTTCAACAGGCTCCGGGGGATTCACAGTGTATTGTGATAAATCTGACAAGGGACTTGGGTGTGTTTTGATACAACAAGGGAGAGTGATAGCATATGCTTTTCGGTAGCTCAAAGATTACGATAAGAACTATCCAACTCATGATTTGGAGCTAGCAGCAGTAGTATTTGCACATAAGCTATGGAGGCACTACTTATATGCTGATCGAGTAGAAATATTCACGGATAATAAGAGTTTGAAGTATGTGTTCACGCAGAAGGACCTGAACATGAGGCAGAGAAGGTGGCTAGAGTTGTTGAAAGACTATAACGTGGAACTTTATTACCATCCAAGCAAGGATAATGTAGTATCTGATGCACTTAGCAGAATAGGTGGAGAACTTATATTGACTACTCAGAGGCACATTCTAGAAGATCTACGAGAGATGGGTATCGAGATAGTACTTCCATATTATACAGGAATTCAGGCTAGCCTACAGATTCAGTCAACTTTGATAGATAAAATTAAGCTATCTCGGGCTGAGGACCCGAAGATTCAAAAACTACCAGAAGAATATGAGTCAGGTCTTTAGAAGGAGTTGATAATACATGCGGATGGAATGCTAAAGTTTGGGAATCATCTATGCGTACCAAGCGAGGATATTCAACAAGAAGTTATGACTGAAGCACACAGTTTCCAGCATTCCATTCATCCGGGAGGCACGAATATGTACCAATATATAAAGTAACACTTTTGGTAGAACAGAATGAAGAGGGAAATAGCATGTTTCGTATCGCAATGTCTGATATATCATCAAGTGAAGGCAGAACAACAGAGACCAATAGGATTGTTGCAACCGCTTCCTATTCCAGAGTGTAAGTGGGAACATATCACGATATACTTTGTGACTGGTTTACCTAGATTACCAACTGGTCGAGATACAGTTTGTGCGATAGTGGATCGTCTCACAAAAGTAGCTCACTTTCTTCCTTTTCGAGTAGGACAGTCTACAGAATAATTGGCTAAAATATATATGCGACAGATAGTAAAACAATATGGTGTTCCAGTAAGTATCGTATCAGATCGAGACACACGGTTGACTTCTCATTTTTGGAAAAGTTTGCACCAGAGTTTGGGCACCAAGTTAAGATTCAGCACCGCTTACCGCCCCCAGACAGACGGACAATCAGAGAGAACCATCCAGACCCTGGAATATATGTTACGAGCTTGTACCTTAGATCTTAGTGGATCTTGGGAGAGTCACCTTTTCTTGGTGGAATTGTCGTACAATAATAGTTATCAAGCCAGTATTTAGATGGCACCTTTCGAAGCAGTATACGGTAGAAAGTGTAGATCACCTTTGGCTTGTGATAACATTGGTGAGCGAAAGATGTTAGGCCATGAAATGATCATGCAGATAGTAGAGGTGGGTAGAGATGTCACTCCCCGTTCCCGATATACGTATTTGGAACGTATTTTATTTTAGCATGGTTGTATGTGCATGGAGACTAGACCCATTCTTTGGTTTAACCTTGTACATGGTTTATTTTGTGGGTTGGTTTAACTCATGAGAACCTTTGGTTCAACCCTCAACCCTACCATATATAACCCAATATTTTCTCCCTTTCTTCTCACTTCTTTATTACTTCCTCCTTCTTTAGTTTTCTCTCCCCATTTCATAGGCAACTACACCTTGCATGAGAAATAAAAAAATTCTTCATATTGTATTTCTATTATGTTTATTATGTGTTTATAAATACTTTTAATACTTGGAGTTTTCTGTTTTGATGGATGGATTAGTGTAGATCTATTTTTCTAACTTAGGGTTTTTATGGGTTCCATGAATTTTTCTTGGTTTTAATCTCTTAAACTTGTGTCTTTGAAAATCACTTTTTTCTACATGATAGAGGTTTCAATTTAAAGTATTTTAGCTTTTGGTTCACCCAATTAGACTTAAAATGAGGTTTTTATGAAGAAAACAATATTTCAGTTTTTGGAGCTTTTTCGCTATGGCCGAACCTGCTATTGGAGAAAACAAATTTTCTATGCGTCCAGTGAGCATATGCGACTGAGAGTGCCATGCGGCCCGCGAGGGTTATCCGGCCTAAACTCTTGCTGCATACTAACAGCATGCGTCCATCTTGTTGGACGCATGACTGCTGATTGCACAGTATCCTTAAAAACCTTGTGCTTCCACTCACTGAACAAATAAAAATTTTGCTACGTCCTAGAGAACTCCATGCAGCATTGACTCCATGTGGCACCGACACTCGTGCGTCTAGGAGATCATGCAGGCACTATTTTCTATGCATGGATCTGAACCATTAGCACTTATTTCTATAGTTTTGTCTTTTTTTCCTGACATACTTTATGGCTTGTCACCTCAGTCACATTAGTCACTTTTTGTCGCATATCTGATACTTTATTTATTGTATATCACTTCAACACTTGTCCCAAGGAGTAGACTTAATCCTGGGCATATGGCCAAGTGGTTCATACGGCCTGACTTCATGCGGCCTGACACTTCATGCGGCCTGACTTGACATGCGGCCTAATTTTCCCATGCGGCCTAGAGACCATGCGGTCTTGCTTATTTTGATTGAATGTCTTCTTGATTCATGTGACCTAGATATATATTGGTAATTGGACTCGAATATTGTATCTGTGCTGATACCACTTTTGCCTAATTATTATTCTTGATTTAATGAGCGTCGAGGAGCAACACACCATGTCACGTGTTAAGTGATTATATTTGGGTTATGCATCATGAATGCCTCCAAATTCCTGAATGCGTGATATTATGTATATGTTCATTATTTTTCCAGCACGGGCATAATAAGCATGTCAAACTACCAAAGCGTGGCTAGGTTATTGATTGTATGAACATTGCATACAGTCTCGGATGAATCCAGATTTGACTTCCATGGATTCGTATCTAGCGTGCCCATACTTTGTACGATATCTTAAGAGAAATTTGTATGTGACTACGACTTAAGATTTTAATCGTAACATAGGGCTAATTAAGTAACTAAAAGTGGTAGTAAAATTTAAAGGGAATGGTATCTCGAGATCATGCCAATGAACCTTCCCACATAGATTCATTTTTAGTATGTTGTGGGCTGGCTACCAAAGATACTGTATATCATATGCCTTAGTGGAGTGCAGTATCTGACTATTATTATTATGCCGAGCCACTGTTTCAATATAAAATACTGGAACCGCTAATAACGTATTTTTCGTGCAGAGGCCCTACGGGGGGCTAGTGCATCCTGCAAGTGCTTATTTTATTATATTGGTTCGGTTAACTCATGTTCGGCACTAGCGTGATCTGATGATACTTATTAATCATTATTTTGAGATAACCTCAGACTCAACAAAATAGTAAATCGTACAAATGATTGGCTAATATAAGAAATGGACTTGGTTGTGATTGTATTATTCAGCTAGTAGCCTAGGAAAATAGACTATCATAGTATGATAGTTCAACCCTTGTCCTTGTTTGGTCGTAGGGTTGAGCCTTCATGCTAGGATATTCCATGGACCTAAGTTACAATACTGAACCTATGTAATATTATATTATTTTTTCTTAGATTTTTTGTTTCTCCATTTTTGTGCTTCCTTTGTGGTACTTGCTATTTGGGGTCTAACCCCACTGGTTTTGCATGGCCAAGTTTTGAGCCAGCACCTGGAGGATTCAGCGTACCTTCTTCCAACTTATGGCGTGCACCAGGAATATGGTCGCAAGGGATAGCGAGTGGATTTTCTTCTTCCCTATTCGTCTTGCATATTTACTTCTTTTTGGCGTTTAGCCACCGGCACCTGTTAGCCGGCTCATCTGGATATTAGTTTTCTTTACATGATTGTATTAGATCAGACTGCAGCTGAATCACGGTCATGTACATATGTTACTCCTCCAGCCTCTTATTTTGTACAGCTGGACTCCAGAATATTTTGAAAAATTATTTGGGATGCCTTATTGCTTATCATATATGCTCTATGCTTATTATTTCTTGTTTGAATGATTGAGACATATAAGTTCTTGATAATATGAGACTTGATTTTGGCATGCACCCTCTTGTCTTATACAATCGTGATCGGCGTATGACGTATAATACCTTGTATGGGGTAGCAGGCCATGTCCATCTCCATATTCTGGTACTGGGGCATGACAGTAACTTTTCGATAATGGCAGCCCAAGACGGAGTAATCCCGATCCCCAGGGCAACAATGTAGGTTGTCAATCTCCCGCCATCTCATGATCAAACAATCGGGCTGATACCTCTCACCATATCACATGGGGAGGTTATGTGGGTCCATCAAGATCTTGCTCTAGACTTGATATAGCCGATAACACCTTCCGCCACCAACTCCAAGGACAAGAAGTTCAAATCCTGCTACATGGTTCTTATCCCTTCCGAAAAAGCTATTCCAAGAACAATGAGGTCAGGCCTGGCATACCAACGAGAGTACGACATCCTTGATGATGGTGCACTCCCAATCGATGTATCTGATCCTGGTCCATCTTAGCCTCCAGCAGCGGACAAGTCCAAGCAGAAAGAAACTCTCTTCGATAAATTGCTGCACAAAGATACCTCTCAGGGCTGAAAAAGCACTACAACTTCGACATCTTATTACGACTGGCCAATACCCCAGCGAAGTTGTCACTATTCGAGCTTCTTCGACTCTCTAAAGATACTCGGGTTGCTCTGAGTGAGGCATTGAAGAATGCCGACACCTACCTGGCGCAGGTCAAGCCGCCAGCTGAGGATCCTGCCGCATGCCCCCACTACAATAATTTGATGGAGGCGATAACCAACATCACATTCTTGCAATAAGACATGTTGCTAAAAAATAATCGGCACTATCATCCACTATATTACACGGGATACATCGGCACCATCAAGGTAGACCGGATGCATATCGGCCCCGGCTAGTCAATCAGCATCATCCCGCAGAGTCTACTTCAGACCTTGGGCATCCCAATGCATCGCCTGGCAGCAACCAATATTGCCATTAGTGGCTTCAACACAGGGAGGAGCTACCCTCTGGGCAAGATTCACTTGAAATGTCAGATCGGCTATTTGAAAACAGAGGTCATATGCTACGTCATAGACGTAGATGTATCCAACAACGTCCTGTGGGGACGTCCGTAGATACACCAGTACATGATTGTACCTGCTTAAAGTATATAGACAATCATGGCATTATCAAGATAGAATTTGCTGATGTGGATCCATTCAAAGGGGTTGAGGCTTATTACTCTGACTCAATCCTTTACAAGCAAGTCTACCAAGATGAAGATGGCAATGACGCTAACGATAAGGCAGAGACTGGGACAACATCATATGAGACCTTGAAAGTCCATCTCAAAGCACGCGCTCTCGACATATCCCCTCCCCTCATGGTAAAACTGTAAAAGAAAGCACCCGAAACTCTGGTTGTTCGCCTTTGTAGACCGAGTCGACCATCGAAGGAAGATTCGGCAGCTACTACAACTTCCAAACCTCTAGTTGTAAAGCTGCATAGGAGAGCTCCAAAGCGGTCGCTCGCACTAGGGTAGATCTCTGGAAGGATGAACTGAGGGAGTATGTAGCCGCTCATGCTAATGTCCCTTCTCTTGGTGATGTAATTCTTGAGGATAAGATACCATATTTTATGAATAAAGGGCTATCTTTGAACAACTCGGATGTTGCACATCTCATCACATTATATTCTAGGGAGCACGGTCTATGCTTGCACCTACATACATAGGTGACTACCACCTATGCAGTGAACTAAATTATTTCCAGTCAAAACTCCTACTTCATAGTTCCAACAAGGAAGAGGGAAGACAAACTCATCATCTTCCACTGGGTAGAAAGTCCCCAATCCTCGGTCCCAGAGGAAACAGAGCCAAAACTCGATACTGGTAAAATGCCACTTCACCGGTACAGCTCTCAAAACAAGAATCTTATCCAGAAGATGGGGTACGACTTGAAAGACGCTAGGGGCTTAAACTACGACAAAGACCGACGACTGCCTCTACGTCTGTAGGCTCCTACAGACAAGTTCGAGGATTACTACCATAAGTCCAAGCATGGCTTAGGGTACGTCATGCCTCTCATAACTACCGAAAGCTCGGATGAAGAAGACGAGTTACACTCTCACTCTTCAGAATCTTTCGCTTGGGACTCAGATGTTAGTATCGGGGAGATGCTCAAACAAATATTGTCTTTCGACATGGTGTCAGCTGACCCTGAGGAAGACGAAGAAGATCTACCTGAACTCTTTGAAGTAGAACCATGGGCCCAATGCCTAGACACACAATGGAAGATGCAGCTAAAGCAACGGGAACCTCCCACTAAGGATAAAGTCATACAAATCGATCTGGGCGATGAATGCTCCCCTAAACCTATCTTTATCAGCAAAAGTCTGTCCGACGAGGATCGGGAATCCCTGCTAAAGCTTGTCAGGGAATACATCAATGTCTTTGTTTGGAGTTACGAAGACATGTCAGGACTGGACCCCCAAATCATGGTCCACAAGCTGAATAACTTGTCGAACGCTAAGTCTGCCAAGCAACAACAACGATAATTCCGGCCGGATATCATGATTGCCATCAAAGCTTAAGTCAGCAAACTGATAGCTAGAAGCTTAATCCGCAAAGAAAAATATCCAGATTGGATAGCCAACATAATTATCGTCGTCAAAAAGAACGAGAAGATCCGGATCTGCATTGACTTTCGTGATTTAAACGCGGAGTGCCTAAGGATGAGTTTTCCCTTTCGGTCACAGATATAATGATCGACAACACTTGTGGCTTCGAGCGCATGTCCTTTATTGACGGATTCTAAGGCTACAATAAAATCAAGATATTTCCTAATGACTAGAAGTATACATCGTTCAGAACGTCAATAGGAGTGTACTGCTACATAGCCATATCCTCTGAAGAACGAAGGTGCTACATACCAGTGAGCTATGTGTAACATCTTTCGTGAAAATCTACACAAGATAGTGGTGTGTTACGTTGATGTCATCACAGTCAAGAGTCGCTCCAAAGATGATCACCTTTGAGACTTGAAGACTGTGTTTGACCTCATGCGTGCGCACCAACTTATGATGAATCTTACCAAATCCTTCTTGGGAGTCTATAATGGAAAAAAATTGGGTTTTGTCATAACTTCGAAGGGTATCCACGTAGACCCCGACAAGACTAAAGCAATCCTTGAAATACACCCACCAAAGAACCTCAGAGAACTTCGTAGCCTTCAAGGAAGACTGGCATAAATTAGGAGGTTCATATCAAATCTCTCTGGACATTATCAACCATTCACTCAGGTCATGAAGTAGGGAGTCTCCTTTGATTGGAACGAAGAATGACAGCGCGCCTTCGACAACATCAAGGAGTATCTTATGAACCCACAGTATTGGTGGCCCCTATTATGGAAAGACCCTTATTGATATATGTGCGGGCAATGAATCACTCCCTGTGAGCACCCTGGTTTTTATATAGGGTTAGTTTGGTAAATAAAAATTATATTTTTATTTTAAATATTTATTCAATAATTTAATTAAACTTTGAAAACCAACCACCATGGTTTTAAGATCTTGAGTGCAACACTAGCCTTTTCCTTCCAAACAACCTAGCATGCTCGACTTAAATAAGTCAAATTAGGCTCCTGCCATAACTGTCCCTCAGAAATTCGCAATCCCATGCTTGTTTTGGTCACACAACTTTTATGACACAATTACGAGGAAACGATGATTAATTAACCATTTTGTCGTGGCGTACAATTTTAGCACGCCATCCTAACCCATTGCTTCCAACTAAAGCCATAATATGAGCCTAACTGGTCCCATTACGTACATGACACACGAGTTGCGTTATTTGAACCCCTGCATGCTTCCAATTTAATATTAAGTAAAAAATAGAATTTATGAATTTATTTAATTAATTTAATATTCATTCATATTTGGTAAATACCTTTTGAATTGATATAGGTTTTGTTGGAAGAAATATGAATTTTCTAGAATTTTTTTTAAGAACCTAACTATTTTTGAAAATTTTCTACATATAGTTATAAATAAAATAAAATAAAATAAAATAAAATAAAATAAAATAAAATAAAATGAAATGAAATAAAAATACCCGCTAAACCTATCCCAAACCCCAACCTATGTAAGCTCCCCCCTTATATATATATATATATATATATATATATATATATATATATATATATATATACTAAACCCTAAACCATACCACCTCCACCATCACCCATGCCTCCACCCTCCAGGCGATACCCACGTCGGACCTCGACCACCCTGACCCCTCGTTGTCGTCGTCGCCGCGCCGAAGCAACGCTGGAGCGCCGCCACAGATCTGCCCCCGCGCGCACTCGCATAACAACAGCAGCCGTGCGACCCTCCCTTCGCGCGGAGTCTTCTCCCTCCTCGCTCATCCGCTTCGCATCCCATATTTGCTGGTATGTTCATAACCTAACTCCCTGTGGTTCCCTTCAAGTGGAACAAATTTAGGCACCCGAGTTTGATCGAAAAATCGACTGGAAGTTGGCCGAAAACTATTCAAAAATAGTTCAGAAATTTAGTCCAAGTACCCATGTTCATGTCCAATTTTCTACCAACTCATTAATTATTTTTAAAATATAATTAAAAGAACTTTATAATATTACCAAGATTTTTACTGTTCTTTTAGTTTTTATTAGTTTGCTTTATTGGTTAAATTATTCTGATTCCAAAATTACCAAAAGCTTATTTTTATAGAACACCAAAAATCATCGATACGGGGTTCAGATTGTACCGAAAGGTGCGTAACATAAACGCAGACGTGTGTGATTTTATAAAACTTGATTTGGACGTGTGTGCACGCCGGAATCAACGTGTATCCGCCAAAAAATACTGTATCGATCTATTTCGATACCTCATCATAACTTTGTGTGTACTCGTCAGTTCGCAATAAAACTTGTACCATTGGATTCGCAGTGTTACGCTGGTCCTGTAACCCAAGTTTGGTTCGAATCTGAAAAAGTTAACAAAACACCATTTTGTGGGCCCCACGGTTCCACATGATGGGCGATTTGGTGATCAGCTCATCGAAATCCAGTTCTGGATATTTTGTTGGATTCGTATTGTCTTTCTGGACTCGTAGACACTAAGTTTGATGAATTTGGAGAACTTAGTCTCTTGAATATTATATAGATATCATTATGACTCGTTGTAATAGCTAGAGGTCATGATCTTGCGTGTTATGGACATGAGTCATTGTGGACATGAGATATGAGATTATGTTGGCTAGGGAGAGACACACATGCTACAGGCTGATTATGTTATATATATACTATGTTACTGGAGGTGCTTTAGTCTCTATACCAGAGCTTGGCACATTACTGGCCCTACGAGATACTACTTGCTACTATGGGCTCCCCAACACAGAGCTTGTAGTAGTCTCAGCCTGAGTACTAGTGATGCTCTCATTTGTATTTTACTTAGTTGTTTACATAGCTTGCCCTGAAGATCTGTTCTTACTTACTGTATTTTATTTGGCTTGAATGTTTATTGTACCTTCCTATGTCCCCTGAGGACCTGGATCCGGATTATGTCCCCAGGTGTAGACGAGGAGAGCTATCCCGAGGTTTATGGGACAGGTGCTACTATTGGAGACATCCATGTTGTAGAGGACGAGGTTATTCCAGAGGACTTATCTTGAGCACACAGTATTCTCACCATTCATTTATTATGCTTAGTGTTCTTAGATATTTGATCTTGTAGTGACTTCTGGATATTTTACTTGGAGTTATTTTCCTTTCCATTTTAATGACGGGTTGTTCCCCGTGATATTATTTATATTGCTTTGGTTGGATAAATTATTTTATATTATTCTGACTGGACTTGTCTTTTTGTGATTTTGTTACTTATTGTGGATAAGATTACATATATAAACTGTGACAGATATTTGTAGACCATTTTATATGTATTACAGCTTAAGTGCACTCTAAAGGGTCCATTAAATTGAGTTTGCCCATTGGAGTTGTGTTGTTGATCATTGTCACGTGGCTAGTCCCTTTGTATTTTGGGACTGGGGCGTGACATAGTTTTTGTGGTAGCCCATACAGGTCTATGAATATATTGCTTTAGTTTCAACTAAGGGACCGAACAAGCCTGCGATTAGGATAAGAATAAATTATAGGATCTTATCCACATGTTGACACGTTCTTGACCTCTATATCGGATTCAAATTAATTTTTTGACTTGCATCATGCGTGATTCAACTGTTCGACCCTACACTAATCCTGGCACAAGAAAAGAAGGCGGAGAAATTCTTTGACGGACTGAGCTTTGAACTACAGAGACAGATTGACTCCGTTGCACCTACTTCTTATACGGATGTCCTTGTCACAGCTCGACACATGAAGCGCATCCCCAGGAGGGAGTCCAACCAGAAGAGATCGTACGTATTAGTACCAGCTCGAGCACCACACGGGGAGCCTACAAAGTGACCCCAGATGAATCCACCCTAGAGAGAGCATCATGAGCCCTAGTCCTTCCTACTTGTCACTACTGTGGCATGGTAGGCCATATAGAGAGGGAGTGCAGACACAAATTGGGATTATATTTAGCTTGCGGATCCGGTCAGCATTCAGCTAGGGATTTTCCTGAGCATCGGGGAGGAACAATAATGGTTTATCGACCCGCTTTACCAGCACTGGGGCCAGTCTAGCAGCCACATCGACCAGTTTATCCAATACCATGAGCATCACAGGCAGAAGATGGAGGATTCAGACCACCAGCACCGGGAGGATATCATCTGAGGCTACCCTTGGCATCACAGGCAGCACTCCTCCAGCAGGCCCAGCAACAGCAGAGGGCACCACCACAGGGACGCGGACAGGCTTTTGCGATGACAGTGGAGGAGGCACGAACTCGAAGAGTAGTGAGTATGGGTAAGATTTAGTTTTATCATAGCTAGCTATAGTAACGAATATTCCTAGTAATATTTTAGCATGTGCCTGTTAGTTCCATTCCCTAGCCTATACCTAGTATTATGTTAGCATGAACTTGTTAGTCTATAGTAGTAATATGTAAGAGGTATCCAAGTTTTCATAAGCTGTAGTTGATCCTTGCTCTAATCAGACTCCTTTACACTTGAGTTACTTATCTCTCATTGCCTAGGAAAAAGTTTTTATTGCTTCCCTACGTGTTCTGCTTGAACAAAACCCTCACCCTTCCTCTCAATTTTTCTCTTATTTATGGTCCCGTATACTTTGTGTCGTGCTTCAACAAATGTCATACAACTGTGTCATCTCTTCTGGAGCAAACCTTTCCTGACCGGTTATGTTTTTTTTTAATTGCGAGGACGCAATTCTTTTAAGGCCGGTAGATTATGAGCACCCTGATTTTTATATAGGGTTAGTTCGATAATTAATAATTATTTTTTCATTTTAAATATTTATTCGATAATTTAATTGAACTTTGGAAATCAACCACCATAGTTTTAAGATCGTGAGTGCAACATTAGCCTTTCCCTTCCAACCAACCTAGCATGATCGACTTAGACGAGTCAAATTATGCTCCTGCCATGACTTTCCCTCACAAATTCGCAATCTCATGCTTGTTTAAAGATAATTAATTAACCATTTTATCATGGCATACGATTTTAACATGCCACGCCAACCCATTGCTTCCAACTAAAGCCATAGTATGAGCCTAACTAGTCCCATTACGCATATGACACTCGAGTGGCATTATTCGAATCCCCTGCATGCTTCCAATATAATATTAAGTAAAAAATATAATTTATGGATTTATTTATTTAATTTAATATTCATTCATATTTGGTAAATTTCTTTTTAATTGATATAGATTAGGTTATAAATTATTTATTGGAAGAAATATGAATTTCCTAGAATTTTTTCTAAGAACCTAACTAATTTTGGGAATTTTCTCCTTATAGTTATGAATAACATAAAATAAAATAAAATAAAATAAAATAAAATAAAATAAAAAGAAAAAGAAATAAAATAAAATAAAACCCAACGCATACCCGCTAAACCTATCCCAAACCCCAACCCATGTAAGCTCCCCCCTCCCATGTTACACACACACACACACACACACACACACACACACACACACACACACACACACACACATATATATATATTAAACCCTAACCCTAAACCACACCACCTCTACCTCCACCACCCATGCCTCCACGCGACACCCACGCTGGACCCCGACCACCCTGACCCTATGCCGCCACCGTCGCCGCGCCGAAAGAGCCCCGGAGCGCCGCCACAGATCTGCCCCCGTGCGCACGTGCACAGCAGCAGCAGCAGCAGCAACAACAGCCATGCTGCCATCTCTTCGCGTGGAGTTTCCTCCCTCCTCGCTCGTCTGCTTCTCATCCCATCTTCGCTAGTATGTTCACAACCAAACCCCCTAGGATTTCCTTCAAGTGGAACGAATTTAGACACCTGGGTTTGATCAAAATATTGACCGAAAGTTGGCAAAAAAACTGTTCAAAAATAGTTCAAAAATTCAGTCCAAGTATCCAGTTCATGTCCAATTTTCTACTAACTCGTTAAATATTTTAAAAATATAATTGAAAGGACTTCTTCACAATATAACCAAGATTTTTACTGTTCTTTTTGTTTTTATTAGTTTGCTTTATTGGTTAAATTATTCTGATTCCAAAACGAACAAAAGCTTATTTTTATAGAACACCAAAAATCTCTGATACGGGGTGCATTCCGCCAAATGATGCCACATCGTCGTGTGCAGATTACACTAAATGGTGCGTAACATGAACGCAGACATGTGGGATTTCGCAGAACTTGATTTGGACGTGTGTGCATGTCAAAATCAACGTGTATCCGCCGAAAAATACCGTATCGGCCTATTCTGACACCTTGCCATAACTTCGTGTGTACTCGTCAGTTCACAACAAAACTTATTAAATTGGATTCGCAGCATTATGCTGGTCCGGTGACCCAAATTTGGTTCGAATCTGAGAACGTTGATGAAACACCATTTTGTAGGCCCCACGATTCCACATGATGGACGATTTCATGATCGGCTCATCGGAATCCAGTTTTGGATGTTCCGTTGGGTTCATATTATCGTTCTGGACTCGTAGACCCTAAGTTTGATAAATTTGGAGAATTTTATCTCTGACATATTTTTCGATACGAAATGGGCCCCTAGTGGACCCTACATTGACCCAAAACTGTCAATTTTTTCCCTGTGTTCAAATTGGACTTATGGGTAGTCAATCCTAGCTATTTCAAGTATTCTGAGAACATTGGTGATATTTGTTTTATCATCCGGAGGTGTACGTACAGATTTTACTTTCTCATGAGAAGTTAACGGAGTTCAGAATCCAGGCAAGTGTACTTTGCCAAACTTGCAGTTGATCCTGTTATATTATCTATTTATGTTTATATATATATATATATATATATATATATATATATATATATATATATATATATATTGTGATGTGCCTGCTCAACCTAGGACTGTGAGATATTTCTTAGTGTCCGAACAAGATTCGGGTGTCGACACCGTACGCAAAGTCGTGTAACGTCAATTAGAGAGTTGATTCCACGATCCTATTTTTACGTACTTGCTTTACCAAGTATGCCATACCGTAGGACACTTAATACTATTTTATCTGACAGAATCCTTCTTGAGTTATTTATAGTTTTGTATAGACTTACAAGATTCGTGATATGAGACTTGCATATTATATAGATATCATTATGACTAATTGTACTAGCTAGAGGTCATAATCTTGCGTGTTATGGATATGAGACGTTATGTACATGAGACGTTCGGTTACATTAGGTAGGGAGAGACACACACGATATATATATATATATATATATATATATATATATATATATATATATATATATATATATATATATATATATATATATATATATATATATATATTATGTTACTAGAGGTGCTTTAGTCTCTATACCAGAGCTTGGCACATTACTGGCCCTAAGAGATACTACTTGCTGCAATGGGCTCCCCGACACAGAGCCTATAGTGGTCTCAGCCTGAGCACTTGTGATGCTCTCATTTGCATTTCACTTAGCTGGTTACATAGCTTGCCCTGAGGATCTATTCTTACTTACTGTATTTTATTTGGCTTGAGTATTTATTGTACCTTGCCATGTCCCCTGAGAACCTGGATCGGGATTATGTCCCCAGGTGTAGACGAGGAGAGCTATCCCGAGGTTTACGGGTCAGGTGCTACTATTGGAGACGTACAGGTTGTAGAGGACGAGGTTGTTTCGGAGTACTTCTCTTGAGCACACAGTATTCTCACCATTCAGTTATTATGCTTAGTGTTCTTAGATATTTGATCTTGTAGTAACTTCTGGATATTGTACTTGAAGTTATTTTCCTTTCTATTTTGATGACGGGTTGTTCCCTATGACATTATTTATATTACTTTGGTTGGACAGATCATTTTATATTATTGTAACTGGACTTGTCTCTTTGTGATTTCGTTACTTATTTTGGATGAGATTAGATGTATAAACTATGACAGATATCTGTAGACCATTTTATATATATTACAGCTTAAGTGCACTCTAACGGGTACATTAAATTAGATTTGCCCATTGTAGTTGTGATGTTGGCCATTGCCATGTGGCTAGTCCCTTGGTACTTTGGGACTGGGACGTGACACTCCCTTGGAGCTCAACTAGCCCAGAAAGGTAAGGCAAGTCACGAACATGACATCTACTATCTCAGCAGAATGATAGCCGGTACAGAGCACATGTACAACCCTATTAAGAATGAGTGTCTCACTCTGATCTTCATCATTTAGAAGACCCGACATTACGTGGCAGGATAAACCATCTATGTGATCTCATGAGTTAATCCTCTCAAGGTACTTATGACTAAATTCGGAGCGCTCAACTCTCGCCTAGCCACATGGGCATTACTGTTGTCCCCGTATGACATGATATTTATCACATAAAAGGTAGTCAAAGGCCAAGCGTTGGGAGATTTTTTGGTAGCCCACCCTGTACCGGAAACCTCGAGATCCCAAACGAATTAGCGAACTCAAACATGACCACAAGAGCAGAAGCCGTTTGGCGAATGTTCTTCGACGGTGCTTCAAGAACAGGGCCCAAAGGCGATATTATCGCTAGCGTTGGGATAATACTGATTTCCCCATATGATCTTATCATAAACTATGCTAACTCCCTCACAGAGCCATACTCCAATAATGTAGCAGAGTACAACGCCTTCGTCATTGGGCTCCAGCTCGCTAAACAAGTGGGAGTATACTACTTTGAAGCCTACGGTGATTCCAAGCTGATAGTCAGTCAGTTCCGGGGTGAATATGAGGTCCGGCATTGATTCCCTACTACCAAGCCGATCTTGGAATAATCCCCACCTCCAAGGGGTTCTTCATAGAGAACGTCCCTCGGCTGCAAAATATCGAGGCTGGCGTCCTGACCAGCCTCGCTACCTCCCTGGAAGTTTCAGTCAAAACCCATCAGCTGATCACAGTAGTCGGTTGTCACTACCACATCCTGAAAATAGGGGTATTTTTATCATTTTATATATTATAGGTATTGTTGTGTATTTATTTTAAATAATTGCATGATATGTATATATATATATATATATATATATATATATATATATGTGTGTGTGTATTATATATAGTGTTCATTAATGCATGAGTTAGTAGACTAGACCTAGATACCCACTAGATGGAGCCCTGACCGAAATATAGTGTTATGGATTTAATTTGTAATTTTTGGGATTAATTATTTAGGGTTATAATTAATTATTGTGATTTTATTTAATTGTTGCGCCTTACCATTGCTTCGATATTTGGAGCGCTACCCTAGCTTTTGCCTTCCAACAAATTCCACACGCTTGTCCTAGTCATGCCCGTATTTCTTTCTGACCTTTGTGTAACTCATAATTATACTTTTTTGTGCTTTATTTTAGTCGCATAATATACGTCACAAATATTATTATTTAATTCCAAATAAATCTAACTTTGTATCCTTGTGCGTTTCAATCGAAATTGGAGACACAATCTCGACCCATTTTCAGCAACCCAAATTAGGATAATATTTTATTCTGAGTCTTCTTCATTCATAATACTTGTGTCCCACTTAATTTTAGTCCCTTGTACTTCTAATTAATTTTAGAACACCTATTATATTAGTTTTAATTTAATTAACCCAAAAATCCAACTTTGTGCAATTTTCTAATTATTGGGAACTTTTATGCAAAAGTGCATTAAGGTGTCCACCCCATTGGACACAACACATAAAGAAACATATTTCTCCTTCATGTGAATTTTTCATAATTTTGGAGTGTGTAACACTCAACATCAACCTCCTCAAACCATATACCTCCTTTATTTTGAACCAATGTAATCTTAACCCTCCATTTTGAATCAAACCAAATCCTAGCCCTTTGAAATACCTACATGACAAGCCAAGGCCCAATCCCAAGGAGGATTTAGGTCAACACAACCCTAGTTTTACACATATATACAACTTTTTTATTTTTTTAACCCATTACCTATACAAAACTCCCAGCCGACATACACCCCCATCTCCTATTCATCTTCTTCTTCCTCCTCTTCCCCGGTCGGAGCCCCGACCACCCGACCTGCTGGAGTAGCCACCCCGACCCGCAGAACCGAGTCTACCCTCTTCTCCACTGTTCCCGAGTTCTCCTCCGCCTGTACCATGCCTCCAGAGCCACTGCTGTTCCCGATGTCCTGATCGCCAGAAGCACGGCCCCGACCCCGCTGTACCCCGAGCCGCTGTATCCCGTCTCACCCTCGGTCATCTTCCTCGCCGCCATTGACAGCCATCATATCCCCGCTGCTCGCCTAAAGACCGGAACCTCCTGCAGCATCCAATCCCGACCACTGAACGCCACCCCGCGTCTGACTGCGTTCGCCTGAAGCCGGAGAAGCCCGTTGTCCACGACTGAACTGAGCACCCTCCTCAACGACTCGTCGAACGCCTCGTTCCCGCGTGCACAGGTTTGAGACACTCCTTCTTGTTGCGTACACGTACTCGTACGCGTATACGTGTATTGTTCATTGGTATATATTGGTATACGGGAGTATGTATATGTTGGTATATATATATACATACATACATGTAGTATATGTATTCAATTGGTACATATATATATAGTATATGTATATTATTCACTTGGTATATGTATATATATGTTTAGTATGTATACATTTAGTATATGTATATTTAGTTATTCATTAGTATGTTATTAATTGGTATACATATGTATATATTTAGTTATATATTTAGTATGTATATAATTGATACGTATATAATTATTTGTTGTTATATACGTATATAAAAATATGGTACGTATATATATTGTAAGTAATTTATTGTTATATGCTAGTTAAGACTATGTATAATTATATATGTACTAGGTGACCCTAGTGTTATTACGGATATTCCGTAATTACATGACCCTCGGACCCTGTGAATTATTAGCAGACTGCCTTATGTACACTGACGTACTGGCGAGACACGTATTATTTTGACTATTTGATCTTGCACATCAATTTCAGACGTGACACCCGAGCAGCTAAACTCACGCTTGACCCTGTTAGATAACTAGGATCACCCCTAACGTACCCTCTGAGTTTAGTATAATTATGATTGTGCGTGTGCTAGTGTATTGGCTGATGTTGTATTGTATTATATTATATGTATATAGGACCATTGGATTGTTCTGCGAGACTTCAGGAGCAAGACATTGGTATTGCCAGCTAAGGACCCCAGGCGAGTACATTCTCTGATAATTTCCATTATTTGATAATTTTTATAATTCAAGTATTTAGAAATGTTACATCTGATTCTTGACACTATGCTATACGGACTAGTATTTAGATTGGATCTGCAGTCATGAGATGTTATATTGGTTATCGTATTAAAATTGTACACGATATTGATATTAGACATTGTACATGATATATTAGACATTGATCGTGTATCGTGACGTATCTTGGTTGGATCCACAGTACTAGTTGGGGGTGGAAAAATTGCTAGTGAGAGATGTGATCAAATACCTATCGTACAAGTGTATATATCGTTAAGTGTTAATCATAACACGTCACGTATGATTAGCCAGGCCATGTAGCTATCGAACAAGTTTCCAGCCGATCACATTTTAAAACTATTATTTCAAACACTTAAAATAGTTATAGTTCTCTATTTTAGTTCATATACTACATTACTCGTATATGATATTATACCTCTTTCTCTTCATTTCATATATGCACTGACTGTACCATGTTGCCTATATTGCTTGTCTCTTTATTTTTCTATTACATTTATTCATTGTCTTCTCTCAGTATATAGTATCATCTATTTATTGTTTTATAGTCCTTATCAATTAATTGGAACTGTTATTTGGGTTGTACTTTGCTCCATCCTAACTAGAAATATTTTTCCAGACTGCGCCTTAGAGGACTGGTGTCCGACATTTTATGGACCACAGGGAGAGTAGCTGCAGACTTGGACCTTGTAGCCAGGTGTGATTCCAGGAGGTCTAGCCGGGATCACTACTATTTCAGTTAGTTTCTTTTAGCAGCTTTGGTACCGGATAAGTTTTCGGCATACTTTGAGACTTGGATGTTATTGCTTTTGAGTTAGACTATTTTGTTTAGACTTGTTGCATTTCGTTTATTTTCTTTGATATCTTATCGTGCTTTAGTTTCTGTGATTGAGTATTCCATATTATATTATGATATTTGTGTCTCCTTATGGAGTTGGATACTCATGTCAGACTGTTTAGATAATGTTTTGACCTAGACAACGTTCTACCGCCGATGCTGCGGCGTAGGCTGGACGTACCCACGTACTCATGCCCTAAATTTTGGGTGCAGATCGTGACATATTTTTGGTGGTGGCCCATGCAAGTTAGGCTTCATAAGTAGTGCAATGTCGTGGTAGTGCGATGACTTAGTTGTACTACTGCGTGCCTGCGATAGGATATAGGATATAGTGTACTAGAATGAGAGCGAATACTCAATTACAACTAGGAACATTTTTAATCTATTGATCTTGTTATCCTTATTCCTCTTGAATATTGCCTTCCTTGAATATTTTGTCCTTCATTGATGATATCGTATTCTTGTGCCTTAATGACTTCTCCTAGTTTTAATCCGTCTTCAGGATGCCGTCGAAGACCAGATCGCAGGATCAGCAGCAGCCTCCTAGGCAGCCCCAGTTGGCTTATCATTTTTGTAAGAAGCCAGGTCACCTTTGGAAGAGCTGTAGGGTGAGGCTAGGACTTTGTTTGTACTGTGGCACTGTGGGACATCGAATGAAGGATTGTATTCGATCCCCTTATCTTCCTGGCTAGCGCGCAGCTCCAAATCATAGAGACCCAATTAGGCCACCTGTGGAACCGCAGATTGCTCAACACCCGCGAAGGGAGCCACCCCAGAAGGGCGGGGCATTTGCGATGACGGTCAAGGAGACCGATACTACAAGTGATGTGTTAGCAGGTTCTGTTCTTTTCTGTCCTTCTGTTCTTTTCTATTTGATTGATTGATTGATTCCTTAGTACCGTAGCTTATATCAGTAATTTTTCTTGTTAGAATGTAGTTAGTAGTATACCCTGACAGAAACTGCAATACCATGACAAAAGTGACCATAACCATACATGTTTTTCTTAGATTACATGTTGTATGATTGTAGGTAGGATTTTCTTGGACCTTGATTGTTGGGGGTTTGACCGTAGTGAAGATTAATAAATAGGTTATGACTGGACAGAGAGACAATGTGCCTTAAATTTCAAGGATAAACATTAATTTAAATAAAGAATTAAGCATTTAATATGGCAGAATTGATGATTTATTGATTTTAGGAAGATTATGATATGATTGAATTTGTCATTAAATTTGGAGGAATTTAAGAAGATTATTATTATATTTATTTGACTACAAGATATAAATTTAAGACTTATATTCTAAATATTGTATTTGAAGACTTTGTAACTATTACATTGTTTGCGTTTTGTGTGGAAAAAGAAATCAAGGAATAAGAACACAAATGGATTAGTGTTGAATTCAAATTTTGGGATGAGATTCAATTTTATAATATACATTGATTGAATTTAAATTAGAGGATTGGATATTAAATTTTGCATTTAGTTTAACTTAAAATTTTGGAGGAGATTGTGATAAGAATTGAATTTGATTTTAAATTTGAGGATTTTTCAGGAATACGATATTTATAGAATTTTGAGAAATTTTGTGAAATAACAATATGGATTTACTTCATGATTATATGGCTTGATGAATTTAAATTTTGATGGTAAAGTAAATAAATAAATAAATATAATTATTGAGGATCTTAAATTTTGAGGAAATTTTTTTTTTAAGGAGGGTAGACTTGTCACTACCACATCCTAAAAATAGGGGTATTTTGTCATTTTATATATTATAGGTATTGTGTGTATTTATATTAAATAATTGCATAATATGTATATATATATATGTGTGTATTATATATAGTGTTCATTAATGCATGAGTTAGTAGACTAGACCTAGATGTCCACTAGATGGAGCCCTGACCGAAATATAGTGTTATGGATTTAATTTGTAATTTTTGGGATTAATTATTTAGGGTTATAATTAATTATTATGATTTTATTTAATTATTGTGCCTTACCGTTGCTTCGATATTTGGGGCGCTACCCTAGCTTTTGCCTTCCAACAAATTCCATACCTTGTCCTAGTCGTGTCCGCCTTTCATTCTGACCTTTGTGTAACTCATAATTATGCTCTCTTGTGCTTTATTTTAGTCGCACAATATTCGTCGAAGACGTTATTATTTAATTTCAAATAAATCCAACTTTGTATCATTGTGCGTTGTAAATCCCCTCGACCAAATTTAGGGTTATTTAGTTTAGATTGAGAGATTAGGATTAATTTGGATACAATTAGAAGTAATATACAACAATTATGTGACTTAATACATCTTACCGTTGCTTCGATGTTTGTAGCGATACACTAGTAGTTACCTTCAAACAAATTTCATACACATTTCCTAGACATGCCAGACTACCCATCTGACCCTTGTGTAACTTTTAAATACTCAATATTGTGCTTCATTTTAGCTGCACAATATTTTTTACAAACGTCCACGTATAATTCCAATAAACCCAATTTCTCATAATTACCCATTCCTATTTGAATTTGGAGACACAACCTCAACACATTCCATATAACCCAAACTATGGTATTTACCTATTCTGAGCCTGCTACGCCCATGACACTTGTGTCCCACCCAATTTTAATCCCATGTGTCTTCAAATGATTAAAGAATGCCTTGTGCAGTATTTTTAATTGAATTAAATAGGTGACCAACCCTCACCCAAAGCTAGACCCAACCAAGCCCATGAACCCCCTACACCCTTTCATGTAGACAAGCTCCCCACCCCAAGGAGCCCAGGTCGACCCAAATCTCGAGATCAGCCCATAAATCCCTCTCCTATATAAATACATATTTTTCTCTACTTGAAACCCTATGTAACCTCCGACTTCCAGTTTCAGAAAAAATTTAGATTTTTAATTTATTTTAAATACCAAGTTTTTAAAAATATTTTCTCCCTGAAATTTGTAGTATTAGATTTTTTAGCAATGTTTGATTTTAGAAGGTAATTTAAAATCTTGTATGAAAATCATTTTTCTAAATGTCGATTTATTATAAAATAAATAGATAAATAATGATGTAAATATAATACTATAGCTTCGAATATTTTTGGCTTGAAATCATAAAATTATTTGTTTAATAAAAATTATTGAAGGACTAGTTGTTCATAATAAATTTTTATATCCATTTTTGGAATAGTAAATAAATGAATTTCATATTTTCTAGGGTTTTCAAATATGGGTTTGTTTAGTAGCTAATTTAATCAGTTAGCCTTGGAAGCCCTTAAAAATATTTTTCTTAAATTATAATATTTTCTATTAATTTTATAAGGTTACCGTCCTCCAATTTCACCCTCATTCCCACATGAATTTATTCATGTATGATCTTGGGCCATTTGTTATTTGGGCCAACCCTTACCCTTTATCCCATACCCTCTCTCCCTATTTAAGTCCCTCATCACAACTTCCTAGAAACCCTAGCTAGCCCTCACAAATCCCCACAAAGCCAAAGCCACCACCATTTTTGTGTGCTCGTGTCCGTGTGTCCAGCATCACCGTGTCAGCCGTGATGGCCTCGGGTCCGACCCCGGGTGTCCCACCGTATCCATTCATTTCCTGTGTCCGGTTATAATATTACAACCAGATTTTCCGTGTCCAACACCCGGACACGCCCGCAGTACAACGAACCCATCGTGTCCAGCCGACACGATGCACCCTGACACATCCACAAAACCTAACCCTAACCTAACTCCGACGAGCGCCGGTGGCCGCCCAGATCTCGACCGCCGCGGATCCCCTCACCGCCGCTGAGTAGAGCTTCCGCCGCCGAGCTTCGCTGCCATCGCCACAGCAGATCCGGAACGTCGCCGCTGCCCGAGACGAACACCCGCCGTCGCTTCAGAGCGCCGCCTCCTCGAGCCAGTCGACGCCGCCGCCGCAGAAGATCCGCCGCCGCCTCAGATCTGTCGAAGCCGCCGCCTCACCCGCGTAGAGCCCTCGTCGAGTCGTCGACCGCCGCGTCGAGCTCGGAGACCGCCTCGAACCTCCTCAGAACCGTCGATCGACAGCCGCCGCGTCGTCGAACTCCGCCGACCGCCTCGAACAGAGCGCCGACCGCCCGACGGAGCGCCGACGCCCTGTCCGACGGAGCCCCCACCGCGACCTCGCCGAAAAACCCCCTCCCCTTCGTGAGTCCCCTTCTCCCTTTCCCTCTTCCCCTTTCTCGGTTCAGTGCTGGAGAATTTAATTAGGTTAGTTATAGTTAGTTTTAATTAGTAAAATTAATTAGTTGTTAATTATATGTATTAGATTAGTAATTAATAATTAGATTAGTTAAATAATTTACTAATCAGTAAATTATTGTTAATCAGTTAATTATTTATAATCATTTAATTATTACTTAATCAGTTAATTAAATTATTAATCAGAAATTATTTAGTAATATAATTAGTATTGGTAATATTTAATTGTTTAGTTTTTATTTAATTTAGTTATGTATTATATATATGGATTTGGTTATACTAATATGTAATTAGCTAGTTTTATGCAATTAGTTATTTTTATAAATATAAGGGTTTGACTAGGTAAAAATAATAATTTCTGGTCTATATCATTAATTAAGAAATAGTTTCAATAATAATAAATTTGTTCAAAATTGGTTATTTGGACTGGTAACTGAAATTACTAGAGATATAAAAATGTATTGGCTTTTACGTAAATTCTTGATTTTTATAAATAAACTTTTATTTGTAATTATTGTTCGAGAATATGCATATACACATGAGTATATATATAATGATGTGTAGATGTATAAGTACTTATTTAAATAAATGTAAATACTTGAATATGCATAGTATATAAATACATTAGTAAGGTTAATTAAAGATATGTATATTATTTATTTTATTAATAATTAATTGTATAAGTATGTATGTAGGTATTTAATGTATTTGTGTATTTGCGTATTTGTGTATGTGTATACAAGTACTAAAATATATTTTAGCATAAATATTTCTTAGTATATATATGTTAATGTATATAGGGTATTTCTATTTAGTGTATATATATTTCATATATATACATATATATATATATCTTGTGTATTTCTCTATTTTTCTATATATGTATAATAAAATGTATTTTAGTATAAATACGTATTAAATATATATGGGTATTAATTTAACTGTATTCATATAATTTATGTCAATGTATGTTTTCGTATTAATGTTATATGTATATTTAATTGGTATAATTACCTGTATATAGTATAATTATTATTTTGGTACAAATATATATATATGAGTATATATATTTTGTATGGGTATAAGTTTAATAAAAACGTATTTTGGTATAAAAACGTATATTTGGTATATATATATATACTTGTGTACATATAGGGTATGAGTATATTTTTATTTAGTGTATATAAATGTATAAATGTATATATTCTTAAATAATGGGAGATGTATATTTTTCATAAATAAAATATATTTCCACTTATGTACATACAGTTATCCCTATCTTGTATATACTTTGGAATAACAATATATGTATTATATTTAATCATTAATAATACTACGTTTAATTGGTGAATATACTAGATGACCCTAGTTGACTAGTGCCCTGCCTGACATGGCCCTGAGACCAGTATTTTTGACTGTGTTAGTGTAGCATCTGATGCAAATGTGGTTTTGCTTGTGTTATGTTTATAGGACTGTTGGTTTACCCAGGGGATACTCTGGAACAGGACATCAATAATTACCAGCTAAGGACCCAAGGCGAGTACATTCTCTGATTAGTTTCTAATTTATGATATCTCCTATGTTCACTGTATCTAGTGTAGATATCCATGCTCTTGACACGTTGGTTACACGGATTGGTATACACGGATCTCGTCATGAGATGTTATTCCTTATTCATGGTGTAGCTTGTACAAGACTTGTTTCCTTGTTATCTTGTGCATGTACAGACACTGATTTTCGGGGAGACTTGCTACCTCCCTAGGGAATCCCGTGCCATAGCGTACCATGATTGGATCTACTATACCAGTCGGGGGTGGGGAGTATTTTAGTGTAGATATGTGATCATACCCAACTTTTTATGCATCATAGCTCACCCCACATCTCACGTCGGGTGCGGCCTGACCATCTCCGTGCCTCATAGCTGTTACGTGTGATTAGCCTGACCTCTACATGCATCATAGCTAACCAACGGTTAGCCTGACCTTCGTGAATCATAGCTAATCACATGTAACCAGCCTGATCATGTTCCCAAGCCGATCACATATTAAAGCTAGTACCCACACACTTAGTCATAGAACTCTTGCTCATTGACATATTGCTTCTTTTCCTGCATTTACTTACAGTAGTTCCAGTATATTTCTTTTCTTGTATATTTCTCTTACCTATACATGCATCTGATATATTTCCATCTAGAACTGCTACATAGTTTATGTCATTTATATAGAACTGCTATTTAGAGATGTACTTTGCTCCTTCCTGACTGGAAAATACTTTTCCAGACTGTGACCTTAGTAGACTGGTTTCCGACACACTTGGGGATTGGAAGTTAATGATTGCAGGTATGATTATTGTGTCATTAGACTTGTGTTGTATTCTTTTATTTCTTCATTTCCTATCGTGCTGTAGTTGTGATTGAGTATTTCTAGATTTATTTTATGATATCCACGTCTCCTTATGGAGTTGGATACTAGCGTGAGATTGTTTAGATAGCACTTGACCTAGACAGCGTTCTACCGCCGATGCTGCGGCGTAGGCTGGACGTACCCACGCTCTCGTGCCCTTAAACCGGGTGCGGGTCGTGACACATTTTAGTGATAGCCCATGCAGGTCAGGCTTCGCTAGTTGTGCGATGTCGTAGTAGTACGACGTCATAGTTGTACTACTGCGTACCTACTTTAGAATATAGGACATAGGATACTAGGATGAGAGAGGATACTCAATCACAAAATTATTTGAGAGATTCCTGGGACGACCCTTGAGAATCTCGTTATAAATTTTCCAATTTAAATCTTTCCTTGTTTCCGTCCGCTCTCGCTTGTTGTTATTGAACTTGATTCTTGTTGATCAGTTATTAAATTAAAATCTTGGTATCATTGTTGAGTTTGAATCTTGTTGACCAGTTATTAAAATTAATTCTTGGTATCGTTGTTGAGTTGATTTTATATTGAGATGAATTTTACGGACTAGAATTTATGGTATCATCTGATGACATATATTGATAAGGACAGTGAGAAAGGTAAAACGTCTACTTTGGTTATGGGACCTAGAGTTTATCGCAGCCATATTAGCTGTCGTGACGAGAACGTAGGAACCTAACTTGGATGTACATACTTTAGTTATGAGATTTAGAGTTTCTCGCAGCCATACCGGTTGGCGTGGTGAGGATTCTAGATGACATGATTATAGGGTTGCATACCTTAGTTACGGAACCTGTCGTTTATTGCATCTATGCTTACTGGCGTGGCGAGGATTCTGTGTGTCATGATTTCTAACAGACGTGTATGATTATCAGGTTGTATCTTAAATTGGTTCTTAAAGTATCATCTCAAGACTTATCTATTTATGTTATTCCAGGACTTTGTTCCATCGCTTCTTTTCTTTACTAGCAGTAAAGATACCTTCCGTCATTGATCCAGTTCCTTTTTGAGCTTATTTTCTTTGAGGATTCCTTGTTAGTATGATAATTAGTGACTTGCAATTTTGGTTGTGTCTTGTATTAGTTTGACTGAGTGTGACTTATGAGTTTGTAAGTGTTTCTTAGTTGGACATGGGAGCATTAGGCATTAATCTAGAGTTAGCCCTTAGCATAGTACCTTGTAACAACGGTTCTAGGAGAAGTGTCATTAGAGACTGAGAGTTAAAGAGAGTATAGAGTATCAGTGATAGTTCTCAGAGTTAGTATCAGAGCCAATTACCCGTCTTGGATAATCATGATTATGTAATTGAGTGATCTATGTAAACAATTAGGTATCAAGAAATTGTGTTAAGAATTAATGGAGCATGATGTTCAATTTGATGATTGATATCGGAAGTATTAAGGGTAAGGAAATACATATACAACCATCGAGATGAGGAACCATATACTTGCCCATGAGAATAAGAAATATGAGTGTTATAAAAGGTACAGCTAATCATGAGTTCTAATGAGCTTGATGAGATGATGCATTAATGAAACTAGTGATATAATACCAAGAGTGCTAATGATTCTATATCGAGGATTAGTCGAGAATAACGTTAATAACAGTAAGCACTCTGTGTAATGATAATTAAATGATATACCAGTTGACATTAATTGAAATCATGAAGGAAATATAGGTGATGATAACTTTGATCATTGGAGATAATGGTACAAGTGATTCAGGCAGTACAATTTTAGTACACAGATTATAGACACTAGATGCATTGAGTGCACCTTGAGTATCAGAGACCGTGAGCACTGATATGTACATTTGTGGAGTTATAAATTAAAAGGTGGAAATAAAATTTTATTTTTGGAATAATTGAGGAGTTGAGATTATGTCAAATTTTTTTTTTTTTTTTTTTTGATTTCAAATACGAATTCAATAAACATGGTTAATGCTACAAAGATTTTAGAAGTGATTAAATTTTGTTTCGATGTTGAGTATCAAATTTTGAGGAGGTATATACAATTTATTTTTAAGTTGATCGAGAAGTTAAACCTTGACGATTATTTTGAGGATTAATTTTATGGTAGATAAGAGATATGAATATTAACATATGAGTAGATGATATACATGTGTAAGGATCTGATAACTTGAGCAGGATTGGGATGGCACCGCAGACTGACTTGGGTGTCCATCTAGATTTGCATTAGAAAGGGTTAGCACTTAGTATGGTGTTACACTTGGTGTGCACTGGAGCGATGAGAGAATAGTATGGACAATTGTAGTAGGAACGGGAACTGACAGAGGGTATGGTACTAAAGAGATAGAGGTATCAACTTGGATGCATTATTGAATCATGGTTATATTAGAGATTCATGGCATCAGATTTTGGTATTAATAAACAGGTGTGTGCAATACGGATGTATTCATGGATTTTGTGGATTAATGAGTAGTTGATATGGGTACCAGTGTACATGAATAGGAATTAGTTAGTGAATGTGCTAGAGTTAAGTGTTTGATAGCAGATACCGCAAGTAATATGTTAGCAGGTTATTTCTTTCCCTCCTAATGTTTCTTTTTCCGACTTTCGATTGATTGATTGATTTTCCTAGTACTGTGGTTCACATGCATGATTTTTCTTGTTAGAATATAACTAGTAGTACACCCTAACAGAGACTGAAATACCATGACAAAAGATACATGACCTATATATTTTCTTAAATTGCATGGCTGAAGGTAAAATTTTCTTAAACCATGATCATTAGGGTTTGACCATAGCAAAGATCTGTGACGAGGTTATGACTGACAAAAAGAGACAAGATGACTAAATTGTGGATGAGCATTAATTTAAATAAAGAATTAAGGGGTTGTTATAACAGAGGTGATGGATCATTGATTGTACAAAAATCGAGGTTTGATTGAAATTCGAGGATAAACATTAACTTAAATAGAGAGTTAAGAAATTCACAGAGCCAAAAATTTGAGGATTTATTAATTTTAAGGAGGTCTTGATATGATTGAATTGATTATTAAAAATTTAAGAAATTTGAGAGATTATCATTTTATCTATTTGATTGCAAGATAGAAATTTTATATATTATGAATGTTGCATTGAAGATTCTGGAAGCATCGCATCGTTGAGTATTTGAGGAAAAAGAAAAGCAGGAAATAAAATCATAAATGGAATAGTGTCGAATTAAATTCTTGGGATGAGGAGTTAGATTGGAATAAGCACCAATTGAATTTGAGTTAGAGGAGTAAGATGATTGATGAGTGTTTAAAATTTAAATTTTGGGATGCAGATTTTTTAAATGTTATAAATATACATTGATTGGAATTCAATTGGAGGATTGGATATTAAAATCCTGGAGTATTAGATATGAACTTAAAAATTTTTGGAGGAGACTATGACAAAAAGGGGATTTGATTTTTTAAACTTGAAAATTTTCAGGAATATGATGTTATAGAATTTTTGAAGTGTTGTGAAATAGCGATATGGAATTACTTCATGATTATTTGGATTAAAATCTAAATTTGATAGAAATGATATAAGGTGTAAATGCAATTATTGAGGATCTTAAATTTCGAGGACGAAATTTTTCTAAGGTGGGTAGACTTGTAACCTCCGACTTCCAGTTTCAGAAAAAATTTAGATTTTTAATTTATTTTAAATACCAAGTTTTTAAAAATATTTTCTCCCTGAAATTTGTAGTATTAGATTTTTGAGCAATGTTTGATTTTAGAAGGTAATTTAAAATCTTGTATGAAAATCATTTTTCTAAATGTCGATTTATTATAAAATAAATAGATAAATAATGATGTAAATATAATACTATAGCTTCGAATATTTTTGGCTTGAAATCATAAAATTATTTGTTTAATAAAAATTATTGAAGGACTAGTTGTTCATAATAAATTTTTATATCCATTTTTGGAATAGTAAATAAATGAATTTCATATTTTCTAGGGTTTTCAAATATGGGTTTGTTTAGTAGCTAATTTAATCAGTTAGCCTTGGAAGCCCTTAAAAATATTTTTCTTAAATTATAATATTTTCTATTAATTTTATAAGGTTACCGTCCTCCAATTTTACCCTCATTCCCACATGAATTTATTCATGTATGATCTTGGGCCATTTGTTATTTGGGCCAACCCTCACCCTTTATCCCACACCCTCTCTCCCTATTTAAGTCCCTCATCACAACTTCCTAGAAACCCTAGCTAGCCCTCACAAATCCCCACAAAGCCAAAGCCACCACCATTTTTGTGTGCTCGTGTCCGTGTGTCCAGCATCACCGTATCAGCCGTGATGGCCTCGGGTCCGACCCCGGGTGTCCCACCGTATCCATTCATTTCCTGTGTCCGGTTACAATATTACAACCAGATTTCCCGTGTCCAACACCCGGACACGCCCGCAGTACAACGAATCCATCGTGTCCAGCCGACACGATGCACCCCGACACATCCACAAAACCTAACCCTAACCTAACTCCGACGAGCGCCGGTGGCCGCCCAGATCTCGACCGTCGCGGATCCCCTCACCGCCGCTGAGTAGAGCTTCCGCCGCCGAGCTTCGCTGCCATCGCCACAGCAGATCCGGGACGCCGCCGCTGCCCGAGACGAACACCCGCCGTCGCTTCAGAGCGCCGCCTCCTCGAGCCAGTCGACGCCGCCGCCGCAGAAGATCCGCCGCCGCCGCAGAAGATCCGTCGCCGCCTCAGATCTGTCGAAGCCGCCGCCTCACCCGCGTAGAGCCCTCGTCGAGTCGTCGACCGCCGCGTCGAGCTCGGAGACCGCCTCGGACCTCCTCAGAACCGTCGATCGACAGCCGCCGCGTCGTCGAACTCCGCCGACCGCCTCAAACAGAGCGCCGACCGCCCGACGGAGTGCCGACGCCCTGTCCGACGGAGCCCCCACCGCGACCTCGCCGGAAAACCCCCTCCCCTTCGTGAGTCCCCTTCTCCCTTTCCCTCTTCCCCTTTCTCGGTTCAGTGCTGGAGAATTTAATTAGGTTAGTTATAGTTAGTTTTAATTAGTAAAATTAATTAGTTGTTAATTATATGTATTAGATTAGTAATTAATAATTAGATTAGTTAAATAATTTACTAATCAGTAAATTATTGTTAATCAGTTAATTATTTATAATCATTTAATTATTACTTAATCAGTTAATTAAATTATTAATCAGAAATTATTTAGTAATATAATTAGTATTGGTAATATTTAATTGTTTAGTTTTTATGTAATTTAGTTATGTATTATATATATGGATTTGGTTATACTAATATGTAATTAGCTAGTTTTATGCAATTAGTTATTTTTATAAATATAAGGGTTTGACTAGGTAAAAATAATAATTTCTGGTCTATATCATTAATTAAGAAATAGTTTCAATAATAATAAATTTGTTCAAAATTGGTTATTTGGACTGGTAACTGAAATTACTAGAGATATAAAAATGTATTGGCTTTTACGTAAATTCTTGATTTTTATAAATAAACTTTTATTTGTAATTATTGTTCGAGAATATGCATATACACATGAGTATATATATAATAATATGTAGATGTATAAGTACTTATTTAAATAAATGTAAATACTTGAATATGCATAGTATATAAATACATTAGTAAGGTTAATTAAAGATATGTATATTATTTATTTTATTAATAATTAATTGTATAAGTATGTATGTAGGTATTTAATGTATTTGTGTATTTGCATATTTGTGTATGTGTATACAAGTACTAAAATGTATTTTAGCATAAATATTTCTTAGTATATATATGTTAATGTATATAGGGTATTTCTATTTAGTGTATATATATTTCATATATATACATATATATATATCTTGCGTATTTCTCTATTTTTCTATATATGTATAATAAAATGTATTTTAGTATAAATACGTATTAAATATATATGGGTATTAATTTAACTGTATTCATATAATTTATGTCAATGTATGTTTTCGTATTAATGTTATATGTATATTTAATTGGTATAATTACCTGTATATAGTATAATTATTATTTTGGTACAAATATATATATATGAGTATATATATTTTGTATGGGTATATGTTTAATAAAAACATATTTTGGTATAAAAACGTATATTTGGTATATATATATATACTTGTGTACATATAGGGTATGAGTATATTTTTATTTAGTGTATATAAATGTATAAATGTATATATTCTTAAATAATGGGAGATGTATATTTTTCATAAATAAAATATATTTCCACTTATGTACATACAGTTATCCCTATCTTGTATATACTTTGGAATAACAATATATGTATTATATTTGATCATTAATAATACTACGTTTAATTGGTGAATATACTAGATGACCCTAGTTGACTAGTGCCCTGCCTGACATGGCCCTGAGACCAGTATTTTTGACTGTGTTAGTGTAGCATCTGATGCAAATGTGGTTTTGCTTGTGTTATGTTTATAGGACTGTTGGTTTACCCAGGGGATACTCTGGAACAGGACATCAATAATTACCAGCTAAGGACCCAAGGCGAGTACATTCTCTGATTAGTTTCTAATTTATGATATCTCCTATGTTCACTGTATCTAGTGTAGATATCCATGCTCTTGACACGTTGGTTACATGGATTGGTATACACGGATCTCGTCATGAGATGTTATTCCTTATTCATGGTGTAGCTTGTACAAGACTTGTTTCCTTGTTATCTTGTGCATGTACAGACACTGATTTCCGGGGAGACTTGCTACCTCCCTAGGGAATCCCGTGCCATAGCGTACCATGATTGGATCTACTATACCAGTCGGGGGTGGGGAGTATTTTAGTGTAGATATGTGATCATACCCAATTTTTCATGCATCATAGCTCACCCCACATCTTACGTCGGGTGCGGCCTGACCATCTCCGTGCCTCATAGCTGTTACGTGTGATTAGCCTGACCTCTACATGCATCATAGCTAACAAACGGTTAGCCTGACCTTCGTGAATCATAGCTAATCACATGTAACCAGCCTGATCATGTTCCCAAGCCGATCACATATTAAAGCTAGTACTCACACACTTAGTCATAGAACTCTTGCTCATTGACATATTGCTTCTTTTTCTGCATTTACTTACAGTAGTTCCAGTATATTTCTTTTCTTGTATATTTCTCTTACCTATACATGCATCTGATATATTTCCATCTAGAACTGCTACATAGTTTATGTCATTTATATAGAACTGCTATTTAGAGATGTACTTTGCTCCTTCCTGACTGGAAAATATTTTTTCAGACTGTGACCTTAGTAGACTGGTTTCCGACACACTTGGGGATTGGAAGTTAATGATTGCAGGTATGATTATTGTGTCATTAGACTTATGTTGTATTCTTTTATTTCTTCATTTCCTATCGTGCTGTAGTTGTGATTGAGTATTTCTAGATTTATTTTATGATATCCACGTCTTCTTATGGAGTTGGATACTAGCGTGAGATTGTTTAGATAGCACTTGACCTAGACAGTGTTCTACCGCCGATGCTGCGGCGTAGGCTGGACGTACCCACGCTCTCGTGCCCCTAAACCGGGTGCGGGTCGTGACACCCTAGAATCATAAACACCACCACCACCTCTAACCTAGACGAACTCCCCTCAACCAACCCGAGCATCCCCTTCTCCCATCCTTGACTTCTCCAACATCATCACCACCTCAAGCCGCCACCAGACTCGTTGGACCACCGCCTGGCCACCACTCCCTCACCATCATCAACGTTGTCCTCATATTGCATTCACATAGATGGCTAACACACCCTTTATTTATTTTATTCAGTATATATATATATATATATGGCATGCTTCTATGTATCTTGTTACGTCCCTCTGAGGACCTGGTACCTTTCCAGATTTAGACGAGGCATATTACCCCACAGTGTACGGCCCCAGACAGGAGATAAGGTACGCAACTGTGGAGGAGCTAGAGGTGCTACCGTCAGAGTTTCTGTGATTATTTGGTAGGCCTTCTACCTAGGATTGGGAGCATCATTATCTAGTCAGCTGATGTCCTAGTCATTACTCTTTTTATCTGTCATTCAGTACTTTTATTTTGTTATAGTAGTGGGTTTGTTCCCACCAGACATTCTTGGTTGTGCTATGATATTTGAGACTGGCATTATTTTCCAGTATTTATTCTAGTACTTTTGGTTATATTTGTGGATGAGATTAGATCACCTGTTTAATGTTGATATTGGACTTGTTAGTATATTAGGACAGCGTAGCACTCTTCGTTTGGATCTATTAAATTGGGTTATCCTCGGAGACGTGTCAGCTGGCTATTGCCACGTGGCCTGGTCTTGTGTATGTTGGGACTGGGGTGTGACATGGTTTTAGTGATGGCCCATGCAGGTCGACTTTATCGCTTGTGGTATGGTAATATGCCCAGCAAGCCTGCAATAGGATAGAAATTACTAGGTCTCATCCATTTTGATTACGTCTTTGAACTTCCTTCATACTACTTCTAAATATCTGCATCCTGTTTGCTTAATTCCGTACTCTTTTAATGAAGTCCTATCTCTTGCAGCAAGATAAACTTGTGCAGTGGACGAGGAGCACCCTGTGCCATGGTGCCAGCCGACACCACCCAGAGAGAGGAGATACCCCAGGGACTACCTGGAGAGCAACCACCACTACAGGCCCCGCTGATACACTGGCGCGATACTTCTCAGGGCGATCCTATACAGCAGCACGAGGGGTAGACTTCCCAGACGATTCCTACGCAGCATTTTGAGGGCCAGACTTTGGGAGCTACACCGATACCACAGACCGAGAGGCCGACATCAGAGAAGACACCTACCGCGCAACCAGAGGTCCTATTACCACCACCTCCACCCTATCCACCCCAGATGCCCCAATCAGATGGACAGCCACAGATGCTTCAGTTCTTCCAGACTATGATGCAGGCACAGTGGCATCAGACCGAGATGTTCAGACAGAGTTTGATGGCAGTTCTAGAGAGGATACCTATCTTAGCACCCGTACCAGCACCTCTACCAGCTCAAACAGGTGGTACTATACGATGGTTCAGACATATGGGTCCGGATACTTTTTTGGGCAACGAGACTGTAGAGGAGATCTCTGATTGGGTCGCCAACACAGAGATGCTACTAGAGGCTTCACAACTGCATCCAGACCTTTGGATGACCGCAGTGAGGGCCCAACTAAAAGGCAACGCCCATCACTAGTGGGATTCTATTGAGCGCAGTGTAGGCAAGACCCAGAAAAGGGAACAGTTCTTAGAGTACTTCAATGCGAAGTATTTGTCGGCTACAGTCAAAAATGCCCTGTACTCCCATTTCCTACATCTAAAACAAAGAAATATGACTGTAGACGCATATAACACAGAGTTTAGTCATCTTAACAGATTTGGTATCGTCCTGATACCCAACGATCTAGAGAAGGCCCAGAGATTCCATCACGGCCTCACTTTCGAGCTGCAGAGGTATACCACCACCCAGGCAAGGATTTCTTATGAGGAGTTTCTTTCAGAGGCAATGATCCAGGAGGCCATCGGCAGAGGAACAAGACGTTCCAGCACGACTACACCAGCCAGAGCCTAGCCTAGAGCAGGAGGACCGATCCATCGTCCTAGAGCACAAACGCAACAGAGGATAGCACCATACCAGCAGAAGGAGCTTCCGACTTGTCACCATTGTGGCAAGAAGGGATACGTCATTAGAGATTATCGAATAAAGCTGGGATTGTGTATGATATATGGATTGAGGCAGCACCTTGTCAGAGATTGCCCATATCGCAGAGACGTAGCACCGCAGACAGGACAGAGGCCAGCAGCACCAGTCCCGAGGATACTACCCCCGCCAGGAGGTCAACGTCCACCAGCACCCGGAGGATTTCAGAGGGGACCACCCTTGGCCCCACATGAGGCATAGTTTGATCGAGCCCGACAGCAGACCGGAGGACAGAGGTACGGACAGGCCTTTGCACTAGTTGCTACTGAGGAGGAAACAGAAGGGGAAGCTATCACATGTACCATTTTAGTTGCATCATTACCTGCGACTATATTGTTTGATTCTGGTGCTACACTATCTTTTATATCTAGTAGATTCGTAGCAATGCATATAGTAGCTACTTCCCCCTTACCTAAGAGTTGGAAGATTCTTACCGGAGGAGGCATCGTGCCGGTTACCAGAACTATTAGAACGTGCTCAGTAGTCGTCTGTGGTAGAGAGATGAGAGCGCGATTCTTGGTATTTCCCATGCCATACTTTGACATTGTGTTAGGCATGGACTGATTAAGCTAGTATAATGTCGTACTGGACTGCCAGAAGGGTAGCGTCACTTTTTGACCGCCAGATCAACCGAAGTTCGAGTACATACGAGGGACCGTCGAGCAAGGAGTAGGACAGACAGCGGGAGCTTACATGGCTATGGAGATGGTAACCCCGTCGATAGTTGCAGAATTAGAGGATGTTTTCCCGGAGGAGTTGCCAGGCTTACCGCCAGATAGAGACGTGGAGTTCACCATTGAGCTAGTACCAGGAGCAGCACCGGTATCTTCAAATGTATAACGATTGGCGAAGAAGGAACTAGATGAGCTGAAGCTACAATTAGAGGAGTTGTAGATCAAGGGATTTATCCGTCCTAGTGCATTATCCTGGGGAGCACCAATGTTGTTTGTACCTAAGAAAGATAGGACAGTACGAATATACATTGATTACAGAGCCCTTAATGCTTTGACTATCAAGAACAAGTACCCCCTTTCGCGAATTGATGATTTGTTCGACCAACTAACAGGAGCAGTAGTGTTCACAAAGATCGAATTGAGATCGGGTTATCATCAGGTAAAGGTGCGAAGAGAAGACATTCCAAAGATAGCATTCATGACTCGTTATGGTTACTACGAGTTCTTAGTGATGCCTTTTGGACTGACGAATGCGCATGCCGTATTTATGAACTTGATGAACAGAGTCTTCCACCAATACCTAGACCAGTTCGTAATAGTCTTCATCGATGACATCTTAGTGTATTCAAGGAGCCACGAGGAGCACGAAGAGCACTTGAGGAAAGTATTAGAAATGATGAGGCGAAAGAGGCTATATGCTAAGTCGAGTAAGTATGAGTTCCTCCTAGATCGTGTCACTTTTCTTGGACACGTTATCTTAGGAGATGGTATTTCAGTAGATCCGACAAAGATTTTATTAGTAGAGACATGGCCAACCCCTACCAATGTCTCAGAGGTGAGGAGTTTCCTAGGACTTGTCGGATATTACCAGAGGTTCGTAGAGAACTTCGCGAGGATCGCAGAACTGATGATCCGCTTGACCCGTAAGGAGCAGGAGTTCACCTGGATAGAGGAGTGTCAGAAGGCATTCGATGAGCTGAAGAAGTGTCTGACTACGACACCTATTTTGACCATACCTTCTGGACCCGGAGGATTTGTGATCTATAGCGATGCATCCGGGAAAGGATTAGGATGTGTCTTGATGCAGCATAGAAAGGTTGTGGCCTATGCCTTTAGGCAGTTAAGGACCCATGAAAAGAACTATCCCACTCACGACTTGGAGCTTGCCGCAGTGATCTTCACTTTGAAGCTTTGGAGGCACTACCTATATGGAGAAAGAGTGGAGATATTCACTGACTATAAGAGCCTGAAGTACATCTACACCCAGAAGGACCTAAACCAGAGACAAAGACGTTGGCTCGAGGTGATGACAGACTTTAAGATTGAGCTACGGTACCACCCGGGAAAGGCCAACGTAGTAGCTGACGCATTGAGCAGAAGACCCATGGCATTCTTTTTGACCACCCAGTAACATCTGTTGAGAGATCTAGAGAAGATGGGTATAGAGGTCATTATGCCCGGAATAGATGGACAGTTGTCAAGTTTCCAGTTGCAATCGACATTAGTGGAGAGGATCAAGGCTGCTTTGCCGACAGATGCCAGATTCCAGAGGCTTCGACAAAGGACAGAGGTCGGAATACAGACAGGATTGCGTATACATGAAGATGGGACCTTGAGATGTAGAGATCGTCTCTATGTTCCAAATGAAAAACTTCGTCAGGAGCTGATGTCGGAGGCACATAGTTCAACCTACTCTATTCATCCAGGAGGCACGAAGATGTACAGAGACTTAAGGCAGTACTACTGGTGGCATGGAATGAAGAGAGAGATAGCCCTCTTTGTGACGAAGTGCCTGGTGTATCAGCAAGTCAAGGCTGAGCATCAGAGGTCTGCAGGTTTACTTCAACCGCTCCCGATACCGGAGTGAAAATGGGAGTACATCAATATGGACTTTGTTACGGGCTTTCCGAGCAGTCCTAGTGGTCGCAATGCAGTATGGGTAATCGTGGATAGACTCACCAAGTCCGCACACTTTTTACCCTTCAAAGTTGGGCAATCTATAGAGGTCTTAGCAGATATGTACATGAGAGAGATCGTATGACTGCATGGAGTGCCAGTTAGTATAGTGTCTGACAGGGATACGAGGTTTACATCTTACTTTTGGCAGAGTATGCAAGAGAGTCTCAGTACCCGCCTGAAGTTTAGCACATCGTATCACCCACAGACAGATGGCCAGTCCGAGCACACCATTCAGATATTAGAAGACATGTTAAGAGCGTGCATGCTTGATTTCGAAGGATCATGGGAGGACCATTTGTATTTGGTCGAATTTTCCTACAATAACAGCTATCAAGCGAGCATTCATATGGCTCCCTATGAAGCATTGTATGGAAGAAAGTGTCGTTTCCCAGTATGTTGGAGCGATATAGGCGAGAGGCAGATTATTGGGCCAGAGTTGGTTGTTCGTACAGTGGAGAAGGTGAAGAAGATCCAAGGGCACCTGCGAGAAGCATAGGACAAACAAAAGCATTGGGCTAACGCGCATCGACAACCCCTAGAGTTCCAGGTTGGAGATTATGTATTTCTAAAAATCTCACATACTCGAGGGACTATCAGATTTAGAGGCAGAGGAAAGCTGAGTCTGAGGTACATCAGACCATTCGATGTGTTAGAACGCATCAGAGAGGTTGCTTATAGGTTAGCCTTGCCACAGACTTTAGAAGGAGTCCATGACGTCTTCCATGTATATCAGCTGAGGAGGTACATGCCAGATCCGAGTTATGTGCTTGACCATTCAGAGATCACAATCGGCCCGAGTTTATCATACCAAGAGGAGCCTGTTGAGATTCTGGACAGAAACGAGAAGGTATTGCAAGGTCAGACTATCCCTCTAGTTCGTGTCGCATGGAGGCATCATGCATCAGGGGAGTCGACTGGGAACGCAAGGAGGATATTTGACAGCGTTATCCCCACCTCTTCGAAGGCCTAGGTATGTAGTAGTATTTAATTTCAGTCAATAGTTCTTACCATACGTATGTTTTAATTTTGAGGACAAAATGCTTGAAGGAAGGTAGATTGTAAACCTCCTCGACCAAATTTAGGGTTATTAGTTTAGATTGAGAGACTAGGATTAATTTGGATACAATTAGAAGTAATGTACAACAATTATGTGACTTAATACACCTTACCGTTGCTTCGATGTTTGGAGCGCTACACTAGTAGTTACCTTCAAACAAATTTTAGACATGCCAGACTACCCATCTGACCCTTGTGTAACTTTTAAATACTCAATATTGTGCTTTATTTTAGCTACATAATATTTGTTACAAACGTCCACGTATAATTCCAATAAACCTAATTTCTCATAATTACCCATTCCTATTTGAATTTGGAGACACAACCTCAACACATTCCATATAACCCAAACTATGGTATTTACCTATTCTGAGCCTGCTACGCCCATGATACTTGTGTCCCACCCAATTTAATCTTATGTGTCTTCAAATGATTAAAGAACGCCTTGTGCAGTATTTTTAATTGAATTAAATAGGTGACCAACCCTCACCCAAAGCTAGACCCAACCAAGCCCATGAACCCCCTACACCCTTTCATGTAGACAAGCTCCCCACCCCAAGGAGCCCAGGCTGACCCAAATCCCGAGATCAGCCCATAAATCCCTCTCCTATATAAATACACATTTTTCTCTACTTGAAACCCTAGAATCATAAACACCACCACCACCTATAACCTAGACGAACTCCCCTCAACCAACCCGAGCATCCCCTTCTCCCATCCTTGACTTCTCCAATATCATCACCACCTTAAGCCGCCACCAGACTCGCCAGACCACCGCCTGGCTACCACTCCCTCACCATCATCAACGTTGTCCTCACATTGCATTCACATAGATGGCTAGCACACCCTTTATTTATTTTATTCAGTATTTATATATATGGCATGCTTCTATGTATCTTGTTATGTCCCTCTGAGGACCTCGTACCTTTCCAGATTTGGACGAGGCATATTACCCCACAATATATGACCTCGGACAGGAGACGAGGTACGCAACTACGGAGGAGCTAGAGGTGCTACCGTCAGAGTTTCCGTGATCATTTGGTAGGCCTTCTGCCTAGGATTGGGAGCATCATTATCTAGTCAGTCGATGCCCTAGTCATTACACTTTTTATCTGTCATTCAATACTTTTATTTCGTCATAGTAGTGGGTTTGTTCCCACCAGACATTCTTGGTTGTACTATGATATTTGAGACTGGTGTTATTTTCCAGTATTTATTCTAGTACTTTTGGTTATATTTGTGGATGAGATTAGATCACCTGTTTAATGTTGATATTGGACTTGTTAGTATATTAGGACAGCGTAGCACTCTTCGTTTGGACCGATTAAATTGGGTTATCCTCGGAGACGTGTCAGTTGGCTATTGCCACGTGGCCTGGTCCCGTGTATGTTAGGACTGGGGCATGACATGCGTTCCAATCGAAATTGGAGACACAATCTCGACCCATTTTGAGCACCCCAAATTAGGGTAATATTCTATTCTGAGTCTTCTTCATTCATGACACTTGTGTCCCACTTAATTTTAGTCCCTTGTACTTCTAATTAATTTTAGAATACCAATTATATTAGTTTTAATTTAATTAATTCAAAAACCCAACTTTGTGTAATTTTTTAATTGTTGGGCACTTTTATGTAAAAGTGCATTAAGGTGTCCACCCCATTGGACACAACACATAAAGAAACCCATTTCTTCTTTATGTGAATTTTCCATAATTTTTGGAGTGTGTAACACTCAACATCAACCTCCTCAAACCATAGCCCTCCTTTATTTTGAACCAAAGTAATCCTAACCCTCCATTTTGAATCAAACCAAATTCTAGCCCTTTGAAATACCTACATAACAAGCCAAGGCCCAATCCCAAGGAGGATGTTGACCAAGCCCATTTTTCTAGGTCAACACAACCCTAGTTTTACACATATATACAACTTTTCTATTTTTTTTAACCCATCACCTATACAAAACTCCCAGCCGACATACACCCCCATCTCCTATCCATCTTCTTCTTCCTCCTCTTCCCCGGTCGGAGCCCCGACTACCCGACCTGCCGGAGTATCCACCCCGACCCGCTGAACCGAGTCCACCCTCTTCTCCACCGTTCCTGAGTTCTCCTCCGCTTGTACCATGCCTCCAGAGCCGCTACTGTTCCCACTGTCCTGATCGCCTGAAGCACGGCCCCGACCCCGCTGCACCCTGAGCCGCTATACCCCGTCTCGCCCCCGGTCATCTTCCTCCCCGCCATTAATAGCCATCACATCCCCGACGCTTGCCTGAAGACCGGAACCGCCTGCAGCAGCCAATCCCGACCACTGAATGCCACCCCGTGCCTGACTGCGTTCGCCTGAAGCCGGAGAAGCCCGCTGTCCATGACTGAACCGAGCACCCTCCTCGATGACTCGTCGAACGCCTTCTTCCCGCATGCACTGGTTCGAGACACTCCTTCTTGTTGCGTACACGTACTCGTACGCGTATACGTGTATTGTTCATTGGTATATATTGGTATATGGGAGTATGTATATGTTGGTATATATATATATACATATATATATATATATATATATATATATATATATATATATATAGTATATGTATTCAATTGGTATATATATATATATATATATATATATATATATATATATATATATATATATATATATATATATATATATATATATATATATATTGTATATGTATATTATTCACTTGGTATATGTAGATATGTGTATATGTATACATTTAGTATATGTATATTTAATTATTTATTAGTATGTTATTAATTGGTATACATATGTATATATTTAGTTATATATTTAGTATGTATATAATAGATATGTATATAATTATTGGTTGTTATATACGTATATATATTGTAAGTAATTTAATGTTATATGCTAGTTAAGACTATATATAATTATATATGTACTAGGTGACCCTAGTGTTATTACGGATATTCCGTAATTACATGACCCTGTGACCCTGTGAATTGTTAGCAGACTGCCTTATGTACATTGACATACTAGCGAGACCCATATTATTTTGACTGTCTGATCTTGCACAACAATTGCAGACGTGACACCCGTGCAGCTAAACGTACGCTTGACCCTATTAGATGACTAGGATCACCCCTAGCGTACCCTCTGAGTTCAGTGTAATTATGATTGTGCGTATGCTAGTGTATTGGCTGATGTTGTATTATATTATATTATATGTATATAGGACCATTGGATTGTTCTGCTAGACTTCAGGAGCAGGACATTGGTATTGCCAGCTAAGGACCCCAGGCGAGTATATTCTCTGATAATTTTTATTATTTGATAATTTTTATAATTCAAGTATTTAGAAATATTACATCTGATTCTTGACACTGTGCTACACGGACTAGTATTTAGATTGGATCTGCAGTCATGAGATATTACATTGGTTATCGTATTGACATTGTACACGATATTGATATTAGACATTGATATTAGATATTGTACATGATATATTGGACATTGATCGTGTATCGTGACGTGTCATAGTTGGATCCATAGTACTAGTTGGGGGCGGGAAAATTGCTAGTGAGAGATGTGATCAAATACCTATCATACAAGTGTATATATCGTTAAGTGTTAATCATATACCTCACGTATGATTAGCCATGCCATGTAGCTATCGAACAAGTTTTCAAGCCGATCACATTTCGAAACTACTATTTCAAACACTTAGAATAGTTACAGTTCTCTATTTTAGTTCATATACTACATCACTCGTATATGATATTGTACCTCTTTCTCTTCATTTCATATATGCACTGACTGTACCATATTGCCTATATTGCCTGTCTCTTTATTTTGTCATTGCATTTATTCATTGTCTTCTCTCAATATATAACATCATCTATTTATTGTTTTATAGTTCTTATCAATTAACTGTAACTGTTATTTGGGTTGTACTTCGCTCCATCCTGACTGAAAATATGTTTCCAGGTTGCGCCTTAGTGGACTGGTGTCCGACATTTTATGGACCACAGGGAGAGTAGCTGCAGACTTGGACCTTGTAGCCAAGTGTGATTCCGGGAGGTCTAGCCGGGATCACTATTATTTCAGTTAGTTTCTTTTAGCAGCTTTGGTACCGGATTTGTTTCCGGCATACTTTGAGACTTGGATGTTGTTGCTTTTGAGTTAGACTATTTTGTTTAGACTTGTTGCATTTCGTTTATTTTTTTGATATCTTATCGTGCTTTAGTTTCTGTGATTGAGTATTCCATATTATATTATGATATATGTGTCTCCTTATGGAGTTGGATACTCGTGTGAGATTGTTTAGATAGTGTTTTGACCTAGACAACGTTCTACCGCCGATGCTGCGGCGTAGGCTGGACGCACCCACGTACTCGTGTCCCAAATTCCGGGTGCGGATCGTGACATCGGTCAAGAGCTGGTCTGCCAGAAAAATAATCTCTTTCTGTGCCTAAGCTACTCAATAGTGACAAACACCGACTCCCAAGACTGCAGACTCCATTCATCGACTTTGCAGTCTATAAAATTCTCTTCGAGAACCCAAAGGAAGCTACTTCCATCAGAAGATGTTTCCTCCGATTCTATTACGATACAACTAACAAAATGCTATATCGTCGTTCCTACATCGATCTTCTGCTACTATGTCTATCGAATGCAGAAGCGAAGCAGACTCTCCACGAGGCTCACGATGGGTTTTGCGGTGCCCATCAACCCGGACCCAAGCTACAGGACCGTCTCCGGAGAATATGTTACTATTAGCCGACAGTGGTAGGAGAGGATGTTTACTATGCGAGAAAGTGCCAAGCGTGCCAAATTCATGCAGACTTTATCCACCAGCCCTCAGAATTTCTACACCCAACGGTAGCATCTTGGCCGTTTGAAGCATGGAGAATGGACATTATCGGACCAATTAGTCCACCTTCTTCTAAGGGACATCGGTTCATCTTGGCTATCACCGACTACTTCTATAAATTGGTGGAAGATGTTCCACTCGCTGAAGTAAAGACCTCAAACGTGATCAGCTCTGTCAAACCACTACGCCAATAATAATAATTTTTGACTCATTATATTCATAACTAATGACGGACCATGATAGTAGGTATATTTTTTACGGACTACCTGTCATTTTCTATTAAAATATTAGCATAGAGGATGGGTCTTCTTTTCCCTAAAATTTTTGCCGCTGCTCTTTGGAGCCAAAACCGCGGGCACGTTTTCATCTCTCTTCTCCGCGCAGGTTTTCTATTTTTCATCTCTCTTATTTCTCTATCTTCTCCGCTAGTTCTCTATTTTCATCTCCTAAACCACGGACTTGAATCCACGGCTCCAGCGAATAATCAAAGAAGAAAAGGGGATTTTGCTCTTTGATGAACAAGCCCTAGGTAACTTCTTCTTCTTCTTCTTCTATTTTTTAATCTTGTGTTCTCCTTGTTCATGGTTCATCAAACTCTAAATCTAGGTTTTGAATAGGAAAGGGGGTTTTGTTTGGAGCAGCCAAGGCAAAGAACTAATTAGAACTCAGGTATTGTTTATTTTTGTTATCTAATTATATATTTTGGTTTGCTTCTATTGTTGTTCCGAAATCAATTTTGGTTATAACTCAGAGATCTGGTAAACTCTTTTTTTAAACTTCCATTGTTGATACTTCTATTTCTGTCCCGAAATTGATTTTTGTTATTTTCATTGGATATCTTCTTATGATGTAAATAGTTTAGAGATCTCGTTGCTAATTCGACTACCTACGGTACGGCTAGGCTCTATCTATATATATTTTGGTATTGCAGGTCTGAATAAGGATGAATATATGTATTTAAAGAGTGTGTAAGGACATGTGATGTTCTTAATTGCTATATGGATTTCTGTATGATGTATTAGAAATGTTACTGGAAAATAAAGGTTGCCATGCCGTTTTACCATACCTTTTTTTTTACTAAATGTGGCGTAGGTTATAACTAAATAGTGTATGTATTTGAAGAGTGTATGGGGACGTGTGTTGTATTTATCTAAATCTATGCTAATGAGGTTACTGAATTACATATTTTGGCACTTGATAAGTGTTTTATTGATCCTCATCTATGGGTTTCATGAAACTTGTTCTCTTTGTGCAAGACACTCTGAAATCTGAAATTGTTGGTTCACTATTTTGTAAGTGCATCCTCCATAGTATTTCCACTACTGTATAACCTGTGCATTCACTATTTTTTGGAGGGCTTGTATTATCTTTTACAAGCTTGTATTCACTATTTATTGGTTCACTATTTTCTGTGTTTTCTACTCTACTTTGATACTTCTTTGGAGATTGCTAATCTAATAATTGATACTCTACTTCTGATACTGTAGGGAGACTGATACTCTAATAATATGTGATACACTACTTTTGATACTCTAATAATTGAACTCTTTTCAGAGTTAATTCAGATTTATGAGGGGCTGCTATAAATTGTTGAGTCTACCTGTTCGTAAGAATACACGAGAAAAAATATGAATAAGTATTTCAGTGTTAGATCTAACATTTAGGCATAATTTTATACATTTAGGCATAATTTTAAGTATTTCCAGTGTTTTTTCTTAGTAATTTTGAAATTGAATGAAATAGTAGTCACCATTGCCGATTGGTTTATATGCAATAGATTAATTGGTTTTCTTCTTTTACAATTTTAACCCATGCTGATTGGTCTTTTTTGTTTAATTTTCTTTGCCGATTTGACCAAAAAAGAGACTCAATTTTGGTATCGGCAGTATCGGGTATCGGACGGTATCGGATCGGGATATGCCAAACCGTATCAGTATCAGCCGTATAAGATCGGTATCGGCTGATACCGAAAACTATGTAAAAAAGAAGTTAAAATGATATAAATTAATTTTTCTCTTAGTCGAAATAGTAAATTAGTAGGTTTACTTGTTATGATATTGATATAAAGAACTAATACTTTCTTCTAAGTTTCTCAAATTTTATTGAACAAGCTCAGCATTAACTTTGCTGAGATATGCCAGCATTCAACATCACTAGTACATTAAAAGCTAGCAGGCTGTTGCCTGGTTTTCTTTTTTTAATTTGAGAACTTTTCCATAAACAAGACATTTTTGTCAGTAGCTGTCATATCATTTGATGCCTCCAAATTTCTCCCCCATCCAAATCCAATGCCATCTTTAGTACTTCACTGCACAATGCTGGAGCTTGGAGCAGGTTCCGTGACAGTAGATGAACTTGGCAGTACCCTCAGTGTACACCTGGGTTTCCTTTGCTAGACTGAAACCAAACAATACTGAACATTGATATCTATAACTGGATTGTAAAAAAAAACAAGTTAATTATACTAGCAATCAAGAATAGTCTTAGGATTTCCTGACGGACTTGCTAAAAATCGATGCCATTGCAAAGGTCTTGTCGTCGAGGCATCTGTTCTCACCGTTGATCCTCTACCTTATCCTCAAATCCAGATCATCGGCATCAAGTGGTAAAGGTGAATAAAATGCCTGCAGAAGTTTTTAAACAAGCAACTTGAATAGACCCATCATACAATGATAATTTGGACAGGCGAATTAAGTAATAATCAACTTGATTTGGTAGCATCTCTGGGTAAAATTAGTTTCTTTGGTTTTTCAAGGTTGATTATGACCTTCTAATGCCCTGTAATTGAGGATGTTCTCTCTTTCGAGCATATGGTACCGGGAAATATTGAATATCTTAGTTAGGTTGCTACCAAGGAAGCTGTCAGTATCCTATTAACTTGCATTTGGATCGAGATTGGTCATACTGAACTGTGACAACCTTTTATTTCACTCCGCTAATAACTTAAACCTATGATTGGTTATAAAGTACATTCTGTTAGTATGTAGCTAAGTAGAAGTTTCTTGTGAGCTATTTCAAAAATTAGAGGAAGTTTATATCTATAAATTTATGGATTTGATTTGCTTGACTCAATAATATTGGAAACCCAAATCAATGAAGCAGTAGGGGCTTAGGTGAACCAACAGTTCATAACTTCATATTCATTGTAAGATATTAGCTTTTGACCCCTTTCTATTTTGCAATTAAAGCCCTTTGTATGACATTATTATCCAGTAATGTTGCTAACTTGAGTACAATTTCCTGGCCTAGCGTCGGTGGAACCTGTAGAGGTGACAAATTTAAAGATGTTAATACTTACAGCTCTACTTCAAACATCTTAACCTACTTTAGCAGTTTATTTCAAGATATATTATCATGTAGTTGATAAATATAAGAAAGAAGTGCTTCACAATTTTGTCTTTGAAATAAACACGTTGCAAAGCACTTTCTAGGGATGTCTGAGAGGGAAAATTATTGAAATTATGTCTTGTTACTTCTATGTCTAACTAAGCTCAGACAGTTCCCTTGGCCAAGAAAATGTCAACAAGACACACTTCAAAGTTGTGTTGATTGTTAGGTAAAATTTGTGTTCACATTAAATGATAGTTCTATTCAAATTATAAAGAATCATACAAGCAAAGAAACATACGAAGAGTCGTGCAATGAAGAGTTAAAATTCACTTCCATGTCGCACTTTGGACACTCCGCAGTATAGTTCATTTCGACTACCTAGTGTGAGCATTTTTTTTTTGGCCATATGAGTGTATCTTTATGAGTTGCATTGTTGAACATGCTTTTGGTGCTTTTGTGTAGTTTTGAATTGTTATTTTCTTTTCTTTTGATTTCTCTTTCCAGAGGAGCAGTATTGGTTTGTATACTTCCATGGCTTAGAAGCCTGCTTAGTCAGCATGCAAGAAGTATAGCATCCCAAGAATCGTCTTTAACCATCCTCAATTCTTTATACCAGTTTAGCAATTATATTTTTTCATCATCTATTGATCTGTTTCATCCATATATCTAATTGTACAGGAAACTTCAATACTCTCTAAGCTGTAAAAGGTGAATTTGATTACATGGATTGTAGCCAATGCACATGCTGAGCACATGAATCCTCTTTTCTTCATTCAGCTCTTGGACCATCCATCTAATCAATCACATTAGCTTCTCTTGACTGATGCTTACATCACATAGAATTGTGAAATAGGAAAAAAAAATTCTTTCAAATTTTAGTTAAACTGCATGCACAGTATACAGACTTGTGAACGGTTGCATCTGCTAAGCCTGTTATTTGTCATGAAATATATCAGTGGTACTGGACCAAGATATGCTTTTTGGAATGTTTCCTTTGAAAATTCAAAATCAGATAATGAGAAGTTATTAACTATATATCATCAAACATGATTAATATGGAACTATTGAATGAACTATTGTCTATTTCTTTTTTCTTTGTGATTGTTTACACTAACTAAAAATTGATATTCTTATTTTATATCTTAATTGACATTTGTGTTTGTTGTTTTAGTTTTCATTATGTCAGGAGATGGAACCCAATCTAGTAGAGGAAAAAATATGGTAAGGAAGTAAGGAAAAAAGTTAAGGTACTACACACAACTGGTAGGACTAGATGCGCGAGAGTAGCACATAAGCTGGTAATTATTTAATACACATATTTTTCTATTTTCATTTTTGCTTTTTTTCCTTTCCTTATATTTTGTTGCAATATGATATTTTGTGTGTATTTTTGATATAGAAAAAGGAGAGTTATATGGTGAGGTCAATAGAAGCGTGTTTATATGTGACCACCAATATGCCCAAGAGTACTGCTCCTCTGGAGGTATTTCAAAGACGAAAATTCGGGCTTTAGCGGCAAGTTGAGAGATTGCTCATCAATTAAAGAATAAAAATGATGTTATGGAGAATGATCTAATAACACTTAAAGAAGAAATAGCTACAATCAAAGAAATAATAAAAAGTAACCCTCCAAGAAGAGCACATCAGTAATCATTATCGGCTCATGGTACTTCTAAGGTATGCTGACTTATACTCTACTTCTGATACTACTATGGAGATTGCTATTTCCTCATTTTAGCAATATAAAATAGTCAAATATGAAAGGTCAGTGGTTTAATTGCTATTTTTCTACTTAAATGATACATAAAGAGAAACTCCAGCTAATCAAACAGGATGTAGGAGGAGAAGAAGAAGAAGAAGAAGAAGAAGAAGAAGAAGCAAGTGACCAGTTGTGGTTATATATGAGAAAACAACTAGGAGTGCAATGGAGATGGCCAAAGGTATGAACCCCTCCTCTGCCATCTTCATGCTGACTTACTTTCATATCTTGGATGTCAATAGAGCAGTCAGCAGAAAGCTCCTGGAGAAGTTGGACTAACAGGTGGTATCCTTAAAACACGTCACTACCTATTGTAGAATCTATTTCTTCAGGGATTGAAGATTTTGTAGTCAAGTCCAAATATTTTGGTTCGAATGCCAGATTTTTAGGATATATGTTACGATGTATTCAAGTTTCAAATCATATATTCTCATGGTGTACTAATTATATATCATATAGATTAGTAGGGTGTTTTCATTGAAGAAACAATCATTTGTAATATGTATTGTATCATTTCTAATATGTACTGTCACTTGTCACCATCGCCCACTAGTAGAGTAGTACTTTGTCTCTAGTAAAGTATTTGAGAAGGGCCTAGCTAGTTTAACTGTATTTAGGAGAGCTAACAACTTAAAATTTCACTTCTACTCTACAATGTGAATTACAGTGTCTAATGTTATTATATCTTTGTGTTTCAATGCTTGTAGGTACATGAACAATCTAACTTGCCCAAGATATGTTTTCTAAAGGACTTCAAAAGAAAACATGTTGCATTTGGACGCTTAAATTCTGATACACCATAAAAGGAAGATGTTTATAATATCATCGTCGATGAAATCTTTGACCGTAATGCATATTTGTTTGAAGGAGATAGAAAGTTTGAAGACATTATGCTCACTGATTTGATCAACTCGCCAAAAGAGTTCGTTCAGTTAATTATGATTTGAATGTTAGTTTTTTTTTTTTTACTTTTTGGAGTAAACTTCATATGTATTCGAAAATTCTATTATTTTTTCAATTTTGATGTTATGTGTCGGAACAATTGCAAGTACATGGAAACTTCAAAGACAATGACTAATTAGTGATATTAATATCAAATGAGATTCTTGAAATGGTTTGTGGTTATATTCATTTTAAATTGTGTATGCATTTGCAATTGAGTTTCTTAAATTACATTTAGATTTAATACATGCTTACTTGTTTACTGAAAACAAGTTTGATTAATTAAAAATAATTATGGTGAATATTTTACAGAAATTCGACGGATATTGTCTATCAAGAATGGACAGTTGTGGAGAAGTATTTTAGCGGGTTAATTGACGGACCAAGCCAGTCGTTTATGATATGATAGACGGAATCCGTTGTTTACTTCACTTACTTATCAACAGTAGAAATTCGTTGTTTACAATAAACTATGGGTTTTCTTTTACGGACCAGGTGACGGACCAAAACTGTCGTAAACTTTAATTTTCGACGGTTTTGGTCCATCGTGAAACACGAATTCTGGCGTAGTGAACATCACGTCATATACCGCTTCGGCTTGCCACGGAGGATCATCCATGATAATGGTCTACAGTTTGTAAGTCATACTTCTTACCGTTTTTGTGATAAAATTTGAATCCAGAATATAGCCTCGACTGCCTACAACCCAGCAATAAATGGTCTGGCGGAAGCATTCAACAAGACCATCATAAAGCTACTCAAAAAGTTCGTATCATCCAATAAGCGCGACTGGAATGAGAAGCTGGGTGAATATCTCTAGGCTTACCACACAACGGTCTAGACACCAACTGGCAACACGCCATTCTCAGTTTACGGAAGCTAAGCGGTCCTCCCACTTGAGATCCAAATTTTGTCACCCCGAGTGGCTCTGTCCAACCGATTGACCGTTGATGACAATCACCACCGACGACTACAAGAGTTGGAAGCACTCGACAAGAAGCGTCTCTTATCTCAACAGCGCATTGAGCTGTACCAAGCATGCTTCTCGAGAGCCTTCAACAAACGGGTCAAGAAGAGGAATTACCAAGTGGGTGACCTCGTCTTGACAATAAGAAGACCGATGGTTATGATCCATAAGACAGCCGATAAATTCTAACCTAAATGGGAGGGTACGTTCATTGTGGAGTTTGTATTCTCCAACGGCGTCTACCGGCTCGCAAAACCCAATGACGACTTGTTCATGATGCCTATCAACGACAAGTTCCTCAAAAAGTACTATGTCTAAGCTAGAATTGTACTCCTTTTACTATCTGCAGGACAACCAAAATATACAGTGTACATTCTCCGTTGTTCATCCCTAGCAAGTGTGTAAGCACAATATGCACTTCTCTTCCACAAAAGTTTGACGAAAGCCATTATTTGTATTCAGGAATCTTGAATACGCAACAGACAGTGGATCCTCAAAAAGCTCCCCAGTGGAGCCAACTTCAGGTTTATCCACACTTTCTGGTAGACCACTCACAATCAGTTCCCTTGGGCATTAGTTCATATCCATATCACCTATGAACTATTGTCCTAACCGATTAACCCCAGCAGGGTTTGCCATGTCCATATTACCTCTGAGCAAACCCCTCTGTATGACTATCGATTGTCACATCCATAATACCTCTGAGTCATCTAAACTTATTACCCGTACTTAACTCTAAGTATGCCAGCGGTGTTAAGTCCACAAAATCTGCCACGTCCATATCACCTCTGGCATGGCTTGTCTCGAACTTATTACTTGCACTCATGTGCACAAGAAGTAATGAGGCCACAAAACCTATCACGTCTATATCACCTCTGATAGGGTTTTCTTTTGAATTTATTAGTTACACTCCAGTACACAAGAGGTAATAGTTCCACCAAAGATCCCCTAGTGGGATATCCTCCACAAAAGCAAACAGTTCACGTCCATATTACCTATGAACTATGAGCTGCCCATTTTTTCATCCAAAGAAAACAGCCATGTCCATATTACCTCTAGCTTGTTTCCTTTTTCTTCTACAAAAACACAATGATCGTACCTATCCTCTCGGTATGACTATCGATTAGCTCACGTCTACGTTACCTCTAAGCTATCGTCCTCACATCCTCCCCAATAGAGTTTTCCATGTCCTTCTTACCTCTGAGCAAACCTTTTTATATGACTATCGATTATCACGTCTATAATACCTCTGACTTCGGTCGTCTATAATACCTCTGACTATCGATTGTCATGACTATCAAGAAACCGCCGTATAAGGTTGGCATTCTCTTTGAATGAAGGGTTCTATGATATCCTTCCATGTTAAGTGTCACGTCCCAGAAATAGAATATTGGAGGGCGAGAGCGTGACTCAACTAACCAAACCTTATGGAATACCGAAGTAACCCGCAATGTGATAAGGTAGTCTAGAGACAAGGGGTGGATACTACTATCAAGTCACCTAGGGTCAAGAATATTTTTGTCTCAATCATCAACCAAGAAACAATAATAATGAACATATAAGATAAAACAGTTAGGCGTCCCTGACGCTATATCAGAATGATCATGAAATCAGTTATACAGAATGATAAACTAGTACATTGACAAGAGTACATAATTGTAAGTCAGTAGCGGTCTGAATAATGTACAATCATGTAAAGGAACTAATGTCCATATAAACCGGCTAACAAGTATCGTCGGCTAAACGCCAAATGGTAATACAAATTATACTCATAGTGGGGAAGAAGAAATCCACTGAAGTTCCTCGGCGGACATCCTCTTGGTGTGCGCCATCGGTCAGATGCAAGACAAGATCCTTGGTCTCTGCTGCTAAACATGGCCAAATAAAACTAGCAGGGTCAGGCTCCGAGAGCAAGTACTACAAAGGGGCACAAGTGAATGAAGCAAAACCAATAAAGTACATAAAATAGGTATCTGTGCCACAACTGCAAGTGTATGACCTTTCATCGAAGCTGTAGGACACCTCTACAACCAAACAAGAAAAAGAGGTGTCGCACTACGCCGAGACAGGGCACGACTCACCAATTATGAACATGACAAAGATACAACACATTAATATAATCCAGAACACACATGCCACAATACAAGCTAAGATATAGGTATAATATGCAGCTTCGGTACATGACCTATTGTGACACATTGACGCAATCCTACAACCAAATAAGGACAAGGGTTGAACCGTCGCACCACAATAGTTCAGGTCCCTAGACTACCAGCACATGCACAAAGAGTCAAGTTATAACGGCCAATCAGTTCTACGGCTTGCTATGTGATATCTGGGTTATCCCAGAAGAATGATACAATATTGGAATCCTCAGATCATGTTGATGGTGAGGTGGGCTGGCCGAGCCAATAAACGCATAGCACATAATATGTAAGCACCGGTCACTCGTAAGGCCACCGCACAAGTAATCATGTAATAATATATAATATAGCCAGATACTGTACTCTACTACTGTAGATGATAAACAATGTTCGTTGGGGACCAACATGACGCCCTAGGACATATGTCCTACCGGTAGCTACCACACATGATCTCGAGATTCCATTCCCTCCCAATGCTTCTACCGGTTTAAATTATCTAATGAACCCTACGGTTGTATAGAATCTTGTATCGTGGTCACACGATCATCCTTCTTAGATGATGTACCGTAATACGTGTACACTAGGTACAATCCACTTTGTTGCTCAAGAGCCAAATCTAGATTCCTCCAAGCATAATGCAATAAATAAAGCAAGCAAACTAACTGCGCTATGATCACTGATTAACTATGAGGCCCGTGCTGGAGAAATCATATAATATCACATGTAGCTTATAATAGTAAAATATGTAACACATAGCACTTAGCAAGATATATCGCACCTCAGTGGACATGTAACACATAGAACGTAGGTACGCATAGCAAGTAGTAAATGTATCAGCAGGGATACAAGTAGACTAGTCAGGATATCAAGCCTACCAGCTGATCAAATAACTATATTATTCAGGTCAAGAGTCACATAGTCATATTACATCTAGCAAGGTTTGTTGCACTTCGGTGCACAAGTAAAATCATGTGGCACACTCGGTAAGAAAGAAAATATCAACTCGGATACAGGTAGTCAAGCCTATAAATAAGTCACTTGAATCTTATTATCACATTGAATCACTTGGTCACATAGAATCTCCTCAAATCAGATACACATATTATCAATCAATCAACTAATTGGAAGCCTTAATTGTAAAGTCTGTAGAAGCATAAAAAATACGCTGCAGAGTTATACGCAGTATTCTAGTACTGGGTGGCGTAAAATATAACTTCAGAGCCATCGGCGTACAAACAGAGCTTTATCGCTAGTGCAGCGTAAAACATAGTTCCAAAACAACCCGCGTAATGCAGCGTGTTCAGGCTGCTTCGGCGTAAAAAGGTTGGTACTCCGCCTTTATGGCGTAAAACTCATCCGCTTTTAATACAACATAGAAGTGTACGAGGAACGCTTCGTATTCCTCAAATGAATCTGTCAGATCATGCAGTGAACCTGACTCCTGACAAAGAGTACTGCACGACTATCCAGACGACGGCTATAATGATGGTGCGGCACAGAGACCTAAACCGTCGTTTAGTGACGTTTCCCTGATACAAAGTGCTTTTACGCATACAAGGGAATACGCTGCCTAGTTTTACACAGGCAGATGTGAGCTTTTACGCTCAGCAGAAGACAAAACGAACTGCCACGTCAAAAGCTGCTCTTCGTACAGAGCTCGAGGCACGTCGCTGCATTTAATGTTCAAAATTGCACAGAGCTCAAAACACGTCTCTGCATTTAATACTCAGAATGGTGGCAGATCTCTGTATTAAATGCACGAGATTTGATTATATCCCCAAAGACTGGGCAAGCCATAATTACGGCTAATACGTCTACATCACCACCCCTGTACATTACGCCATCAGGCTATTTTCAGCTATAGGAGCACGCTGTACGCCATCTCCTTGAAATACGTCTCTGGGCTTTTTTCAGCTATAAGGAGCACGTTGTACGCTATCTCCTTGAAATACGCCAACTCGAGCTATATTTGCATTGGTGCGTGATAAGGCTATTCGGTCCAGAATACGCTCAGGACCTCAGTCAAGGAAGGAGGATCAGCTATCTTTTACGCTAACCACCTATCCACGCAGCATCAGGCTTCTACGCCTACAAGGCTTCTACGCCTATTTGGCTTCCATGCCGACTCGACAACCACTTGGCTTCTACGCCAGTTTGACAATTATTTGGCTTCTACGCCATGGTGACAGTTATTGGCTTCTACGCCAACCTTTTTTTACGCGAGGGACAGTTACCTACGTGGCTTGCATGCCGTGATCTTCGCAGCAGTTATACGCATTATCTCTTAATGGGACATGCGTCACACGCTTATTCAAAGGATCATTTATACGTGGGAGGCAGTTATTGTAACCGCCGCGTAAAAAGTGTCATGCTCTCCACTATCCGATTTCTACGCCGATTGGATGGTTACTGTCACTAAAATCCTATAAATAGAGACCTCTGTTGACAGAGGTCTGAGGTCGAAAAAAGGTTGAAAGTGTGGAGAAAAGGGTCGAAGAGTCGAAAAGTCAAAGAGAGAAGAGCAGACAGAGAGTAGTGATCGACGATTTTGGCATCAAGCATCCATTCCCTCTTGCAATCTGTGAAGCATCTCCTTCTTCTACGGCACTTCTTCATCATCGTATGGTCCAAGGGACAAAGTGATTGACTGCAGATCAGACTCCTATAGCAATATTTACCCAGATTAAAATTTGTACTTAACATCCTCGTATAGGATTAATAGTACTTCTTGTTTGTAAACCTAAGAAAGGGTTTTGTATAAAGCTAATTTTATTTCTTCCTTTTATTATCAAACAAAGTCCTCAAATTACTAATTAATGATGCTGGAACAGAGTAAAGGAAAATGTGACCCACTCTGGAGAAGATCCACAATCCTTAAAGCAAATAAGGACCAGGATTGCAGATCGTCTCCTGAGCAGAACTATGCCCCTCACTCTATCCGACGAACAAAGGTAAATAATCTACTGATATGAGTCCACTTAGCAGGTACTGGGTCAATATCATTTTCAACTCAATTGGGTCAACACATAGTCTAATCCAACATATAATCATGTCATACACATAGTCAGTTCTAGTACATAGCCATGTCTAGCACAATAAGATTTACTAAGTCCATTATACTTAGAGTCACAACACAAGCAAGCACTGGGATGCACATAGAACATAACACTCAATAAAAATATTCCATGAAACATAACAAAGTAAAACAAAACGTGCATATGGGTCACAAGGGCTGCATGGGCGCATGAGCAACTGGCCGCATGGAGCTGGACGTATGAACGAGCTGTCGTATGAACCAACTGACCGCATGCAACATGTCATCACATGAGACAGGTGTCGCATGGACAAACTGGGCGCAAGCTAAAGGCAAGGTCCACTCTTTTGGACAAGTGCTAAGTGATGGGTCATAAATACGGGTCAGAGAAGTGACCAATGTGACATGCTATAAATGCGTGTTAGAGAAAAGACAAGCATAAAAAGGCATGCACGAAAAGACGTGCAAGAAAAAGATACATATGTCGCTTCTAAGTCAAATAATAAATTGGTCGCATGCACTTTGGCCGCATGGTCAACTGGCCACATGGACTTATGGCCGCATGGACGCTTGCCCTTTGGAAAATCTTATACGTTCAGTGTTCTATGTATTCAGCTTAGGGACGCATATGTAGAGACAGTCATGCGCCAAACAAGATAGGTGTCATGCTGGAAGGGGCGCATTTAGCTTGGCCACATGGAACTCTTTCGTCCCAAAACAATATAAACTCCTTGGAAAAAGCTCAAAAAATCCAAATAATTTGTTTTCTTCACAAAATCTTCATTTTAAGTCCAATCCAGTGAAACAAAGCCAAAACTGTACGAAATTAAATGCTCTATCACATGGAACTACTAGTTTTTGAAAACAATAAATTTTAATATATCAAAACTAAAAAAAACTCATAGAACCCATGAAAAACTCTAACTTGAAACTCAGATCTACTACAAACCATTCACCAAAACCCAAAAATCCAAGAACAAAAAATAATGAGCACGTTAAGGAGAATTTTTTTCGTTAAACGTATTTTAATTACTACGTATATGTATAAATCCAAAAATTATAGCTTCACCACTTTGAGCAAGATGTACTTACCTTGGTGGACTAACAAACCTCTTCCTAGAACCAAGTATAGGGCTAGGGCTTGGGCTAGAATTCGACCAAGGGGGAGCTCTTGAGGGAAGGAGGAAGAAGAAAGAAGAAAGGAAGTAGAAATGAGGAAGAACGAGAGAGGAGAGAGAAAACCATATATATATATACCAAGTGGAAAAATGGGGGTTGCCATAGGATTAAGTCATGACACTCTCCAAATAAATCTCAACCACTCAAAATAGGCTTAGTGGTTCAAAAAGTGAACTGGGTCAGGTATCCATCTTAGGAATGGGTCATAGTACGAGTTTATGAAAATTGCCAATATATGTTCACTACTGGTCGCAGGTATTCTTCCATAATAAACAGGAATCCAAACATATAAAGTAAAATATATAGACATGAACCAACAAGCAAAATACAAAAAGAATATATTTATAGGAAATTTTTTTAAATACCATAAATTCAAGAATACCAAATCTGGGAACAAGTGTGACACGAAGATTGCAAAACTGTACAACGACCATATACCGCTTCTATGATGGAGCCACACATAGGAGGGGATATCTCGAGATAACTAAGTCCACACACATGAGCAGATGATGGCTCATCCATGCGACGAAGCTACAGATAGGCTCTACGTGCATGTAGTAGATAAGTTTCCATCAAGGCGACCCAGCCATATATGGGCTTTTCACTTATGATTGCAGATGATTCCTTACCATGCCGCCAAGCTACATATAGGCTCTGCATGTATACTGCAGATAAGTTCTCATCCATCCGACCAAGCCACATATTGGCTATATACACATATTGTAGATGATTGCTCATCCACACGATAGAATATTATGGGGGGGGGGGGAGGGGGACGTGTTCTAGATAATTTTTTATCCACACTGCAAGATCGTATACGTGTGTCTCTGTATCCCTGCCATCATGATACACCCATACCTCCAAAAGGAATGCCAGCATCAGGGGACCACGGGTCGATGCCGCTCTTGACAAACCCCTCGACGAGATAGATAGCAGCCCTCGACATTTTATTTCACAAAATAGGGGGAAGCCAAGTGACAAAAGTCTTATCTTCTCCCTAGCCCTCCCATTTATAGGCTCCTAGGGCGCGTGAGAAGATCAAGGCGATGAACCAGACAACTATGAGGATGAACCTGATGCCTTAATATTCGTTATCCTTATTTATCTACTTGAAAACTGTCGTTGACTCAGAATTCCTAAGAAATCTCCTCGGGGATCAAGCAAAATCTCGGTATTTAATGATCTGACAGCCTAGCAGAAGCGTCTATGCGACAACGTGCCAATGCTGCATATAACTCAGATGCGGCCCAAGGTCTTCTCCTCCATGCTTCTTATTCAAATTATTCCAAAACTTATCAGTTTGAAAACTTTGAAGGAGGACTTGTAGAAGCATGAAAAATCTAGATCCATGCGTCCAACAAACATGCGTCCCAAGATCGACTCAGAAGAAATCAGGTTGCAGAACGACTATGCAGCCCAGAAAATTAGCTACTATGCGTCGACCGCTTCATAACTAGTATTCCTATGTACCAGTAGTGCCATGCACCACAAAGTAAATTAGTGTCTGCATTTGCTAGCAGTGTCATACGTCACTACTCCCTTATCCATCCCTGCGCCCCAATACTGACCACATAAAGGCCTGATACAAAGATTATGTCTGAAACAGAATCCTGATAAAAATGACTCTCTGAACGCCTCGATTTCACAATAAAAAGTTGGCATCAGTGCTCACGTACCCATCATTATTACTTTTGTCATTATGCAGCCGTACAGGGCTACGTGTATGTAAAACAAAGTTTTTTATGCATTCCATGTGACTCTAGCCTATGCATTCCAGACTCCATACCTTTCATGCGTCTCTGGCCCTATGCGTTCCAGACTCTATGCGTTCTATGCATCTCTGGCCCCATGCATTCCAGACTTCATGCATCCCAGATTCTATGCATCCAACGTAGCAGGGTTCCCGGAGACAAAATATTTCTGTTGGGACTGAAGTGATTCTCTCCAACTAAAAATGGGCCACATGTCAATCCTGACCAAGTTATGCAAACAAAAGACAAGAACCTTCCAGAACTTCTGCAACAGAAAATTGCAACAAACGTCCACACGGCAGCTCGACCTGGACTCAACTACATCCTGTTAAGCATGTACATGTTGCATCCTACCCATAACATGCGCCTATAGTTGCAACCGCATTCTGTTGAAGGAGCACCCCTACGGCCACCAAACAGAAGCATATGCGGCACCTATAGCCCACCAACATGATAGCTATAAATAGGAGAAACTTAGACGTTCCAAGGGTTGGCTGGTTTTTCTACTTCAGAGAATATATCCCTCCAGGTGAGCTATATACATGGACATAAGCTCAGGAGAGAGAAGAGTGCATCTTCATTTCCTCGTCGGACCGTCAACGGAGTAAAAGAGTAGTTGTAGTACTCGATCTCCATCGTCACATTATCCAGATCAAAAATATACTTAGATTTTCTTTCTAGGATTTTTTTGTACTCTTTTTTTTGTTATTAAACGAAGGTTTCTCAAAATCACTTCAATGGCAAAAACTTATGTAAAGGTGATGTTAGAAATTTTTTCCATCATAATGTGGTAATGAGGACATGCCACCGGCTCTTCAGTTGTAGTCTTAAGTTGAGTCAAGTATGAGTCAGTATGTGTTAGCCCTACACTCAAAGCATCACGAGTTTCCTTCGAGAGATGAAGCAATTCAAAGATAGAAAGTCGAGCCAGCGTACTGGCAAGATGTGCCAATATGTCGAAGTCATATGGTTTATTGTGTCCTTGAGGAGGGTTCTTCTTCAAGGACTTTCAAAGCGGACTTCCTTTTGTTTAGCTTTTTTTGCTACGGTAGGGTTCGATAGGATTGCCTCGACAATGGTTGGGGCAGCAGGAGTAGAAGAGGTAGGAGGAGCATCTTCTTGGGCTGATTCTTATGTTTTCAGATAATTTTTGCTCGATCTAGTTTCTCCAGTCATGACTTCTTTACGAACTGGGAAAAGAAAAACCATATACATGATCTGACCTTCTTCTTCGGACGATTCCTCTTAGTTCAGTTAGGACGAGTCTGCATACTAGCATTTTTATATCCCAACCCACTATGAGATCTACTAGAAGAACCATGAAGATGAAAAGGAATACGTCGCCCTTTTACCAAATTATAATCCTTCGCCTTTTAGAAGTCGTATCCCATCTTCTGCATCAGATGGAATAATTATTGACTGTAGTAATAGAACTGGAGCATCTCATCATTATTCACGTCAGGTACTGATGATGAACCCGTTGATAAGGAAGAAGAATGCACGTTCATAGGAGTGCTATCATGTGCCTTGGTGCATAGAGAAATACTGTCTCTGATGACTTGTTACGACTTGTATAATGGAATGCTGCCCAATATAGGCCATTATTGGTGAGTCATGCGAGGTCTGCTTGTATAGACTCATGGAGCTAGACTCAAATTTGGGAAAGCACGTTCGAGGAGAGTACTATCTTTGGTTGATCTTAATCGTCATCTGATTATTGCTCAATAGAAATTATATTGCATGATCTGTTCTTCTGGACCTTCTGTTTGGCTTTATAACTCAAAGGCGATGCTTCTTGTTCTATATCCGGCAACAGATCTGGATGGACCCACATGACGTCATCATACTGAGTGGTGAGGGTTCGACTTGATCACGAACTTGTGAGAGGTTGACAATCTCCATTGTTGCCGGCACGACGCCATCTGAAACTTCCTGCACAGGAAAGTCACCAAATCGAAGGGAAACCAAGTTGGCAGTGATCGACTTCTCATCGTTGTGGAATGTATTTGCCTTGGGATCTATCAACTGCTGTATCTTCCTATTCAATATGTAACAAGCCTTTGTGGGATGATGTACGTATCGATGGTACATACAGTAATTTGGATCGTCTGTTCGATTTCTTCTTCTGGCCGTCTAATATCAGACAGCTGGCTTGTTGCTTTTCATCAGTCAATCAAACATGCTGATTATGTCGTCCTTGTCAAAGGAGTATTCTTCTTTGGGTTTCACATTCTCCGGGGCCTTCTGCTTTGGCGTGGAGGCATCCCACTTGGTTATGACAAGATCTTCTTTTACTTTGTTGCTGTGATTGTTGTTGGTATTGTTATTGTTTAAGGGTCGCTTGACTTTATCTTCTAAGCCAGGTATCTTGCCACCGAATATCCTGGCATCCCTCGCATTCTGTATAGCAACAACAGCATTCGCAATAAATGCTGACCACTCCAACTGTGTTGTACCTATACAGAACTTTACTCTAGGCAATATATTTTTTCCTGAAAGTTTCCATAAGTACAGACTCAAGAATACCAGGAGGCATCTTCAGAGCTATCAGTCTAAAACGCTCTATGAAGTCACGCGTCAACTCTCTTTCTTTGTTTGGTGTCAATAAGGGTATACATGGTCATGTCTATAACACCATCATAGAACCGATAAAGAAAAAAGATGTTAGAGGTCCGGGAATGACGAGATACAGTTGTCTAGAAGACTACAAAACCATTCATAAGCTATGCTGGTCAAGGTCCCAACAAATAGCTTAGTGAGCAAAGTGTCATCCCATGGTAAATTACCTATCATAGATTCGAAATAGTTCATATATTTACGGGGTGATGTCTTCCCATCGAACGGGATCAAGGACTGTAGTTTGTACTTGGTTGGGAAGACAACATTATTCCACTCAGGGGGATAAGGTTGCCTTATTCCAAGTTTCTGAAGCTTATCCTTGTTCATGGCATCAAACCGAGCACGCAACTCCCAGATATCTTCTTATGTATCCTCAAGCTGAGGTAGTTTAGCCCACTGTTACGCCCCAGTCCCAAAATATGTATGATTATGAATACGTAATATGCTAGCCGTATGTATATGACAACTCCAAAATATGGAAACCATAACACATATGTACGCTGCATTATGAATAATAATTCATAAGTGGTATATAATTTCACAAGTCACAGGCAATATTATTCTCATCCATAAAACCAAATAGAAATATATAACCAAATATGGCAATGAACCAAGTATGAAACAATCGAGAAGAACTAATAGTTGGGTGAAGACAAATCTACTACCAAACTAGGGTATGAAAGAAAATATAATAAGTACATCATCTAATAATCAGAGAGGCTCGAAGGTGAGATCTCCTCGAAAGTGAATGAAATAGCAAGTCTTGATCCATGCTTCTGCAAATAGTCATGATCGTCTATACCTGGAAAGGGTGCCAGGTCCTCAAAGGGACATAACAAGTACACAAGAAATCGACATGCATGAAAGTAAAGCAGTAAACAATAAATAGGATAACTAAACCATCTTTGTGAAATACACTCGAGACATCTCTAGTGGCGCATGAGGGGGGGGGGGAGAAATATAAGAACATTCATCCCACCAGGCGTCCGAAAGAACTCGAGGGTACACCAGTTACACCATTTACACAGTAAGAAACAGAAATCCCATACGCACACTAGTAGATTCTTTCCTCCTAATGTACTATTCGAACCGTATTTGTGGTGCAGACTTAGTACAACGACGTCAATAAAATCTAGAAACTAAACCAACAGTATCGATGTACGGTCAACACGCTAGTCCATGTACTCACTCACTCAGACAGTGAACGTGTTGAACAAGTGTAAGTCAGAAAATACTACGTACCTTAACAATATACTGGGTAAGTCTACTATTCTAAGACGCGTTCACAGAACTAACAAATAAAATTAGGCATAATATAAACTGAATAATACAATCAAGCAAGGTGTACTTGCCTTCGAAGCCAAGCTGCGAGCATAACAAATCTGGTCCGGAGCTCTCCACAGAAACGTCTCGAAAACCTACCAATTAATTATTACACTAATTAGACTCTACTTTCTAGTTAAATTAAGTTATTATCTAGTTATTAATTCTACGTATATTGCACATGCAAGTAACTACACACCAAAATATTACTAGTCGTCAAACATTGCCAAAAATTATTTTTAAACCATTATTTATTAAAAACTATTAATTCTGGAACTAACAAATAAAATTTGGCATAATGTAAACTGAACAATACAATCAAGCAATGTGTACTTGCCTTTGAAGTTAAGCTGCGAGCACAACAAATCTGGTCCGGAGCTCTCCACAGAAACTTCTCGAGCACATACCAATTAATTATTACACTAATTAGACTTTAGTTTCTAGTTAAATTAAGTTATTATCTAGTTATTAATTCTACGTATATTGCACATGCAAGTAACTACACACCAAAATATTACTAGTCGTCAAACATTGCCAAAAAATATTTTTAAACCATTATTTATTAAAAACTATTAATTTTGGAATTTTATTGGAAAAAAAGGATTTTTAGTGATATGGTCATCTCCTATAAATATTATGGGTGAAACACCAAGTAGAAATCAAAATTAAGTCATAACGGGTTACCTACTAGTCACCAAAACCAATTTTTGACAAATAAGTAAATCTGAAATAAATAATCAAAATTTAAAATTAAAATATAATAATATAATTTTAGATGCTAAAAATATGGATTTTTGGTCGTGGTTTAAGTTCGAAATTGCCAGGATCAAGTTTTGTCAAAACTAGTCAACTTGATACATAAACACCTAGAATTCTGATTTTCATAAATAAAAAAATATGAATATATTATATAAAAATCAGTATTAAATATAATAATTACCCCCCTTTTTTTTTATAAAAAATAGGGTTTTGAGAGAGGGTGCTTCTAGGTTTAAGTTGTAATTATCTATTTTTCTAGGGCTTGTGGAAAACTTTACCTAATAATCATTACAGCTTTAAAAGTAAGTAGAAACCTTTATAATATGATAATAAATAGTCTAGCCTACTTACTACTTAAAACAAATAATTCAAGGACAAAATAAAATTTACTAGAAAGCAGGGGTCTATACCAAATTTTTCTTTCCTATTCTTCCCGTACCAACCATGCATGCATGGTGCACTATTTCTTGCCGACACCCTTTACTTTCAATAGCTATAGCTACACCAAGACCCCATAACTCCTATAGTTATTTATAAATCAATTAGGAGCCATTTGTTATTATTATTTAATAAAGTCTAGTTTACTTAACTGTACTTAAGGTACAAGGTCTAGTTCAAAACTATCTAATTCTTTTACTTTTACTGGCATACGGAATTGAGCCCGATTTTATTTGTTCTTATTAACCCATCTGCTAGTACAATAGAGTTTTACTTATGACAGTCCTTAACATGGAAAGAGAGAGAAAAGAATGAGAGGTTTACAAGTGTTCGGAAGTGACGTTCCTCTCCATACCAGAGGGACGTTGGCTACGGCGGGCAGGGAAGACGTGACAGTGATGGTCGGGTGTGTTAGTAACTGAGTGGGATATCATCGGCCTGAGCGTCCAAAGCAGAAGAGGGGCCGCTCGGAAAGCCGGGGAGTTGATCTGCTCCACACTGGTCGGACACCGGCCTGCTGGGATGCACCGCCTGGCCACGAAAGATGGGACGAGGGGCGCCATCGAGCCGATCGGAATGTGGGTCAATCATTGGCGAGCTTTCACGGTGCCGATAGAGGATTCATGAGTTCGACGTGCTCGGGGTCATGGTGCAACGTCGGGTCTTCAACAACGCGTGCAGCATGCCTGGTACGCGAGGTCGCTGGTGCCGGCCCTGGGTGGTGTTGATGTGCGATGTTGGGTCTTGCAAAGGGTGTGGTGACGACCCAGCTTGGTCGTGAGCATGGTTTTAAACTTGTGGTGGTTTGCGGAAGGGAGGTTATTATAAGGAGTAGGATGAAGAGGATGGGTCTGCTGCATATGTATTTATATACTGTATTCAAGGAAGAATACTAAGATAAGGGTATTTCTTGGATTGAATCAAATCTTTGGATTCAGAATAATGTTCGACTATGGCTTTTTTTGGTTTGGATAAAAACTTACGTTTAAATATATCTTATGTATTTAAGTTTGTTTATAAGGATGGTGATGAATTTTCTAAGATTCCACAGGAGGATGATAAAGAGACAAACAACTATATCTAGATATTTAATATATATATATATATATATATATATATATATATATATATATATATATATATATATATAAAGAAATGATAATCTAAAAAAATACGAAAAAATATTTTTTTTGCATGAATTAAAATCTAGGAAAATTTATAATATTTTAACCAAGTATTTTAAAATAGGGAAAATTAGTCTTGCTAAATATTTATAAATAAATATTTATATAAGTAAATATATCAAGAATTATTTTTTAATTAGCTAAGAAAATAATCTAAAAAAAAAATTCAACAATAAAAAAATAAATCTTAAAATTAAAATTAAAATTTAGGGGGTTTACACCCACTGAAGAGATGTTGGTTGAGCTTGTAGTACCACTAGTGTAGGCCTACCCCCAGCATTGAAAGTGTTGGGGGCCGGTGCCGCTGATTCATTGTTGAGACCAGCGTCTGGACATGTATTACCCAAAGGTGGTTGTACACCCAGAGGTGGCTGAACTGGTATGCGATAACATGCACTAGTGTAGTCGTAGTAGTGTGTTAAGCCATAATCATTTGATACATATTCTACATCATGTCATGCATATCTTTGAATGCAGCCTCAAGTGAGTTGAGACGTTGCTATGTGCTTCCCGATGTGGTGGCATCATGCTCATCACCGATGGCATAGACACTGACCTCTCTGTGACTGACAGAAGGGGTAGTGGATTGGATCATGTAGCTAGAGTCTATACTATCTGTCTCAGATCTAGGAGAATTGCTACCCCCAAAACGGCCAGCTTCGGATTCGGAAGAATAATTACCCCTTGCCTGAGGGAGTCCTCTTCTTCAGGAATGGGTATTTTGATACACCCCTTTAAAGGACTCGACGAGTTGGTCGAATCTCCTTCGGCTGGACAATGTTGATGTAATTTGTCTTGTATGCCATTTATTGTGGGAAAGTCTTGAGGCTATGTAGACTGGAGCCATAAGTAGCTCATCATCATCATCTTGCTTTTCACTCTATCTCCCAATTGATGTCTAATAGGTAAAGTACAATGCAATCGATCAAATACAGACCGTTTAGTAGATGATTCAACTATTTTTGTAAAACAATAGTTGATTATAATCTTATGACAATTGCATTGATGCTTATTTGGAAGCACCATTATAGACACACAAAGGTTTCTTTTTCTTTAAGCTTATGCGTAAGCACTTGGCGTAAATCAGAAGTAGTAAAAAAGAAAGAAGAAGAAGCAGGCACATTTTGCCTCTGTACAAATAACTTTGTGTGCAAGTCGGGAGTATTGTGTGTATCCAATTTTGCACGTAAATTTTGGACATGCGTATGTTCAACAACTTCTAGTTGGGATGTGCACAATTTTCCTTCTGTTGTGCGCGTAATTTTAATACTCGAGAGAGGAGACTTTTCTGTTGACTTCTTTTGTGCGCATATGTAGAAGTCAGGGTATAGAATGTCAGGCTTCCCCTTCTTCAAGCAGCATGGATGTTGATGCTGGATAGCCTCTTTGCCACATGTGCTACAGGAAGCTGAAAGTGCTCACGCACTTTTCTTTGATTGTGGATTAGTTTGGACCATAGAGTCCTTGCCGGACTTGTTTTGCACGTTGCACTGAACATGCATGGGCTTGGTAGCTTGGGCATGAGAAACCCCCTTGGCATCGTAGTGAATTCCTTTGCCAAGGAATGGTTTGCTCACCCCTCGCTTGTTCTTGCGAGAGCTTCGTGGTTTGTTCCCCTTAGTTGGCGTACAAACATGGCTAAGGGGATTATCCACCAAGTCAAAGACTGGGGATGAAAGAACACGATCAACAATGAGTGACTCCTCATTGGCAGAGGTTAGCACATCATTTCCCTTATTGGCAGCAACACTAGGGCAGGAGGAGTATGGCTTGGATAGCCAAGTCTTACGGATATTCCTTGGCTCGGTTGTGGGTGAGGGTCTTGAACAACCCCCAAAGATTATTTCTTCGTAGTCTTTTTGGTCGAACTGGACGACCAATGTCTTATGCGTTATGCCAACCAACGCATTGTCAAGTTGAGCTACCACCTTCTCATTAGAGGAGAATGTCGTCCCCAGTAGAGTAGCCATTTTGTTTGCCATAAACAAAAAGTTGAACAAACTTTTATCTTACAAAAGTAAAAGAAAGAGTGTACAATAAACTCTATACAAGAATCTAAAGTACAATGATTCTGGAAAAGTAGTAGCAGTAGAGATCTGATCTGCAATTGATCACTTTACTCCTTGGACTACTCTACATACGAGGAAGAAATGCAAAATACTCGAACACTTAGAGAATACGACAATAAGAAAGCTCTGGAAACACTGGCAAGGCTCTTGTATACTCCCCACTGTTCGCGTATCTGTTTAGAATGACAGTGATCCCATATATATAGCATTCAAAATGGTTATGTTGATGTGCGTACACAAATGAGCAATATACGCTGTGTTTGAAATTGTGCGCGCACATTTGAAGACCCGCAACCCACGTTCTACTTAGTGGGTGCATAATTTGTTGTTAACTTGACACATAGCCTCATGTACAAGGAAACTCAGGTAGTGGGGACAACTGCTTGTGCACGAGCTTCGAGAACTATGACATTAAATACACATAATCTCCTTAGGATCATAATCACTTTCAGTTAGAAGTAGTAAAGTACACATACTTTTCTTCCTCAGTAGAGAGAAAAGTGAAAATGTGCGCACTATCACGGAGAAAGGAGCACATGCATACTTTTGCAGGCTTTTATGATAAAATATACTGGTTAGCATATTTTTGGAGAAAAATAGCATTGGCGTACTTTGACGTGCTTTATGGAGATAGTAGCTTACTACCGTACTTTGGTGGAGTGTGGCTCACTGACGTACTTTGATGGAAAAGTAGCACACTGACATACTTTTGTTGAATTATTACGCTGGCTATAAAACAACAACCTGTGTCTCCGTACTAAGCAATCTTCCGCATTAATGACCCTGATCTTCTCGGGTGTTGTGTTAGTCTGTCAGTTGCTAGTCTATCCCACTAAATGACGATGTGACAAGGCTGAAAAAGTATGCCTATTTCCTATTGGTTAATTTGATGAAGACAGTACGCCAACTTCTCAACTTTTTTAAAGGAAGTGCACCTCTGCTCCAATCTTGAAAAAAATATGCCTCTGCTCCTTTGATTGAGTCTTTTGTATGCATAGGTCTGGACGTATTTTTTATGCTTCTACACCAAGTAGTGCAGACAGTTGGAGGGGGGGGGGCAGGAGTGTGATATGTACGAAGTATAGGATCGATAAGCAACTCTAGAGTGGGGTGAATTGAGTGTATGTGTGTACAGCAGAATATAGTTATCAATAAAAAAATTAGATAGTAAAAGCAACTAGCAACTAGCAAATAATCCAACGATAATTAAATAGTAACTAAATAAGGAAGAGCAAATGCAAACACCAAGATTTTATACTGGTTTTCCTATGAGAGGACTAGTCCAGTCCCGATAACTCTTGCTCGGAGTTTAACTTCACTATTAGTAAAAACATAAAATTTGATCCAAAGGGCTTGCGACTTCAAATAGATATGAGCCTTTGATCTGAAGAGATCGACGACTTCAGGCTTTCTGAGAAAATAGCTTTGAAAAGCTAAGCTTATACAACTCGAACACTTCTAATCGAACCGCACTGGCACTTAGAAGAATTAGAGTTTTCTTGGTATTTGGAAGGTTTAAAGTTCTTATAATGAATAGAGAAGATGAGATGAATTGATGAATAGATGAGTGAGTTAGAATGGAAATCTCTTATCTATTTATAGTTTTTTCTAAAGCTGAACTCGGCCAGAACTCGGATATCCAACGTTCAAAAATTTAAACGTTGGAGCCTTGAGAATAGGTCTAGCAAACATAGAAGAATTAGAGTTTTCTTGGTATTTGGAAGGTTTAAAGTTCTTATAGTGAATAAAGAAGATGAGATGAATGGATAAGTGAGTTAGAATGGAAATCTCTTATCTATTTATAGTTTTTTCTAAAGCTGAACTCGGCCAGAACTCGGATATCCAACGTTCAAAAATTTAAACGTTGGAGCCTTGAGAATAGGTCTAGCAAACAGAATCAGGAATCGATTTTGGACAACCAAGTTCGGGCAGAATTTGGGCAGAACTTGATCCGAATATTGTTTCACAAATTCTAGTAGGTTCCTGGTTAAGTTTGGGTTGGTTTGGGTTGTGTTTGATTAGGTTTTTGGCCAGGTTGGTTTTGGTATAGGTAGGCTTATTTGAGTGGACTGTGGATATGTATTCAACTAGTCCCAAAGTGCGTTCTGACTCACATAAGTCCTAGACTCAACAAAGATAAAAATACATAAAAAAATATAAAACAACCAAACTTGAACGAATAGTCTTCAGCTGATGATGCAGTCTGCTGTTGCAAGTATCGATTCAGAGTTTTAAGTAAATTATCGAAATTAGGTTGACTGGGACTAGATGGGTCAATAATCTCCTCCATTCTGATAATTGACAAAAACTACGATTGATACAGGTTGATGATTGATTGATGTAGCAATTGCTCCACCGTAATGATGGCAGTAGCTCCCCGGCAATTAGATCGATTACGAGCAAAGATAGCGACAAATATGTATCAGTATTTCTCCTCCGTTGTCTCTTCATCAAAATGTTAGTAACACAGATAAATAGAAAATGATAATTAAACCAACAACTAGTTTTCATTGTAAAGAAACCGAAGTACATAACCAAATACTACTCAAACTACATTTCATAACCAAATACTACTAAAATACTGAAGTACATCATTAAAATTTTAGTTAACTGCTGAAATAAAAATATCTAATAAATTCAACTAAATGACAATGCCATATTATTAAGCATAATACAAAATCTAAGCATAAGATATGCGCATCACTGTTGATCCTCATCATCATCTTGCCTCTAGGGTTCACCAGTCTCAGCAGACCGGTTGGGATCATAACGAGCAGCAGCTAGATCAAAGTATATATGCGCATAGCTATCGTCGATGCGGTAGCCAGTCAGAGTAGGATCACGAACCATAGCAATAGGTCCGCCAGAGTGTTGTGCAAAACTATAGCGCATGTCCATAAGAGAGTTGGATAATGCCTGAAGCTGGAGAGTAGTGCAAAACTCATGAGCATGATAATGATCGTCTTCTAGTCTAAAGCGATCTTGAAGCATAGTCTGAAGGCTCTCAAGAATAACATCTGATGTATGTAAAGGAGGTGGAGCAGTCGGGTGACCAAGTGATGGATCCATGGGTTGTGCAGGAATAGGAAGCTCAAGTCTGTGATGCTTAATGAAGATAAGCAGGCTCCGCTAGTGGGGGACATTCATCCAAAGGAATCTTAAAGTATTCAAAGATCAAGGGCAAGTACATTGCGTAAAGTAGGTTATACGGTTTCTTGCAACATTTTCCATGGAAGCAATGATTGTTTTTGGTAAACTAAATTGTCTCCAAAAATATAAGTGATAGAGAGCGGACATCTCCAAATATGTAAGTTCCTCTGTGGAGGATTGTTTGGGTAGAATGCCAAAGAAAACCATGCGGTGCAAATCACAAAATCAGTCATTCATCTGTTTTGGCTTAAGTTTGCTAGGAGGATGAATGTTGGGTGAACACATAGATTGCATAAATAAGTCAAGAGTCATATTTTTAGAAAATTTAAATTTGATGATATTGCATTGGACTTCACCTTCATTTGGAATATAAAGTATCATCCCTAAATCATCATCATCAAACTCAATATCTATACCACCGACTCGTGATCTTACGGTATCCTATATGACAGACAAGTTGTAATAGAATATACGAATTGCATTCAGATAAATAGGATAAGTGGAGGTGACAAGATCTTTTAGGCCAAGTGTCTGAAAGGTGGATACGTAAGTTGAAAATACAGTAAAATTCAAAGGGCTTCCAGCACAAATAGCTCTATCTTGAAAATTATTGAACCACTCTAAGGAATAATCAATTGAACGAAAGATAAGATCAACAAATTCACCTTCATCAGACATAGATGGATTGAACAAGGAGAAATAAATTTCTTCTTGAACATTGGAAGAGGATGCATCTGCAACTTTTCTTTTCTTATTTGACATCTTGGGTGCCATTAAAAAAATAGAGAGAACTTTGAGATAATACCTGAAAAATAAACGAGGATAATTGATGGAGAACCTTGAAATAAGGTTGGATTCAAGATTTGGAGAGTTGAAGACCTTGGAGGAAGGAGATCCAAAAAGCTAGGTTTTGGAAAAAAAAAGGGTTTTGAGGAGGAAGGAGATGAAATCAACTGCTGTTCTGGTTCCTCTCGGTTTTGTATGATATATATAGGGATACAAAGAGTGGAGCCCAAATAATTCGAATCAAGGAAAAAAAATTGAAAATCGAGTTCAGCCCGAGTTCGCATAGAACTCTTCCCGAGTTCGGCCCGAGTTGAAAATAATATAATTACTCATATTATTAATTACTCTTTGTCCGAAAAGGTAATGAATGTCTTGGGTTAGCTGTAGGAGTCGGATTCCAGCTAGTAGTGGTCCGTAGACACTTAAATACTGTATTGCTTGAGGCTATTTACACATGTGTGACAGAAGGTCCCTTTCGGCTTATAATAAAAATTATCTTTACATATAACGAGCATTGAATAAAATATTAATATAAGTGAATTATATGATTTCACGGTCCAAAATTCCTAATTCTCGACATATAAAGTTAAAACGATCTTCAGCTAAGGGTTTAGTAAATATGTCAGCAAGTTGATATTCTGTGTCAAAAAATTCTAATCATATAATACCTTATAATTAATGATGATCTCTTAAAAATGATGTCAAATTCCTATATGTTTAGTGCATAAATGACATATAGGGTTCTTTGTTAAGTTAATGGTGCTAGTGTTATCACAGTAAATAGGAATACTCTAGTAACTTAGTTTATAGTCTTCTAAGGTCTGTTTCATCCTCAAACTCTATGCACAATAACATCCTGCTGTTATATATTCAGCTTCAGTAGTTGATAATGCAATAGAATTTTGTTTCTTACTAATCCAAGAGACTAAAACTTTTTTCCAAGAAATGACAATTATCACTGGTACTTTTTCGATCAATTTTCCATCCAACAAATTTAGCATATGAATAATCGATCAGGTCAAGAGATATAATTTTGGGATACATAAGCCTACCGAATAAGTACCTTTAAGGTATCAGAAGATACGCTTAACTGTGCTTAAATGTGATTCCTTAGGATTAGCTTGATATCTAGAACAGAGACATATACTAAACATGATATTGGGGCAACTAGCAGTTAAATAAAGTAAACTTTTAATCATACCTCAATACTTACGCTGGTCAACGGGTTTGCCACTTTTATCTAGGTTAAGCTTTGTTGATGTATCCATTAGAGTGTCAATCGGTTTGACAATGTCAAGATCGAATTTCTTTACCAGCTCTTTTTTGTACATAGCTTGATTGATGAATATTCCATGTAAACTTTGCTTAATTTGTAATCCGAGAAAGAAGTTGAGTTCTTCCATCATGATCATCTATAATTCACTCTGCATATACTTAGCAAACTCTTTGCAAAAAATTCATTAGTAGACCCAAATATGATATCGTCAACATATATTTGCACTAATAAAATTATGTCATCATGTGCTTTTATAAAGAGAGCCTTGTCAACTTTTCCTTTGGAAAAACCATTTTCAAGTAAAATGGAAATAAGGCGATCATACCAAGTACATGGGGCTTGTTTGAGTCCATACATTGCCTTAGGTAACTTGAAAATATGATTTGAAAATTTAAAATCTTCAAAATCAGGGGGTTGAGTTACAAAAACTTCTTCTTTTATAAAACCATTTAAGAAAGCACTTTTGACATCCATTTGAATTAATTTGAAGTCATAAAAATTTACAAAAGCATAAGGCATTCTAGAAGATTCAAGTCTCACAAAAGGAGCATATGTCTCGTTATAGTCAATCCCTTCTTCCTGATTATAGCCTTGAGTTACGAGACGTGCTTTGTTACACATGACTTATCCATCCTCATTGAGTTTATTTCGGAATGCTTACTTGGTGCCAATTATAAAGGAGTCATTTGGTCTGGGAACTAATTTCCAAACTTGATTTCTCTCAAATTGGTTCAATTCCTCTTGCATTGCCGAAATCCAGAACTCATCAGTAAAATCTTCTATAATATTTTTAGGTTCTATTTGAGAAATAAATGTAACGCTTGCAATAATTTCTCTAGTTGAAGAGCGAGTACTCACTCCTTTTGATATATCACCTATTACCAAATCTTCTAGATGATCAGCCATGAACCTCATCTTCTTTGGCAGACTTTCTAGATAGCTTGTACCGATTTTAATATCTTTAGGTGCTTTGTTGGTTGTTATGCCGACATCTTTATCATCACTGTCACTAGTTCTTTGACTATTAAGCTCATCAAAAGTAACGTTAATGGATTCTTCAACAATCATAGACCTTATGTTAAAGATTCTATAACCTTTACTCTTAGCAGCATATCCAAGAAGTATACCTTCATCAGCTTGTGAGTCAAAGTTACCTAAGTTATCCTTGGTATTCAAGATAAAACATCTACATCCAAAAACTTTGAAATAAGAAATGTTAGGAGTTCTATCAAAGCATAACTCACAAGGTGTCTTCTTTGATATAGGTCGAAATAGAACTCTATTCAATACATGCATGATGTATTGACAGCTTCTGCCTAAAAGTATTTTGGAAGGCTAAATTGGTTTAACATAACTATGGTTGTATCACCGAGAGTTCTATTCTTACGTTCCATAACACCATTTTGTTAAGAATTTCTAGGGCAAGAGAATTCATGAGAATAAATATTAGAATCACAAAAACTTCTAAAGTCAGCATTTTCAAATTTGCCACCATAATCACTTCAGATATGAGTAATCATGAAGCCTTTTTCATTTTGAACCTTTTTACAAAAAAAGACAAATTCAGAAAATGCACCACTTTTATTTGCAAGAAAATAGACCCAATTATATCTAGAATAATCATCAACAATTACATATGCATATAACTTTCCGCCAAGACTAGCAATACAGCTAGGTCCAAATAAATCTATGTGCAGTAATTGAAGTGGTCTAGAGGTACTTACATCGTTTTTAGATTTAAAAGAAGACTTGGTTGCTTTGTTCTTTTCACAATCAGCATAAATCATATATTTCTTGAATGTTATGTCTAGCAAGTCTCTTACCAATTTCTTTGATGATAATCTGGCAATAATGTCCATGTTGGCATGTCATAGACGCATATGTCACCGTCTACTCTCATCTTTGTTAACATATAGGCATCTACCTGCATTGTTAGTATCTTCTAGCAAATAAAAATAAAAATATTATCTTTCCTAGTACCTTCAAAAATAATATTTCCAGATGATCTCTTATATATACAATATTTTTCTTTCACAAAATTAATACCATAACCATGGTCAGTCAGATGACTGATACTCAGCAGATTATGTTTTAATTTAGTTAATAAACAAACATCTTTTATTATAGGAAAGGAGAATTATCGATATTATCGTTACCTATAATATACCCTTTTAGATTGTTATCGAAGGAGACATATCCTTATTTTTTCATAGATTGCATTGTAAATAGGGATACATCACCGGTCATATGTCATGAGCAACCAATATTGAGAATTTACTTGCTTTTAGCATGAGAGGGCTGACCCAACTACAAAACGAGTAGATGTGACCTTTGGTACCCATTTCTTTGAGGATCCTGAAATGTTAGTTTTTGTACTGATGCACATATATTCATATCAACTAATTTTTTAACTTTGCATTCTCGTAAAATATGTCCTTGTTTACCACAATAATGACATGATACAAAGGGGTTAGTGCTTGGTATAGCATGGTAATTAAAAGTATGTGAAGTAGTTTGCCGTGTCTTTCATGGATATTTGTAAAAGAAAGTGTAATTGTGTGTAGCATATGATTTACTTGCTTTCTTCAACAGTGTTTTATGATGAGTTACCTTGTGTCTTGTGTTAGACTGGGTAGTAGGATCCATTTCCTACTTTCCCAATCTAATCTCTAACTTTTTAGTGGTGTCATACATTTTTTGATATTTAGTCATAAGTGCATCTTTCCTTTGTGCAGCTAGATTATACTTCTTTTTCTCAGCTACATACAGCTGATTGAGTTTTGCATTTTTCTTTCAAATATTTTCAACGATTTCTAAGACATCATGCAACCTCAATGTTACTGTGGGTGTGTCTTTCATGTCACTAGTGGATGGTGCTTTTCTAATCTCATTTAACAAAGAAGACGATCTATAGACTTCAAGCTTATACATCTTTGTTTCCTTCTTAGCATGCTTGTATTTATCAAGAACTTTCCTATGATCATCAAGAAGGTTACTAAATGCATCTAACAGTTCATCAAAAGCAAAATCTTCATATAAGGGGTTAGTAGATACCTGATCAAAAGCCATTAAGCAGACATTTGCAGTATCACGGGGATTTTCTTCTTCATCCTCGGAGTCGTTGGCTTCACTTTCATGCCATATGCTTGTATTTACATATTTTCGTGAAGATGATCTTTTGATTGGGCATTCCGAATGATTTTCTTTCTTTGTAGCTTGACAATCATTTTTTATGTTGCCTGTCTTCTTGCATCCATAACACACTGGATCTTCGTCGTTGTTGTCCTGATAGCTCTTCTTCTTTCGGTTCTAAAACTTTAAGGAATTTTTTGAAGTTTCTGACCAATAGTGGTTGTTCCTCACCATCAAAATCATCATCTTCAGTTTCATCATTGGAGATTTTCTTGTGTTGTGCCATAAAATTTCTCGATTCTTCAAGGTCCATGAGATCCAGCTTGTGTCATCAATTTCCCCATGAATTTCTCGATCGATATTGTTGTGAGGTCATTTTCTTCTATGATAGCTGTTGCTTTTGGATTCCAATTCTTCGTAAGTACTCTCAGAATTTTATGAATCTTTTCATGATTGGTGTAAACCTTTCCAAAAGAAGCAAGAGGATTAATAATATCAAGGAAACATGTAAAAATTTGTGTAATGGTCTCATTGGGCTCCATTTTGAATGCTTTATATTCTTGAGTGAGTCTACTGATCTATGATTCCATCACATATGAATTTCTTTCATGAGTTACCTCAAGAAGTTTGCAGATCTCGTGTAAAATAGTGCAAGTAGAGACTTTATTGAACTCAGTACTATCTAGGGCACAAAATAAAGCATTTATAGCTCTAGCATCAAGACTCGAATATTTTTTTTCTAGATCTGTGTATTATTCTTTAGGTTTATCTAAAAGAACACAATCTCCCATAATTCTAACCGACTTTTTGTAGCCATCCTCAACTATTGACCAAAGGTCAAAGTCTAGTGATTTGAGATAAAAAAGCCATACGTATTTTCCAGTAAGTGTAGTTGGTTCCATTAAATAGAGGAGGTCTATTTATGGATGGGCCTTCACCAGTGAAAATGGATTTAGCAGTTGCCATATGTAAAGCTCTTAGGAATTAAAGCCTATAAAAGAGAAACTTAGCTCTGATACCAATTATAGGATCGATAAACAACTCTATAGGGGGGGTGAATAGAATGTATGTGTGTGCAACATAATATAGTTACCAATAAAAATTTCTACTGAGTAAAAATAGTTACCAACTAGCAGATAATACAACAATAATTAAACATCAACTAAATAAGGAATAGCAAACACAAACACCGAGATTTGGTAATAATTTCCCTCTGAGAGGACTAGTCAATTCCCGAGAACACTTGCTAGGAATTTAACTTCACTATTAGTGAAAACATAAGCTTTGATCTGTAGGGCTTGCGAATTCGTACAAACATGAACCTTTGATCTGAATAGCTCGACGACTTTAGACTTTCTAAAAAAAGCTTTGAAAAGCCAAGCTTGTACAACTCGAACACTTCTAATTGAACTGCACTGGTACTTAGAAGAATGGGAGTTGTGTATTTGGAAGGTTTAAAACTCTTATAGTGAATATAGAAGATGAATAGATGAATGGAAAACTCTTCTCTATATATAGGTTTTTCTAAAACAGAAATCGGCTAGAACGTGGATATCCAACATTCAAAAATTTAAACGTTGGAGCCTTGAGCGTAGGTCTAGCCAACAAAATCAAGAATCAATTTTTGTCAACCGAGTTTAGGCAGAGTTCGGGAAGAACTCGGTCCGAATTTGATTTTCTAAATTATAGTAGGTTCCTGGTTATGTTTGGGTTGATTTGGGTTGTGTTTGTTTAGGTTTTTGGTACGGTTAGTTTTGGTATATGTAGGCTTATTTGAGTAGACTTTGGATAGGTATTCAACTAGTGCCAAAGTGCATTTTGACTCACATAAGTCCTAGACTCAACGAAGATAAAAATATACAAGAAAATATAAAACAACCAAATATGAACGAATAGTCTTCAGCTGATGATGAAGTCTGTTGTTGCAAGTATCGGTTCAGAATTTTAAACAAATTATAGAAATTAGGTTAACTGAGACCAGATAGGTCAACGGGCAGTTGGCACTGTAGTGCACAACTTCTAGGTAAATACAGTCAGCATCATGTGAGGCAGTGTGCAGAAGCTTTAACTGCAGCAGTGTATGGTGCTTAGGTATGCATGGATAGGGAGCAGCAGTGGTTAGCTACTGAGGGAAAACTGTACCAGCATGTTGATGTAGTCTAGCAGCTTGCTGCTTGGGACTGAGGCAATTAAAGGGGCGGTCTACCCTGGAGATGAACAACATGGTAGCTGTATTACAGTAGGGAAATGAGGCAGCAACAATCAATAGCTATAAATTTTAGCAGCAGCTGTAGCAGTGAGAAGGAGCACGAATTTGTGCATATTGGTGCACTAGTGTCAGATGAGTGTAGGGTAAGTGTTGGGGGTATTGTAGTGAGGTGGATATGTGTATAAGTCAGAGTTAATGTTAAGTGAGTATAGATAAGAATAGTATGAGGGTAAAGGATATGAGTGCATGTGGTACATGAGCATGAGATAGTATCATATGATGCTTGGGAATGTGGTACCATGGTACTCATGCACCATGGTGAGGGTAAGTTTAAGTATATAGAGTGTGGTGTCCTAGAGTGTATCAAGGTATCTAGAATATGAAGATACCTAGGTGTTGTAACTAGTTTGGGATAGTATCCTGGATACAGGGTAAATATCTAGGATACGAGCAAGGTAATGGATATTAGTCAAGGTAATAGTAAGGTATTGGGTAATAGGCTAAGATATCATGAAATATGAGTATTTATTAGTCTAGATAGTAATATATATATATATATATATATATATAGTATATGATACCTAGAATACCTATACATAAAGGTTATGATCTACAAAACCTAGTATTATCTAGGTATTAGCCTAGATAACTACATAGGCCAACCAAATAGGTATTTATGAACCTAGAAAGTAGGTATTGACCTAGTTTTATACGATTGACCTAGAATTGACCTAGAAACCTTAAAATATAGTTAGTTAAGCTTATTTATTATTCCAAATCACCTATTTGACATAGAAATTCATATATAGGTCACTTAGACTCTAGTTTGGCTACTGATTTATGTTTACAGCTAAGGACCACAGGTGAGTATATTCTCTGATAGTTTCTTTACTTGATAATTACTATGATATATGTATTTAGTAATATCATGCTTGATTCTTGACACGATGGTATAAGGATTGGTATATATATTGGATCCTCAATCATGAGAAGTTATATTATTCATCATATTGATATTAGACATTGTTCATCGTATTGATATTATACATTGATCATTGTATCATAACGTGTCATGGTTGGATCCATTGTACTAGTCAGGACAGAAAAGTGCTAGTTAGATATGTGATCATATCCATAGACATTGTAGTAGTGTAGACATTGGTTACTAGCTAATCATACACTTTACGTATGATTGAGCTAGCTTTCCTTGGTATAAATATTGAATTGCCCAACCCAATCACATATCTAAACTAGTATATCAAAATACTTAGTTATTACAGTTCTTCTCTATTTTACTTCATATATCCTGACTATGCCATATTGCTCTTATGTACTTACTCCTCTTTACTTGCCATAGTATGATATCAGTTCTATATTGCTCATCATGTATCATATTTACTATTTACTGTTTTATAGTCTTTATCATGTATTGGAACTGCTTTCAGTACTTGTACTCATTCTATCCTGACTGGATAACATTTTTAGGGGATTGCCTGGAGGACTGGTGTCCCACATATTACGAATCCCAGGAGGGTGTAGCAGCAGAGTTGGACCATGTAGCTTAGGAGTAGCTTAGAGTGATTAACGAAAGGTCTAGCCAGAGTATCTAGTTATCTTAGTTACTTTACTAGTATTCTGGTACCGGATCTGTCTCCGGCAACTATTTGAGATTTGGAATGTTATATTTGGATTTTATACTTGTTGGCTGTTGTTTAGACTTGTGACTTTGATCTCTTTTCTCTTATATCATATCGTGCTTTATCTTCATATTAGAACTTATGATTGAGTATTACCATTATTATATATCATTGTTCTCCTTATGGAGTTTGATATTATTGTGTGAGATTATTAGATATATTATGCTAGTCTAGACAGTGTTCTACCGTCGATGATGTGGCACAAGCTGGACGTACCCATGTACTCGTGTCCGAATATCTGGGTGCGGGTCATGACTTAATATACATAGCAACCATAATATTTGCTTCTCATCGTCGAACATTACTCATATAGAGAAAAATTGATCAACTATGCCCTGGAACTCACTCAAGTAATCCGTAATAAATGAACCATCCTTGTATCTAAGATCCATCACTCAAATGATCCGTAATAGACAAACCATCCTTGTATCAAAGATCCACCATCTGTCGGATCAGGAATAACTTGTTTACCTCGGTCTTCTTGGCATACAAGAATTCCAGCTTCTTCCAAAATGGCTTTGCGTACTCAATATTGGCAAAATGATTATAAATATTCTCGACCATAAACTACCTGATATACCCACCCACATGTATGTGCTCAAAATTTCAAGCCCCATTGGATTTCTTTCTGGGCTTTTCGAAAAAAATACTCGAAGATGTAGCTTCTTGATGAATAACAAAACTTTTATTTTGCTCCGCCAATAGTAATAATTGGAACCGTGTAGATTTATCATGCTCAACCGATTTCACATCCATCTCTTCTACTTGGTTTGTCTGTCAACTCCTGACACCTGGCAACCACTGTCCTGATATTGCTCTAACCAAAGCTCTGATACTACTTTGTTGGAAAGAACCAAAAGAACTTGTGAGGACCGAAGAAAATACAAAAACCAATATGCCAAAATTACAGTAAAAACCAAACAGAAACTCCAAGACTTTTTTGTAAAAACTTTTGATAAAAAATACCACAAAATGATCGGAGGCCAACCCTAAAAAGCCTTCACTAATAGAATAAAAAATATACCTGAATCTTTTACAAACAACTCCACCGATCCATACGGATCACCGCAATACGTCAATCCGATGGATATTCATTATAATGATTATAAAGATTACATATGACTAGATGACGAGGAATAACAAAGTGAAGAACCCCTCGATATAATATCTCTTCGAAATAAACTATTAGATTTTGAATCTCCCTATTACTCTCTAAGAAAGTTGCAAACTTGATAAAGCTCTCACTATTGAACTCTACATAATAGATGATAACATATTAGGGTTAGTATACACCTCTTTTAAGTCCTACAATCCCGAAATGATTGGGACCATTGATTACGATCCACATGTGTAATAAAATACTCAAATTCGGCCTTTAACCCGACACGGGTATACCGTTGACTATGATACTGTATTTTTCTAACAACTTCTGCTATACGCTCAAATTGAGCCAACTTTATCGCCTTCGACCTTTTGATTTTCTCTGACACACGGATGACACATTGTACTCTGAGATGTTCTTTGCATAGGTTGAATATCCCATCCAACGCCAATAAAACCTTGAGCCACAACAAAGAAATGCAAATTGACCAATTTGTATCAGTGACTACTCACGCTGGATAGATTGGCTCGATTTAGGATTCACACAGGGAGCCTAAATTGTCCATTCTACATACAAGCCCCCCGAGTTCATACGATACCTATTCTTTGGTTGCTCGACTATAAGTCAAATATGGGGGATGTAGTGCTCAAATTGGGAATTCGAGATGGGAGGGCAGAGTATCGAGGAGGAGGTAGGACGATTGCGAAGTCTGAAGCATAGAACCACAAAATGATTCAAGGAGGCTCATATCATGCTAGCGACATCTATCTAGCACATCTGGAAAGAGAGAAATAAGTATCACTTTGATGATATTTGTATGTCATTAATACGGATTATTCATAATATTGAATATAATGTAAACATGATAGGGCAAGGTAGGACAACATAATTGGATGCTCGGTTGTAACACAAGTTTTGGTAGAATAGAATTACCAGTTTTTTTTAAATATATATATATATATATATATATATATATATATATATATATATATATATATATATATATATATATATATATAATTCTGCTTCTCATCTTGGCGGCCGTCCCCTAACCCTAATCTGCTTGATTCCTGTGGGCGGCGATCCCCGTCGGACGTACCTCCTCATCCTTCTCTCTCCTCGGAAAAGCCTATCCCCTATGGACGGCTTGGCCCTTGATCCCCCCTTTGAGACCTTATTGGGACTTTTTTGGTAAGGAGGTTGTTATGCAACGTTCCTTTGCGGAGATGGTTGCAGGCTCGCCTGCAGAGCAAACCCCCCCAAAACTTATTCAAGGCCAATATCATCATTTAAGGGATATCCATCGATCACTTTTACAGAAGAAGAAGAAACAAGTTTGGCGATCCCGCTCAAGTTTGCCTTAATAAGCAAGTTCTTTCATTCTCGTCCTTCTATCGACATCATCCGTCGTGCATTCACTTCATTCAGCTTTGCCAGTGAAGTTACCAATGGGATTATTGATGCCAAGCATATTCTTATCAAACCCAAATTGGAAATCAATTTTCTTCGCCTCCGTTCCAAAGATCTGTAGTTTGTCGCCAAAGCGCCAATGAGACTCTTCAAATGGATCACTGATTTTTTTACCTTACATGAATCCCCTATAGCTCATGTATGGATTTCCTTCCCTAACCTTCCTCACCATCTGTATAATACGAAAGCTATTTATGACATTGCCAATTGCATATGTACTCCCTTAAAGATGGATAAAGCCACTATATATCTCTCTCGCCCCAGTTGTGTACGCTTATTCATAGAATTCGACTCCAGCAAGCCATTAATTGTTAAAGTTTACATCAACCTTGTAGAATCATAATAATATACCCCTAAACAATACTAGACCCAAAGGAGAAGTGGCGTATTTTCTCACAAAAACATCCTCAGCGGAAGAATAGCATGCTTTCTCCAAGTTAGAAGAAGTGGCACACTTTCTTAAAGAATGGAGCAGAGGCATACTTTTATGTCATTTGTCCAACTCAGCGAAGGCAGGCGTATATTCTTCATGTCTCTCCCCTCAACATTTAAAATGATGAACTGACAAATGACAAATATGGAAAGCGAGGAGATCAAAGTCATTAATACAGAAGATCTCTGGATCGCAGACCCAGGTTGTCATTTAGTGGACAATTTGGTCGCACTCTATTAGAGTAGCCAATGTGCTATCTCTATCAGAGTGCGCCAGTGTACTATCTCTATCAGAGTATGCCAACGTGTTATCTATAACCAGAGTATGCCCATACTGCTATCCCTACAAAAGTATGCCAGTATGGACACTTTCTCCAAATCCTACAAAAGTACGCCATCCAGTACTAATCTACTACAAGTGCTAACAAAAGTACTCATGTGCTTTCAAGACAAAAGTACGCCCATTATTGTATTCTCTCTGTTGAGAGAAGAACATGTGCATATTCATTTATATATAATCGATAGTGAGCGGTTATGTTCCCAAGTAGATTACATATATTTTATGCAATAATTCTCGTAGAACGTGCAAAAGCAGTTGCCATATGACCCCGAGCTTTCCTCGTACAGGAGGCTACTTGTCAAGTTGACATCAAATTGTGCTCCCACTCAGCAAAATGGGGGTTATAAAATTCTTAAAAGTGCACGGACAAGGGCAAACATAGTGTATATTGCTTATTTGTGCATACACGCACCCTTACAACTATTTTATAGGCTATAAATACAAGATCAGTTCTCTCCTATAGAGGCAGGGGGATACACACACGGACAGAAAGAGGGAGAAGTCATTCATGCTAGTGCTGCCATTACCTTTTTGCTGCTAAATTCTCAAGTGCTAGTGTGTTCTTGCATTTTTTCCTAGTATCGAGTAGTCCAAGAAGTAAAGTAGTCGACTGCATATTAGATCTCTACAACAATTACTTCCCCATAATTATTGTACTTTAAATTCTTGTATAGGATTTATTGTACTTTTCTTTTCTTTCAACGTTTGTAAAATAAAAGTTTGTTCGACTTTTTATTCATGGCAAACAAAATGGCGACTCTGCTAGCGACAAACTTCTCTAACGAGAAGGTGGTTACTCAAATTGATACTACGTTGGTTGGCATAACATAAAAGATGATGGTCGTGCTAGACCTTCATCTGTAACCAAGTCGAAGAATATCCACAAGACTTGGCTGCCCAAGCCTCTCTCCTCCTACCCTGATGCTGCTATCAACAAAGGAAAAAGGGGTATTGACCGCTGCCAACGAGGATTCACTAATTCTTGATTCTGTTCCTTCATCCAAAATTTGTGACTTGGTGGATACCCCCCTTAGCTATGCCAGTATGCTCACTAAGGGGCAAAAACTACGAAGCTCTCACATCAACAAGTGGGGGGGGGGGTGAACCAATCTTTCCTTGGCAGAGGAATTCACTATGATGACAATGAGGTTGTTAATTCCTATGTTCCCAAACTCTTGCATGTTCAATACAACAAGCAAAACAAGTCCAGTGAGGACTCTATAATCTACGGGCAGAGAATAGTGCACGCGCACTTTCTGCCACTCACAGCATGCGTGGCAAGAAGGTTGTTCAAAATCTATGCCACTTAAGGAAGGAAAAGTCTGATGTCCCATGCCCTGACTTCTATATGCGCGCACAAAAGAAGTTAGTGGAAAAGACCCCTCTACCACACAACAAGATTTTATGCACAACAGAAGGAAAATTATGTGCCTCTATTCCTGAAGCTGTTGATAGTGCGTGCAATGTGTAAGATTTGCGTACAAAATTGAGTACACAAAGGCAGAATGTGGATGATTCCAAAAAATGCGTCGCTCAAATTGGTGTTTCACTTACACCTGGGGTACTCAAGATCTGCGCACAAAGCTAAATATAAAAAGGTAGAGTCTGCCTCATTCTTCTTCTGTTCTCCCTCTTTCTGATTTGCGCAATATTCTTACCCAAAAGCATAAAGAGAGAGGACCCTATGTGCCTATAGTGGTTCTTCCAAATGAGTATCATTATAGTTGTCATAATATTGTAATCAACTGTTGTTGTACCAAAATAGTTGAATCTTTTACTAAATGGTCTGTGCTCAACCGGATGAGTTATACCTTGCCTACTAGACAGCGATCTGGGAAGCAGATTGACGAACAAGAATATGATGATGAGTTTCTGCTTGCTCTAGTATATATGGCCTCAAGACTTCCCCACAGAGGAAGACGTCCAAGACGAAGCACTTAAAGAATACCTAGTCAAAGAAGATTTGACCAACTTTTTGAGTCTTTTAAAGGGATATACCAGAATACCCGTTGTCGGAGGCGGGAGTCAACTCACATGCAGAGCCGCTACTCTTCAAAATCTGAAGCTGACTTTCCTGGGGGTAACAATCCTCATGGATCTGAGACGGACAGTGTAGATTATAATTAGACTGTCTAGTTCACTAACCCTTTTGTCGATCACAGAGAGGTTAGTGTATATGCCATCGACCATGAGCACGTTGCTACTACTTCAGGAAACACCGAACAACACCTTAACATACTTGAGGCCGCGCTCAAAGATATGCACACCATGATACAGAATATGCATTAAATTATGATGGCTCAATAAGCTACTACGGCAGCACCAGTACATGTTGTCGTGACAGTACAACCACCTATGAATGTGCAAATACCTTTGGGCAATACAATCCCGTATTAAGGTCTCAACAACGAGTCATTAGTACTAGTTCCTAACCCTTTCAATGCTAGGGATGGTCTTACACCCATGGTTGTACTAGTTTATCCTACGTCATTTCAGTCAGCTACACCATCTCCAGTTGATGACACACAAGAAGCCATCAGGGAGTTAGGTGCTCGGTTTGATGCTATGCATAACTGAGACAAACTCCAAAAGCTTGGAATAAGGCAGCCATATCCCCCTTATTAGAAAAATATCGTCTTTCTGCCCAAGTACAAACCATACATGATTTCGTTTGATGGAAAGATATTGCCACGTTAATATATGAACTATTTTGACACAATGATGGCACATTTGCCACGAGATGACTCTCTGCTCACAAAACTATTTGTTAGAGAATTATCTGGGGTAGCGTTCTACAGTCTTCTAGATAACTGCATATCATCATTTGAAGATCTTCGGTTTCTCTTCCTTTCCCGATTCTATGATGAGGGAATGGACATGACTATGTCAACTCTCATTGATTCCAAGCAAAGAAAGAAAGAGTCTGCTCGTGAATTCATAGAGCACTTCAGAAAAACTGCTCCAAAGATGCCTCTAGGCATTCCTGAGTCCGCACTTATGGACACCTACCGGAAGAACATATTGTCCAGACTGAAGTTCTGTATTGGCACAGCCCAATTTGAAGATTGGATACTATTTATCGTAAATTCTGATGTTGCTGAACAGAAAACGAATGATGTCAACTTGAATTTGCTGGGAATCAAAGTACCTGGCTCAGAGGACAAGGGAAAATGTCCCTTCAATCTCAACAATAATAACAACAAAGACAACCATAACAATAAAAAAAAGAAGCCTTGGCGGTAAACATTTCCAAGCAGTTTGCCTCGCCACCGAAGCAGAAAGCTCCGGAGAATCTGAAGCCTAAAGAGGAGTACTGCTTTACGAGGATGATGTGATCAGTATCTTTGATTGTCTGATGAAAAGCAACAAGCTGTAGTCGCCTGATATCATATGGCCAGATGAAGCAAATAAGACAGACGATCCAAAGTACTGTTTGTATCATCGATACGTACACCACCCAACATAATTATGCTACATATTAAAACAGAAGATAGAACAGCTGATAGACTCTAAGGCTATCATGCTTCACAATAAAGAGAAGACAGTCACCACTAATTTGGTATCTCTTTAGTTAGGTAATTTTCTAACACAGGAAGTACCAGGTGGTGTTGTGCCAATATCATGGGTAACAATGGAGATCGTCAATTTCCTCCATCCTATAATCAAGCTGAAGGACTGGTGCCCCTTACCACTCAATAGGGTGAGGTCATGTAGGTTCATCCTTATTTTTTACAGGATTTGGAACAAAGAGCAGTATCTTAAGTTCTAAATTTGAGAAGAAGGGTCGGAAGAGAAGATCATGCAATATGATTTCTTTGGGGCATAATTCAGACGAGGATCAAGATTATCCTGGAGACAGTACTTTTCTTCAATCTAGACTCTGAAGTCTGATCCTATCTCCAGGAGACTCCACAGACAAGCCTCGCATGACTCACCAACAGTAGTGTTGGTTGGATAGTGTTCCGTTATACAAGGTAGAGTATATCTTCAATACAAGCTGCAGCAAAATGATGGGTCCATGTGTAGCATCCGCTACTCGAGATACTGTATACAAATAGTAATTAGAATATACATGTAATTTTATAAGATTTTTTTTTTGAAATACTACTTATAGTGTTATATGGATAATAATGTAACACTAATGTTCATATAACCCATGGAGACTCATATTAAGGTTTAAAATCATATTTAGGCTATTTTAGATTTTTGGAAATTTATCTAGAATTTTTGGGTAATTAAAACCAAGGAAATGTAATTTTTTAGGACTTCCATAATTTACTGTGAGACCATACTTGCATGTTGCTCTTACCAAACATTTATTTTAGGGTTAAAATATTTAAATATATTTTTTAATTTATTTGGACTTTTAAGAAATTTATTTGGATTTATTGGAATTATTTAGGATTTATTTGGATATATATAGTCTTAATATTGGATAGATGCTAATTTAGTGTTAATAGATATAAATAAGATTAGATATAAATTATTTGTATTATCTTTATTTCTATTTAAGATTATAAATTATTAAGATAAACTTAAACTATATTTTAAATTAATTCTAATCATAAGTCTATTAGGAAAGCAACTTTATTCATATCATATCCTTATTTGAACTGATCATAATCCTATCCAAATTAAACAATCCAAGTCGTATTCAAATTAAGTAGTCTCCACCATTATAAATACCTACTAAATTTAGAAACTAAACTATCTTTCATCTTTTTCTTCCCAAAAATCCTCAATTTTCGTCCAAAAATAGCCCAAATTTGTCATAAATTCAACCTCATTTTTTAGAAGTTTTGACGACTTAGAAAGACCATATCTTCTAGCTTCGTACTCAAAATACTCTCCAGTTTTTTTTTAGAACTGTATTGAGGTAAGGTTTCTGAATAATAAATTTATTTTAATAATTTTTGAACCTATTTTTTCAAAAAATTCTAAGAGTGCCAGTTGTCCTAAATCAAACGCATTTTTGTGTTTTCTAGATTTTGGGAGATCCCGAATCGAAAACATGAGTTGTTTGAAGTTTCGAAAAGCTGACATAATAACTCACGATATATAATTTTCCTAGAATTAAATATGCTATTTTACTACTCTGTTTAATTTGCACAACATAGATGTAACTAAGAAACCACAAAAGCTGTCATCTGTGAGCCATATTGGCGATAACTTTTTACTGGTTCGTGATTCGATGGAACCATCGATTCCAATAATCATGTAACGCTGAAATATAAAGAGTTTCATATACAAATCAAGGATTTGAGTTGATTGACTTTTTGGTCAATGGATCGCCTAGATATGCATGTCATTGATACCGAAATTATAAAGTTTATATTATGTGGCCTAAAATTAGGGTTTAACCATAAAATTAGAATACAATTAGATTAAATAATATTTTAGGTTTTTTATTCAGAATTAAATAGATTAGAATAGAAAATTTATTCGACCATTTTTGTAGATCTAACTTATTTTATTTATGTAACGGGGTAGATTGAACGACGTCTTGAGTTGCAACTTTATCCTTTTTTTTTGGAGCAGACAAGTATCACTATGACCTATATTGCCAGTATTTTATGTTGCATGTGTTCTTTCCTTGATATTGTTGGCTTACTTCTTATGGTGATGCACGAGAGTTATACTAGTTATCATCATACATGATCACCTAATAATTTTTGTTCCAATGTTTCATGTTCAATGTTTAATGTTCAATGCTCAAAGTTAAAGTTAATGCATAGTGATCATGTCTAATTGTGAGAGAGTCGGGAGAGGGAATACAATTAGTATGTATGTGGCTGACCCAATGTCCAAATCCATAATGTCAATGTTGATAGCAGTCGTTGCACCTCACGTACCGATTATCGTATGTCCTAACCCATCCATATACGGAAAACTTGTATTCTAAAATACACTGTACACATGATTGGATTATTGTTCTTACTTATCTAATGGTCATATTCTTTTGCGTATAATTCCACACTGTTACTACGTTATTGTTATACTCTCAGTGGTCATATTGTCTAGTGGTTAGTCTTACCTTAGTTGTACACTTATACTGTTTCCAAGGCTTAGTTATGTTTCCAAGGTATTTCCATATTTTAGTGGTACTCTTGTTGTATCATGTTATAGTCATGTCATGACCTGCACCCGATATAGGGATACGAGTATGTGGGTACGTCCAGCCTACGCCACAACATCAGCGGTAGAACGCTGTCTAAGTCACAATACTATCTAATCAATCTCACACGAATATCCAATTCCATAAGGAGACACAGATATAATAATATAATATAAAATACTCAATAATAGAACTAAAGCTCGATAAGATATCAAAAGAATAATCAAAACACAACCACAAAGTCTGAACAATAGTATAATCTAAACTTTAAACAATAACATCCAAGTCTCAATATATGTCGGAGACAAATCTGGTACCAAAATCTACAAAAAAGGAACTAACTAATATAACTAGTGATTCCGGCTAGACCTTCCGGCAATCACACCTGAGCTACAAGGTCTTAGGCTGCAACTACTCTCCCTATGGTCCGTAATATGTCGAACACCAGTCCTCTAAGTCGCCATATGAAAAATATATCCAGTCAGGATTGGAGTGAAGTACAACCCAATAGCAGTTCCAATTAATTGACAAGTACTATAAAACAATAATTAGAGGATGCTATATATAGTGAGGAAACAATAAACTAATGCAATAGAAAATAGAGAAGAGAACAGGAAATATAGGCAATAAGGTATAGCCAGGGCATATGTGAAATAAAAAAGAAAGGAATTACAATATCAGATTCAAGGTAATATAATCTATAAAACTGAATATGGAGAACTGTAACTATTCTAAGTGTTTGAAATACTAGTTTCTATATGTGATCGGCTTGGAAACTTGTACGATAGCTAGATGACCTGGCTAATCATATGTTAGGTGTATGATTAACACTAACAATGTTTTATAATTTATAATTTATAATAGGAATATGATCACATCTCTTACTAGCATTTTCCCTCCCCCCCCGTCCCAACTAGTACAATAGATTCAACCATGACACGTTATGATATACAATCAATGTCCAATAATAATACCATGTATGATGTCTAATGTCAATATCGTATACGCTGTTATTACTATAACCATTGTAACATCTCATGACTGAAGATCCAAGCTACATACCAGTCCATGTACCATAGTGTCAAGAATCAGATGTAACATTTCTAAATAGTTAAAATATAGTAATTATAAAATAATAAAAACTATCAGAGAATGTACTCGCATGTGATCCAGAGTAAAGTATATCAAATAGTGTCCGTCTCGGTGTCTCAAAGACCTAAATATAAACATCAAATCAAAATAGTATTTTAGAATTATAAACATGCTAAACTAGCTTGAAATTAGGTCTCTAGGTCATTTCTAGCTCAGACTGAGTCAACTAGGTCAAACTAGGTCTTTACCTTGATTCTAGGTTCAAACAACCCATTGAGTTAACTTTTAGATTCAAACTAGTCAATACTAGGTCTTGGTTTGAAAACTAGTCAAATACCTAAGTTTTGGTTTCATCATTAACTATTATGAAGTCATATTAGTTGGTACTAGCCATTACTAGGTTATACCAAGCTATTGCTTAGTTTCTAAGTCATAATCCTAGGTAGATAGCTATATTAGGCTCTAGATATATATAACTATATATTCATGTACTATAATATGATATAATATATTATTAACCTTAATATCCTAACTTTCACATGACATACACCCTCTAAAATACCTTAGCATCTTCAAACTGCAACATCTCTACATAAAATCCGATATATCTATTTATTAGTACCCTCCTCTCCACTACTCACTAACATCCTCAATACCATACTTAACCAGCACCCTACACCACTACTTCCTATAACCTGAACACCACTAATTCCTCACTGACACCCAACCAATCATACTGATACATACACACAGACACTAACTTAAAATTTACACTATGTACAAGTGCACAATAGTGGCACCAAGCTCTTCCCATTGCCTGCTGCCAAAGCATATCCCCTTGCACCAAGCATAGGCTTGAAGCACACAGGATCCCTCTTCTACCTGTGCATTGTAATACACCATGATGCACTCTTCTCTACTTGCTGCTACACTACAAGCTCCCTCATACTGAAACTGTAACACAGCAAGTGCAACTGTGATATGCACTCTTTCCCCTCCACTACAACACATCTCCTATACTCTCAAAACTCGGATACTCACAGATATCACACAAACACTACCCATACATATGCACAACTGTCATATAACACACTCCACCACCTACAATCTGAACTAACTCTTATTAGTGTAGAACGTACACACACTACACTTAAAGACACCATCTCTTAGTACTCAGGTACATATACTATGTGGATAAACATATACACACAACACTTGCTGCTAATTCTTCCCTCTCAATACTGAAGTATAACTGCAAATCTAAATCTGCTACACTGCAAACACTAGAAGACCTATGCAGCTGTTTCTAACTCAAGCACATACACACATAGAGCCTGCATACCCTTGTTGTTGTGTACTACACAGATACCACACCCATAAGTTCTTGCACACAACTCTAATACCAATACTGATACTAAGACACTTACACTAACTCTTAACAACTCTAGCCTTCACTCCACTACCTATACTCACTGATACCTACAACAACTTAGGACTGAACCTAAATGATCTCACTACCCTTAACTGAACTCAACTATCCTCTTCATTGATACCTTCAACTCAAGAACTAAGCTTAAGCCTGGCATCAAATAGCATACATATCACCTATCCAAACTGGACTGAACACTCTAACTGTTACTGCTACTCTTGGTGTCAGAACACCTGGTGCTACTCACATGTGCACAGGTCTGTGTTCAGACCTTGCACATCCATATTACAGTGGGGAAATGATGCCCACTGCCTTGACCTCCTCTACTCTAGTCACCCATCTACTAGAAAACCCATAATTCATGATACCAATGAGTATCAATATCATGATACCTCAAGGTCTTCTGAACACTCCAACTCAAGCTCCTCCCTTTCTATACTGCACATCCCCGAGGCCAACTGAAACCAAGTTCTAAATCTTGATATCCTATTCTTGCATATCATTGTAACCTATTTAATAAGACACTCCACTAATACCCATTATTACCAGATATCCCAAACCCACATGTACATTTATGTGTATAAAACAACACCCTATCACTCCAACTATACCTTCATGCACCTACTTTCATACTATCTGTGCATCAAGTGAATGCACCAACACCCTTCCTACTTCCACTGCAATACTACCTTATGAAGGAACTTAACTGCAGTTATGTAGTCTCTTAAATTTCCCTTGCAACAGCCAACACTTTCTTTACCCGATCCCCACATCTATTGTCACCAACTGCTACCTGTGCTCCTACACACCTGACACTTCCTATGCATATACCCATATACCCCCAGGCACTGAACTCTATTGGTCTGAACACGATTCCCTCTGATACACTTACATAGGTACTCATTGCTATTGTCCAATACTGCAGGACATACAGAGTCCTCTAACTCACCCCCTCATTATAACTCCACACCAAAACCACATCTTCAACACCAACTAACCACAGCAACAAGTAGCAGTAGCTACTTCCTATACCCGAGCACCTCTCAACATTCTCAAATCACTCACCATACTTTATAACACCAAGTACCAATCACCCCTGATATCCTTCTACCACTTTAATACTTCTCAGATTTACCCCCTCCCCTGTGCACAAACCCGACACCTTCAATCCAACTCCACCTGCACACCAAACTCTCACACATGGATATATATATATATATATATATATATATATATATACTAATGGTATTACATATATATGCATATACATATGATACTATTGATATAAACACCCTCACAAATCTCATACCAAACACTTGGTGTGCACCACTCTATGGCACACCCAAAGTCCATGATACACTCAAGATACCCCTTTTAAACATCATCAAACACCACTAAAACTATGAGAAACATCTAAAATAGTTAATAGAGTATAAATAGCATAATAGACATTCCATCAAATACTAATTGGTCTAAACTCAAATTTTCTCCAATTTTGAGGCACAAATTAACATTACACAAGAAGAAAATTATAGATCTAGCAAAATGAGGGCTTCCAACACCTAGATCTAGCCAAATAGAGTCAAGTCCACCTATGTGAGGGTTCCTACAGGTCTAATGAGTATTCTTAACCATGAATAGAGTGGAAAATAAAGAATTACCTAGGTTTTGAGTGACCTCCTTGAAGAACTTCGAATTTGGACACAAGAAAGACGGGTAAGCTCTCAAATTTGAGTGACCATGAATAGAGTGGACATGATCCTCAAAACATGGACTCCTCTTCAAGCTTCCTCTAACAATGACAATCTCCTTAGCCTCCTTGAGAAATAAGAATGAGAGGGATGAGATTTGGATTGAAGAAATTAGGGTTTGCTCTCAAATTTGGAGATGAACTAAATAAAAATAAATGGAGGCTATTCATGAATAAAGAGGCTTATATAGACTTTCCCTTAGGGTTAGGGTTAGATTTTAAGAATAGGTAATAAGACTTAAGAGCCCCTCTTTATTTGTCATGAATATGATCCAAATAAACCATAGGATAGAATATTCTATTCTTGAGTCAATTGGGTTTAATAAGCTTAATCTAGTCATGTCTAACTAATGACTCAAGTCAAATAGTCTAATCTACTAACAAATAATAATACTATTTACAAATTATATTTATCATACATATTATATATAAAATAAATAAAAATAATATTTATAATCATGCAAAATGACAAAAATACCTCTACAAGTCATCTTTTTTTTTACAGTTATTCTTATGTGCTTGTATATTAAATTGTGTAGTGTAGTGTTATGGTGACTTGCTCCAATCCTGACTGGATAACTATTTCTCAGTTTTAGATGATGCAACTTTTTTTGAGGTTTATGATGCGTATCTTGGTGACATTGATGTTACCAATGTGCCAGTTGCTTCTACAGATACGATGTAGCATATTTCCTGTCATGTACTTTTTATATTAATTCTAAGCTAGTAGACTTAGTGGACTATAGATTCGAGTTACTATTATTGATTTCTACCGGTTTTGTTCCTGAGACTATCTCGAGATGTAGTGGATTATTCTTTAAATAAATTATTGAGACGATTAGTTAATCTCTTTGTTATGACTTAGTTGTGGATGATATATGTGAATTGTGTACTTGAATGGACCATTGTTATCATAGACAGCATACTACTATCGATGCTGCGGCGTAGGATAGGCTTGGCCATGTACTCATATCTGAAAAGCGGGTGTGGGTCATGAAAAGTTTTTATGGTGGCCCATGTAGGTCCAATTTCGCAAAAAGTTGCGAACTCTTGGTTAGTACTTCAAATTAGTTGTACTAGCAGTGAGCCTGCGATTAGAATTGAAGATAGGATTTAGAATAACTTTAGAAGAGTTGTATCATCTGTAGGAACCCTATAGGGGTGAATAGGGTCAAGCTAATAAATCAAGCACAAATAATTAATAATAGACAATTTAATAATTAAGTGTGCAAGAAGTAAAACAATAAGAATACTGACACCCGATGTATCCTGGTATCCTCCTTAAGGCACTCCAGTCCCGAAAACTCTTGTCCAGCTTGAATCCACTATTAGCAAAATAGTTACACTACGAGCTTTGATCCGAAGGCCCGTTGACTTCTTACACAAGTACTTTGATCCGAAGGCTCTCTAACTTCACACAAGCTTTGATCCGAAGGCTTGTACACTTCAACCTCTTACAAGATGATTTTGATCTTCATACAACAAATATAAAGATCTAACTTTTATAACTCAAGAATACTCTAACACAATTTATGGATAGGCAAATAAAAACTTTGGTAGAGTATCTGTGGATGGCCTTTGGTAAATAGAAAACTTTTAGGCTCAAAATATCAACCTTGAAAGAAGGGGTTCAAGGCTTTATATAGGCCAACACAAAGAAAGAGCAAAAATGCAACTTTCAGCCTGCAAACGGTATACCGCCGGTATACTACAGTATACCATCGGTATATCAGTTTACAGTAGCAACGACTATAAATATGACCGTTGGGATCATTTAATGCACATAATTTGACAGTTGGATTATGAACTATGATGAACCGGTATACCGTCAGTATAGACCAGTATACCGTTAGTATGATGGTCCAAACGACAGAGAGCAACATTTATATATAATCGGTCTACCGTCGGTATACTCTAGTATACCGTCGATATGCCAGTTTTTAGGCCAAAAATGATCCTGGTTATTTTTTACCCTAGCTTTCGATTTTGCCATCCATTCTTGTGTTTACAATAATTCCTAAGACTTATTATAGACTCTAGATAGACTATGGCAGGTACAGGCTTCTTCAGAGTCTGGAAATGATAATGGCAAAGTTTGGCTTCTTTCTTTGATAGATGATGGCTGTTTTCTTGACGACAGTTGTCCTGAGATACCCAGATTATGAAATCTTGTAGGATGATGTCATCTTTGGCCCATCATAATTTTTTTATTGTATAAGTTCATGTTTGATCTTGCTTATTACTTTTCTATAAATACAAGTTAGGAAAACAAAGTAATATACATAGTCACAAGTATGATAACATTTAATGCATATTTGGACTATGCTAAGTTTAAGTATTCAAAGTAGTGATAGCTTGAATATTAGTGATGTCATAATGTTAAATAGAATAGATTAACCATATTAAAAAATATAGTTAGATCATTGGGCTAACAAACTCTTCCTTTTTTTATTATGGCAACTCGGTTCTATTTAAGATGGCTTTAATAGAAGCTCATATCACTAATATGTAAAATAATAAGCATATATCACTAAAGGTCAATATGATATAATCATTGGACTAACATAATCCACTAATAGGATTCTCAACCCAATGAGTTTTCTATCTTTGTCTATCTTATGCATCTTGCTTGATTTTGTCCATAACTTTTTTGATATATTTGTATCTACCGTTCTAACCATGTTACTTTGTACCTTTTAGTTAGCGAAGGTTGCCTAATTATTATGACTATTTAGTTAGCTAATGTTAGACCATAGTAGTTATCTCCTTATTGTTTTCCTCTATTTCTAGAATGCCACCCAAGACCAGAGCACGTGGTTCGATAGAAAATGGTGTTCATCCAACACCTCATGTATCTCAAGAGGCTTCATCAGCACCATCTGAAGGCCTTCCTCCTCCACAAAACTAAGGAGGAGTGCCCGCTAATGGGGCACCGCTGCATGATCTTTTTAGAATCATGATGGAGGAGCAAAGAGCTCAGGCAGAGGCCCAGAGAAAATAGACAGAAATACTGAGGACAAAAATAGAGAATGTCTAACAAGTTGACTTGGCAACCATGTAGAGGGTTGCCTTTCAACAGCAGCAACAACCCACTCAGCCGAGGGTGGGCAACATCTAGGACTTCAAGAAGATGGAACCATGGAAGTTCGAGGGGACCGAGGGAATCCTCTATGTTGATGAGTAGCTCAAGGATATCGAGCAATCATAAGGGTTTCTCGGCTGCAGAGGACCTAAAGATGGAGGCTGTTGGCTTGCACCTTCACGATATTGCCCGCACTTGGTTCAAAAATGAGCCTAGACTTGCAAATCAAGATCTGACCTGGGACTAGTTCAAGGATCTCTTCAAGAGAAAACATTTTCTTGCAGTGGCCAAAGGGGTTCTGGAGAAGCAATTCCATAACCTAGAGCAGAGTAACTTGACTGTAGATGAGTATACTGCAGAGTTCGGCAGGGTGAGCCGATTCGTAGAGTACATAGACAGGGACCCGGAGGATAGGGCTCGACAATTCAGAGAGGGCTTGAACTACGAGGTCAAGGTCCATATTTTGTTGGCTCATACGACTTTTGATGACATATTGCCAGAGGCCCAGAGGGTTAAGGTAGATCTGGGCCTTCGGACCAAGAGGAACTGTGATTCAGCTGGAGGTGGTAGAGATAACAACCATCATGAACCATAAAAATATCCTAATACCCAATAGAAGAGCCTTCAACCCCAGCAGCAACAAAATTACCCTCCAACTATAGTAGTACAACCCCAATAACAACAACCAAGGCAGAACTCGACAACACCCAACTGTGCTTTTTGTCGAAGAGGAGGACATACTAGGGAAGGTTGTAGGATGAGACAAGGATTTTGCCTACATTGTGGATCACCAGATCATAGAATAAAAGATTGTCCTATAGCTCCTCCAGGAACCAATAGGCAAACCCAGAATTAACAGTACGGAAGAGCACCACGTCAAGGGCGAGGACAAGCATTTGTAGCTGTGGCACAACCCCAAGACGAAGGTAACTTGTATAGATTTTATTAAAAGTCTTTTTATAGTTATAGCTGTCACTACCACATTTTCTAGGAAATGATATTTTAGTCATTTGGTAATTAATTAAATATTGTGCATGTTAAATATTTATTTATTATATTATTTATTTATTGTTAGCATATTAGATTTATTTTTGGACTTGTGTTAGTGGACCTAACTAGTTTAGATTAGATCCATGGACCAATATTTAATTCTAGTTAGAATTGAGTACAATAATAAGTTCATTCATTAGGAGGATAATTAATTAAGTTAAACCCATTAGACTAGAACCTTTTCTCCTTAATTAATTTCATAATGAGAGGCCCCAAGAGATATTTTAGACTTTACATAGTAGCTTGAGGGAGGGGGCAAGGGAGGCATATATAAAGGGTGTAAAAACTCTCTCTTTATTTTTTATTCCAAATCTAGATCTAGAATTTTTCTCAACCAAATTTTTTCATCCCTACAACAAATATCTCCCCAATTTGTTCCCAAATTATTAGAGCAAGGATCTACAAGAAGGAAGCAAGGATCTACAAAGAAGAGCAAGGATCAACAAGTTGAAGGCTCATTTTATCCAATTTGGAGATTGCATTAGGAATCCATCTTCCAATAGGTACAATTCAGTTTTTTCTCTCTAATTAGACTCTAATTATGTGATTTAATCATAAGAAACCATCCTATATGCTAAGGCTACCCATAGAAATTGAAATTAGGTTCATAGGAGGCCTATGTAGAAAGTTATGTTGTATTTTGTGTCAATTTTTGAGAAATTCTGAGATTGGCATATTTTGTGTTTGTCAATTAGTTAATTAGACCAAATTGACATGTGTTTGATTGTGTTTGACTAGTGTTGTGTCTATAATTGGATACGTGTAGGTTGTATCCCGATAATTTGGCGATACAGGTTAATTTTAGGGGTTTTACCCCGACACGAGGGTTTGAGCATATCACATCTTGACAAAGACACGTAGTTGATTAATTAGTTCTTCGTATCATTCATAATTAGTATTTTATACTTGTTCGTATCCTTCGGGACACGTTTGGTTGTGTGGTGGAGCCGTATTGTAAGGGTATCATAGAATGAGTGTGATACGGGTGCGGTGCACTCCACGTGTTTGTTGCATTGCATTCCTCAATTCATTGACTTGTATATATCTTTTAGATGTGATATATTAGATATGATATATATATATATATATATATATATATATATATATATATATATATATATATATATATATATATATATATATATATATATATATGTATGTATCTATATTGTATTATATGGATATGTATAAGTTTCTATATGTATAGATGTAGTGACATATGAATATATGTTTATATAGGTATGTAAATATAGCTATGTGTTATATATGTATATATGATATATCTAAGTGTATATGTGTATGGTTATATATATGTATATATGTATGAAAGAGTATATATCTGTATGGTTGTATGTGTGTATGAGGGAGCATAGCTATATATGTATAGATGAGAGTGTATACATATATGTTGATATCTATATAGGTAAGTATATATATGTATATGTATGTGCATAGTATTTGTGGTTGTGTGTGCATATAGTGCATAGTATATGTGTGAAGTGAGGGGAGGAGAATCGAGCATGCACAACAGTTTATAGCAAAGTGCAGCTTATCAGTGCAGCAGAATCCAACAACTGAAGAGCCACTGCAGCTAGCTCAAGTGCAGCAGGATGCAGCAACTTCAGCGAGGTGGAGCAGCTTGCTTAGGCAGCAAGAGCAAAGATATGCACTGCATAGCAGTTGCAGTGGAACATAGCAAGCAACTTCACAAGTCTGCAAGTAGCAAGCAGAACAGCCAACTGCACAGCAGGGTATGCAACATCCAACATTTAGCAACTGCAACCACTGCAACATCAGGCAACTTCAGCATCAATGCAGCAATTCAAGCACCAACTGTAGCAATCTCACAGCAAAAGGCAGTAGCACTAGTAACAGTTGCAGCAATGAGAGGTAGAGCATAGTGCATCAACTGATCAGAGCACTGCATTCAGCAAGCAGTGCATCAGTTGCCAACTAAGCAGAGCAGCCATCACTGCAACTGCAAAACAGCAAGTGCATCGAGCCTACTGCATATCAGCTGCCATATTGCAGCAATGCATTCAGTCAGCAAGTAGTTTGCAGCCAAAGCAATGACCCAACTATAGAGCAATAAGTAGTATCAAGTATGCAGGTTTTAGCAATACAACAAGAGTGCAAATACTGCAGCCTTAGTAGTGTGCACAGAGGCATGAAGAACTGCTGCATTAGAATTGAGCCACAATAAGAGTGCAACACTGTAGTGGCAGCAACAATCAAACCCAGTGCCTGCAGCAGCCAATGCAGAGAGTACATAACAAGGTACAGCAGCAACCAACTGCCACTACATAGACAGCAACATTTATGAAGCATAGAGCAATGCTCGAGCACAGCAACCACAACAAGCTCAAGAGTAGTAGCATTTCCAGCAATAAGCAGTTCAGCAAGGAGAGGCATCAAGATAGAGCACAGTATGCATCATGCAGATAAGAGGAGCAATGAGCAGTTCAGCAGCAATATGCAAGCCTGCACAGCAACCTGTAGAGCATCAACTGCATCCTACAGCAAGTACCATCCACTGAATACAACAAATATCAGCCAACTGTGCACCAATGCAAAACAAGGAGAGCATGCACTACATCAGTGCATCACCAGCAGCAATTCGAGCCAAGACAGCAGTGGCAACTTGTAGATGCATGCGGCAAGCACAGTGAGCAGCAAACTGTGCACTCATCAAGGTTAGTGCATCCAATTCAGCAAGGTCAAGGATTCAATAGTTAGGTAAGATGGTGCAGCAGTTAGTTAAGGTAATTGATTAGTTAGTTATTGTTAAGTCCTATTAGTTTCATTAATAGTGTAGTAGCTAAGTGTATTATTAGGTAGTATGTATATAGATACATTGTTATCTAATATGTAGATATACATATATATATACTTATTAGACTAATAACTATATGTATATATGTATATAAGTTAATGGTAAGTAGCTATATGTAGTATTATATATAAGTATTGTATATATATGTTGTTAGTATTAGGTAATTAGTAGTATGTAATAGTTTAGTTATGTTAAGTTTAAAGCAAGTGTATTGGTATGTTAGTTATAGTTTAGTTTTGGTAGTTAGCTATACATTAGGATTTGAATTACCTCGGGATACCAAGGTAATGTCAAGGTATCGGTCGATACTCAAGGTATTGGGTTTGAATATCAAGATGGGTGTGTAGGTAGTGAGATGCACATTGGTTCAAACCCAAGGTATCTGCTTTGCATTAATTAGCTAAGATACTATATGTATTATCTAGTATATAAATATAAATTAGTATTTTCATATCTAAAGACTTGTGTATCCTATGATACGGTATTTTGTGTGTATCCTAGTATCTTATCTTAGCTATTATGGCCTAGTTACATAGTGTGTGGACCTAGTATCCTAGAGTTAGACTCATACAACTTAGAAATGGCTAGTTTGACCAAGTTTGACCTAGAGTTGACCTAGTTTGACTGTTTTAACTTAGAAATAGCTTCATGACCTAGAATTAAACTAGTTTAACTTAATTTTATTGCAACACCTTGTATTAATGTAATATTCCATATATAGATCTGTGTGACACCAGTTCGGACACAGTTTGACATTCATTGCTCTGGACCGCAGGCAAGTACATTCTCTGATAGTTTCTTATTTATGATATCCTTTATGTCTCTTGTATCTAGTGTAGATATCCTTGATTTCTTGACACGATGGTTACATGGATTGGTATATTCGGATCTCGTCATGAGATATTATTCCTTGGTATAAATGGTGTATCTTGTGCAAGCCTCGTTTCCTTGTTCTTCTTGTACATATACAGACATTGATTCTTGGGGAGACTTGCTACCTTCCTAGAGAATTTTGTGTCATAACGTACCATGGTTGGATATACTAACCAGTCGGGGGCGGGGAGTATGTAGTGTAGATATGTGATCATACCCTCCTTGTGCATGTCTTGTTCCTTGTGAGTGTTGATCATACACCGCACGTATGATTAACCAGGCCATTTACTCTTGTGCAAGTTACCAAGCCGATCATATGTTAAAGTTGGTACTCACTCACTTAGTCATTAGTATTTCTTGTTCATTCAATATTGCTCATTCTTGTATTTATTTCTAGTATTTTCTTTATTGCGTATCTCTTGTATATGTATATGGAATCTTGTATATTGATATATATTTACTGTTACATAGTTTATATCATTGATTAGAACTACAGTTAGAGATGTACTTTGCTCTATTCCTGACTAAAAAATATTTTTTAGAGGATCCAGAAGATTAGTGTCCGATATACTACAGACCTCGACCTATAGATGGTGCAGACATAGACCCACTATTTCTGAAGTGACTGTCAGGAGATTTAGCCGAATTCACTAGTTAGCATAGTTAGTTCTCTTTAATATTTTAGTACCGGATTTATTTTTAGCTTATATTTGAGAGTTGGATATTATTTCTATTATCGTTGTTATATAGTTTTGACTGTATAGTTATATTCGACTTCTTTGATATCTTATCGTGCTATAGAATTATGATTGAGTATTGTGTTGAATTAAGTTTATTACTTTTTCTTGGAGTTCAGATATTATTGGATGTTTATGCATCATTTATGAGATGATTAGCTAGTATAGTTGACCTAGACAACGTTCTACCGCCGATGCAGTGGCGTAGGCTAGACGTACCCACGTACTCGTGCCCCTTCACCGGGTGCGGGTCGTGACACATTTTTAGTAGTGGCTCATACATGTCAGGCTTCACAAGTTGTGCGATATCATGGTAGTACGACGGCTTAGTTGTACTACTGCGAGCCTGCGATAGGATATAGGATATAAGATATTAGAATGAGAGGATACTCAATCGTAATTTCTTGAGAGATTCTTGGGATGACCCTTGAGAATCTTATTATAAATTTTAATTCTAATCTTTCCCTTGTTTCCGTCCGCTCTCACTTGTTGTTATTGAATTTGATTCTTGGTGAATCGTGTTGAATTTAATTCTTGGTGTCGTTGTTGAGTTTGATTTCATATTAAGATAAATTTTATGGACTAAATTACGGTATTATCTGATGACATATGTTGATGAGGACAGTAAGAAAGGTAAAACGTCTGCTTTGGTTATGGAGCCTAGAGTTTATCGTAGCCATATTAGCTAATATGGCAGAAACGTAGGAACCTAACTTCGGATGTATATATCTTAGTTATGAAATTTAGAGTTTCTCGCAGCCATACCGGTTGACATGGTGAGGATTCTAGATGACATGATTATAGAGTTGCATTCCCTAGTTATGGAACCTATCATTTATCACAGCTATGCTTATTGTCATGGCAAGGATTCTGAGTGTGATGATTTTGGACAGACGTGTATGATTATCAGGTTGTATCTTAAATTGGTTCTTAAAGAATCATCTCAATACTTATCCACTCCTATTATTATAGGATTTGTTCCATCATTCTTTAGCTTAGAAGTAGAGCCTTGATGTGAGTAGATAGGAGTATACCAGTATATGACTAGTGATAGGTATATCACCTGATATTGAGGCTAGTAATATGTTGGAAGGAATATATGGGAGAGATGTCTAGAAATTGTGTGCAGGATGCATAGTGAGTGATGAGTGTCACTGTGGAAGTTCATGAGTATCAGAAAGTGGAAGCCTGAGTATTAGAAAATTTTAATAGTGTGTCATAGGTTGAGAAATATCAAGATTGGTCATGAAAGATATATAGTGTATCACTGATTAGTATATCCATCTGTAAAAGGTTTAAGGAGAGATACATATATATTAATAGAGATATGGAACCATATGCCTGCCTTTGAGAGTGAAATAAAATATGTGTATTATAGAAGTTAATAACTAGTGCATTAGATGCAAGTGATCATGCGTTCTAGTGAGTGTGATGAGTTGATCTAATAATGAAGCTAGTATCCTAGAACATTAAGGGCATATGTTGTGTAGTTAGGAAGCTAGTATTACTATATCAAGAGTACAAGTATTTCTATATCAGGGATTAGTTTAGTAATATGCTAGTAACAGTAAGTACCTTGTGATAATATTAGATTGGTATATCAGTTAATAAGGATAGAAAATTATTTGGAAGTAATAGTACAAGTAATCCAGGCAGTAAAGGAGAGACATGAGTAACTTGGTATGAGAATGTCATCTAAAATACATGTAAGAACTGGTACCTTGTGTAGACAGTAACATGATCTGAATAGGCATCCTATTGGGAGCATTCAAGTTAGACAAGGGTATGCTAATAAAATATATGATTAAAAAAGTATACAAGTGTTCCTTACAAGAGAATGGTTG
>JAYESA010000016.1:44788933-44886433 GCA_036927795.1 Iris macrosiphon | reverse complement strand
AGATTTAGCCAGATTCACTAGTAAGCATAGTTAGATCTCTTTAGCATTTTGGTACCAGATTTATTTTTGGCTTATATTTGAGATTTGGATATTGTTTATATTATTATTGTTATATATTTTGACTGTATAGTTATGTTAGACTTCTTTGATATCTTATCGTGCTATAGAATTATGATTGAGTACTATGTTGAATTAAGTTTATTACTTTCTTCTTGGAGTTGAGATATTATTGGAGGTTTATGCATCATTTGTGAGATGATTAGCTAATATAGTTGACCTAGACAGCGTTATACTGCCGATGGTGCGGCGTAGGCTGGACATACCCACATACTCGTGCCCCTTCACAGGGTACGGGTCGTGACAATAGCTGTCAATTAAGCTACATGCTTAGCTTACCCGTATTGGTTTAGATATTATTGATTTTAGCTTTCTATTTAATTGCCATAAGAATTGCTTGCATATATATATATATATATATATATAAACTTATGTATTTGATTTTTGAGGACAAAAATATTTTAAGGGGAGCAATTTGTAGCATCTGCTACCCGAGATACAGTATACAAATAGTAATTAGAATATACTTATAATTTTATAAAAAAATTGTTTTAAAATACTAATAGTTTTATAAGGATAATAATATAAAACTAAGGTTTATATAAGTTATGGAGACTCATATTAAGGTTTAGAATCATATTTAGGCTAGTTTAGATTTTTGGGTTTTTTTTAGAATTTTTTGGTAATCAAAACCAAGAAAACGTAATTTTTTAGCACTTCCATAATTTACTATGAGACCATACTTGCATGTTATTCTGACCAAAAATTTATTTTAGGGTTAGAATATTTAAATATATTTTTTGTAATTTATTTGGAATTTTAAGGAATTTATTTGGATTTTTTGGAATAATTTAGGATTTATTTGGATATATATAGTCTTAATATTGGATAGATGCTAATTTAGTGTTAACAGCTATAAATAAGATTAGATATAAATTATTTGTAATATCTTTAATTCTATTTAAGATTATAAATTATTGAGATAAACTCAAACTCTATTTTAAATTAATTCTATTCATAAGTCTACTAGAAAAGCTACTTCATTCATATCCTATCATTATTTGAACTGATCATAATCCTATCCAAATTAGACAATCCTAGCCATATTCAAATTAAGTAGTCTCCACCATTATAAATACCTACTAAATTTATGAACTAAACTATCTTACATCTTTTTCTTACCTAAACTCCTCCATTTTTCGTCCAAAAATAACCAAATTTTGTCATAAATTTAGCCTCATTTTTTTAGAAGTTTTGACGACTTGGAAAGACCATATCTCCTATCTCCGGACTCAAAAGATGCCAAAGTTTTTTTGTTAGAACCATATTGAGGTAAGGTTTCGTAATAATAAATTTATTATAATAAGTTCTTAACCTATTTTTTCAAAAAATTCTAAGAGTGCCGTTGTCCAAAATTGGAAGCATTTTGGTGTTTTCGAGATTTCGGGAGATCCCGAACTCGGAATCATGACCTGTTTAAATTTTTAGAAAGCTGACATGATTAAACACAATATATAGTTTTCCCAGAATTAAATATCCTAGTTTACTAATCTGTTTATTTTGCACAATGTAGATGTAACTAGGAAACAACAAAAAACTGTCATTTGTGCGTCATATTGGCAATAATTCTTTACAGGTTCGTGATACGACGAAACCGTCGATTCCATCATTCATGTAAAATTAAAATATATAAAGTTTCTCACACAAATCAAGGATTTGAGTCAGGTTAAATTTTTGGTCAATAAATTGCCTCGATTTGCGTGTCACGGATCCTAAAATTATAAAATTAATATTTTATGGCCTAAAATTAGGGTTTAACCATAAAATTAGAATATAATTAGATTAAATAGTATTTTAGGTTTTTTATTCAGAATTAAATAGATTAGAATAGAAAATCTATTTGACCACTTTTGTAGATCTAACTTGTTTTATTTATGTAACGGGGTAGATTAAACGACGCCTTGAGTTATGACTTCATCCTTTTTTCCGGAGCAGGCAAGTATTACTATAACCTATATTGCCAGTATTTTATGATGCATGTGTTCTTTCCTTGATATTGTTCACTTACTTCTTATGGTGATGCATGAGAGTTATACTAGTTATCATTATACATGATCACCCAATAATTTTTATTCTAAAGTTCCATGTTCAATATTTAATGTTCAATGTTCAAAGTTAAAGTTAATGTAAAGTGATCATGTCTAATTATGAGACAGTCAGGAGGGAAAATACAATTATTATGCATGTGGTCTACACAATGTCCAAATCTACAATGTCAATGTTGATAGTGTATGACCGTGTATGGCAACTCTAGAGGAGGGATAAATAGAGTACAGCAGAATAATCTACCCAATTAAAAATTAAGCAGGGTAAAGGAAGCTACTAACTAATAATGTATATGCAATATAATAATGTAACAGAAAGAGAAAGAAAACACAAACACCGCGATATATACCGGTTTCCCTCTGAGAGGACTAGTCCAGTCCCGAGAACTCTTGCTCAGAGTTTTATCCACTATAATCACTAATAGTGAATCACAAGCTTTGATATGAAGGCTTGTCGACTTCTTACAACCACGAGGTTTGATTCGAAGTCTCTCAACTTTACAGCTAGCGAGAGAGAGTAACTAATGGAACCAAGCTCTTTACAACTCTATAGACTTCTAGACCGAGACCGCACTTGGTACTAGGAAGGGCAGGGAGTTAATTTTGGAGATATAAAAGTTTATTATCTGAGGGTTTACTCACTATAGGATAGAAAGATTGAGAATGGTTGAGTAAGTAGGAATATGGAAATCCAATCCTATTTATAGGGTATTAGAAAACAGAATTCGACCAGAATTCAGATGGGGTTTAATTCAAATTTTTAACCGTTGGGCCAAACAATCAGGAGCTAATTGAACTAGTTAATTTCATACCAAAAGGGTAACCGAGTTCGGTCCGAGTTTGGCCTGAGTTCGGTCTTTAAGTATGGTAGACTTTGTTAATGAATGTGGCCTAATTTGGTGGATAGGTTCTTTGGTTTATTTGAGTGAACTAGGTATATGGGTATAGGTACTTGGATTTGCCAGTGCAACTCAGCTTACATCAGTCCTAGACTCAAATAAATATCAAATTATATATGAAAAACCAGGAGCACTGACGATGCCAAACTTCTGAAACATCTGCTGACTTGAAGACACTTTTTTCCTTGACGACAGTTGTCCAAAGATAACCAGATCTGCAAATCTTCTGGTATAACGTCGTCTTTGGCTCATCGTCATATAGCATATGTCCATTGTTGATCTTGCTTATTACTTTCTGTAAGTACATGTTAGACGAATAAGAAAATATACAGAAGCAAATATTACATATCTGGACAATGATGAGATTAAGTAGAAGATAGTATAGTGATTGATCGATTATCATAATGCTAAACTTAATCAATTAGCCATATTCAAAAACTCAACATAAATATTGTGCCAACAATCTCCCCATTTTTTATTATGACAAATCAGTTAAGTTTAAGACATATATAATCGATGCATATATCAAAATTAATAAGCACAAATCACTATACGTATACTACTTAAACATATACTTACACACTTAAACTTACTTCTCCCCCATTGACATGATAAAAAAGAAGCTCCCCGGTTATAGGAGATATCGATACAAATCTGTACCGAAGCTTCTACATGTGCGTAAGCTTCCCCGTAGTACGACGTTGGCAAATATGCACATATTTGACATATTTTTCCTTCTTTGTCAAAATATATTGTTTACAGCTCCCTCGCAAACAAAGTGTATATCATGAAGACAAGGTAAGTAGTATAAAGCATATAATATGATCATGTGGTAAATTAGGAGTAAGTAGCTAGAATATCAATATAAAAAATCATGTAGAATAATGACATGCATATCATAACCATATACTTACCAATTGAAAACTAGATACCAATTGTAGAAAACTAGATACAGTACATTAATATAGAAACATTAGGTAACAATAATACAAGAGAAGCATAAATGAATATGCACATTTAGTCATATGCAAGAGATAATTAAACAAATTTTCTCTAATATCATTGTAACTAGTCAAAGTCTAAACTCAAATTAAAACTAAGTGGCATAGTACAGTAACAGCTAGAAAAACCAAGTAGTGTTTACTAAAAGTCATAGTCTTATAGTCTGTACTAAAAGTTGTAAACTTTAAGTTAAAAGTAGGACATAGATTCACTGTTGTATTATAGAAATAATTACAAATAGACGTTAACAAATTATTATTCAATAAAGTGTTGATCATCTTGGGTTAGCTGTAGGAGCCGGATCCCAACTAGCGGTGGTCCGAATACTTAAGTACGGTGTCGCTTAGGCTATTTATACCTTTTTGACAGAAGGGCCATTTCGGCATATAATCAAAAGTAATCTTAACGTTAAAGAACTTAGATTTAATAGGTAAATATGCTAATTATAACATCATACAACATTGAAATCTAGAATCATAATTCTTGATGAATAAAGTTTACTAAAAAATATAAAGCATGCATAGACAATTGTGTCATACTGAATAAAAATAATTACAAGAAAATTATTACAAGAAAATAGATCTATAGTGTGAACTAATCACTAAGGCTAATCAACTAGTGAACTTTATACTAGGTAAATAGATCTATAGTGTGAACTAATCACTAAGGCTAATCAACTAGTCATGCTGAATAAAAATAATTACAAGAAAATTAACTAAGTATGCCAGTATCACATCTCTCATTAATTTAAATAAATACCAACTAAAAGATATTAATAAGAGATATGCTAGATTCTTTAATTATAGCAATTTAAGAAAAATCAATTAGCATGTTACCAAAGTGGCTCAAGTGGCCATACTTATGTTGGTATAATTGCTTGGTAGATGACCTTTGTAGCTTTGCAATCATCATATTTAGCAGTAAGAGTATCAATTCTAAGTGAGGCATTAGAGTATCTCTTTCTCCTGTTTTAAGTCCTCCTTAAGTTTAGTATTTTTTTATTACTTTCATCAAAGATGTCAAGTGCTTCTTGTAAGCTAAGCTTAAGTTTGGAGATATAAACAAAATTATCAGAAGAGGAATAGTCTCTAGCTTTATTTAGTAGACAAGTAAGCTTTTCATTCTCAAGCAGATAAGATTAAATATTTTTTCTTGCTTGCTTATACTTATCCATAAGCTTCTTGTGAACTTCAAATAAATCATTGAAAGCATCAGATAATTCATTATAAGAAACTTCTTCAGATAAATGATTATCTTTTATCTCGTTAGTGAATGCCGTTAAGCATACATTTGCAGCATGTCGAGGGCTTTCTTCTTCCGAATTGCTAGCTTCACTTTCACACTAGATACTTGTATTTACATATTTGTGAGACAAATATTCTCCTTTGTTTTATCGTTCATATCGATTCTCTCTTTTTGCTTTGGAGCAATCTTTCATCATGTGGCCTGGCCTTCTGCAGTTGCATCAAATTAGTTCTTCTTTAAGATATTTCTTCTTTTGGTTTAATTTCACAAACTTCAAGAATTTTTTAACGAAGTTCCAAGAAATTTAGGACAGATCCTCATTGTCTGAACTATCGTCAGTTCCTTCATCTTCATAGGCATCGTTAGAGGATCTTTTATGATGCACCTTGAGTGCGATGGCCTTTTCTTTGGGAGTTGACTCTTCTTTGAGGTCATTGAGGTCCAGCTCATGTGTTATCAGCTTCCCCATGAGTGTTTCCATCGTTATTGTAGTAAGGTCATTTTCTTCAACGATCATCTTTGCTTTCGGGTTCCAGTTCTTCGGAAGCACTCTAAGCACCTTGCATATCTTTTCATGGTTGCTATACTCCTTGCCGATAGAGGATAGAGGATTGATGATGTCAAAAAAAATTGTGAACATCTGAGTGATGGTCTCATTTGACTTCATCTTGAATGCCTCGTATTCTTGTGTTAGTCTGCTTATCTTAGACTCCTTCACTTGAGTAGTTCCTTTATGAGTCACCTCGAAAAGTTTACATATCTCATGCGAAGTGGTATATATAGATACTCTATTGAATTCTGTACTGTCTAAGGCACAAAATAAAGCATTAACAACTCTAGCATCAAGACTGGATTATTTCTTTTCTATATCAATATACTTATCTTTAGGCTTATTTATGAGATTACCATCTACAATAATCTTAGTAGGCTTTTTGTAGCCATCCGCAACTATTGACCAAAGTTCAAATTCTAGTGATCTAAGATAGAAACCCATATGTGTTTTCCAGTAAGTATAGTTGGTTCCATCAAATAGAGGTGGCCTATTTATAGACTGGCCTTGACCATTGTTGGTGTGGATAGATCTAACGATTGCCATAAGTCTCTTAGGATGTTAAGCCTATATCAAGAGAACTAGCTCTGATACCAATTGAAGGAGCAATTGGGATCAGAAACTAATTAAGAGACTACCTGCTCTGATACAAATTATAGGAGCAATTGGTATGAGCAATAGTTTCGATATAAAAAGCACCCGCTCTGATACCAATTGTAGGACCGTGTATGGAAACTTTAGAGGGGTGAATAGAGTGCAGCAGAATAATCTACCCAATTAAAAATTAAGCAGAGTGAAGGCAGCTAACTAACAGTGTATATGAAATATAATAAAGTAACAGAAAGAGAGAGCAAACGCAAACACCACGATATATACTGGTTTTTCTCGGAGAGGACTAGTCAAGTCCCGAGAACTCTTGCTCGGGGTTTTATCCACTATAACCACCAATAGTGAATCACAAGCTTTGATCTGAAGGCTTGCCGACTTTTTACAACCACGAGCTTTGATCCAAAGTCTCGCAACTTCACATCTATAGAGAGAGTAACTGATGGAACCAAGCTCATTATAACTCTGTAGACTTCTAGACATAGATCGCACTTGGCACTAGGAAGGCTAGGGAGTTGATCTTGGAGATATAAAAGTTTAGACTCGGAGGGTTTACTCACTATAGGATAGAAAGATTTAGAATGGTTGAGTGAGTAGGAATGTGGCAATCCAATCTTATTTATAGGGTAATGGCAAACAGAATTCGGCCAGCATTTAGATGGGGTTTAATTCAACTTTTCAACCGTTGGACCAAGAAATCAGGAGCTAATTGAATTGGTTGATTTCATACCAAAAGGGTAACCGAGTTTGGTCCGAGTTTGGCACGAGTTTGGCCCGAGTTCGGTCTCTAAGTATGGTAGACTTTGTTAATAAATATGGCTTGATTTGGTGGATAGGTTCTTTTGTTTATTTGAGTGGACTAGGTATCTAGGTATAGGTACTTGGATTTGCCAGTGCAACTCAACTTACATCAGTCCTAGACTAAAATAAATATCAAATTACATATAAAAACCAAGAGCATTGATGACGCCAAACTTCTGAAACATCTGTTGACTTGAAGACGCTTTTTCCCTTCCCGACAGTTGCACAAAAAATTTTGGTATAATGTCGTCTTTGTCTCATCGCCATATTGTATATGTCCATTGTTGATCTTGCTTATTATTTTTTGCAAGTATATATTAGACGAACAAGAAAATATACAGAAGAAAATATCACATATCTGGACAATGCTGAGATTAAGTAGAAGATACTATAGTGATTGATCGATTACCATAATGCTAAACTTAGTCGATTAGCCATATTCAAAAACTCAACATAAATATTATGCCAACAGATAGCAGTCATTATACCTCACATACAGATTGTCGTATGTCCTAACCCATCCACATGTAGAAAACTTGTATTCTAAAACACACTGTACACGTGACTGGATTATTGTTGTTACTTGTCTAGTGGTCATCGTCTTTTGCGTATACTTCCACACTGTTACTACATTATTATTGTACTCTCAGTAGCCATATTGTCTAGTGGTTAGTCTTACCTTAGTTGTACTCTTATACTATTTCCAAGGCTTAGTTATGTTTCCAAGGTATTTCCATATTATAATGGTACTCTTATTATATCCTGTTATAGTCATCTTTTCTTTACTGTTATTCTTTCGTGCTTGTATATTATATTGTGTACTCCAATCATTACTGGATAACTGTCTTTTAGCTTTAGACATCGTGACTTTTCCCGAGGTTTATGGTACGTATCTTGGTGACATTGACGTTACCAATGTGCCAGTTGCTTCTACAGGTTCGGAGTAGCATATTTTCTACCTAATGCTTTTTCGTATTATTTCTTAGCTAGTAGACTTAGTGGACTCGAGATTCTAGTTGCTATTATTTATTTCTATCGATTTTGTTCCCGAGAGTATCTCGAGATGTAGTGGATTATTCATTAAATAAATTATTGAGACTATTAATTTATCTCTTTGTTATGACTTAGTTATGGATGATATATGTGAATTGTGTACTTGTATGGACAATTGTTATCGTAGACAGTGTACTACCACTGCTGCTGCAGCATAGGCTGGGCTTGGACACGTACTCGTATCCAAAAAATGGGTGTGGTTCAAGACACCATGACTCACATACACAAGCTTTCTCCTTCTAATCAATTGGACCGTCAGTAGCACTCGATGCGAATAATAATGAAGGACCTCAGTTCCATCATTATAGTCAGCAAATAATTCATCTCAAATAGAAGATGGGGTATGACTCCATAAAGCTGAAGGTCTAAACTTTGGCAAAGGATGTCGTATTCCTTTACAGCCCCAAGGTTGTCCTGGCGGGTCCTATAGTGGGCGGGGATACGACAATGCTAGTACGCAAAATTGTTTCAACAAAGCTAAAGGAAGTCATACAAAGAAGAAATTTAAGTCATGTCACATGGTCCTTCTCTCTCCAGTAACTGAAGAAGCAATGATTAGAGAAACTAGATTCGGCAAAAACTATTTGAAGTCTTACAAGCAGGCTCAGAAAGATGCGCCTCCCACCTCCTAAATCCCTGTTGCTCTAGCCACTATTGAAGCAGGACCATCAAAGCCTACAATAACAGAGAAAGCTAAGCAGAAGGAAGTGCTATTTGAAAAATCTTTGAAGAAAAATCTACCTCAAAGACTTGATAAGCCATACAACTTTGACATATTGGCACAACTTGCCAATACGCCAGCTAGGCTCTCCATCTTTGAGTTACTTCATCTCTGGAAGGAAACTCATAATGCATTGAATGAGGCGTTGTCACACGCCGACTCATACCTGACTCAACTCAAGAATCCAAATAAAGAGCCAATGGCACGTCCTCCTTGCCACAGTGTTATGGAGAAGATTTCTAACATTACCTTCACGCAGGATAATATTCTACTAAAAGACAACCAGCATGATAGGCCTCTTTACTATATTCGTTATGTCGGTTCCATCAAAGTAAGCAAGATTCACATAGATCTCGGCTCATCACTCAGCATCATCTCTAGGAGTTTCCTACGAGCTCTAAAAATCCTAATGCATAACTTGTCAACCACCAACACTACAATCTTAGGCTTCAATGCTAGATGAAGCTGACCGCTTGGAAAGATACGCCTGAAGATTCAAATAGGCGATCTTCGAACTAAGGTCACGTACATTCTATGTTATCGACTCAAAAGTATCATATAATGTCTTTCTTGGAAGCCCTTGGATACATGAGAATAAAATTGTACCTTCTATCCAGCACTAATGCTTCAAATATATGGATAGCCTGGGAGAAGTCAAGATAGAGTTTGATGATATCAACCCATTCAAGGTGGTTGAAGCATACTATTTTGACTCTGTTCTTTATACTTCAGAGTATCTGGAGGAAGAAGACAATGAAGCTGACGATGAAGCCAAAACTACTCCAAGCGAGGCCCCTCTTATGATACAAGCTAAGGGACGGGTCTCTCATATCAACCCTCAAGAACCTCTTGTTATCCACCTTTGCAAGTCAACGTGTGAGGAAAAGGTAAAAGAACCATCACTTGAAGAACCTCTTATTCTCAACATCCATAAGTCAACACCAAGGAAAAAAGCAAAGGCACCTTTGGTGATAGACGTTACCAAACAGAAGGAATTACCACTTATCATCGGCATTCTCCGTAACAAGTAGCCGATGCCAGAAAATCAACCTCTGGTCATTAATCATACCAAGCCTGCTATTAAAGCAGAGCCTTCTGTTGACTTTGTAGAGTTGGAAGAGATTCTGTATTTTATGAATAAAGATGATACTCCTATGCACTATATTGATGTCGATCCTCTTGCTAGAGAATTTTTAGAAGCTATGTATGCCTATGAGCCTTTGGCTATTCCAGTAGCACCATCGTTCCAAACAGGTACATCATATATTTTATGTGATGGCATCTATTTTATAGTCCAAGCAAGGCAAAATAAGGAACAACAGATACTCTTTGGCAAGGCCAGGATCCAGAGGATTATGCAAGTTGGTGATTCGGAAGAGGATACCAAAAATATGTACCTCTATCACTATAGTCGACCTGCCAAAGACATTATCCAGAAGATGGGCTATAACTTGAAGTCTGACAAAGGGCTCAACTATGAAAGAGGTCGGCGTACCCCTATATGTCACTATTCTCCTAAAAGCAAGCCTGAAACCAACTACCAGCGAACACATAGGGTTCTGGGCTATGTCACTCCTCCGACAACTCCTGAAAGTTCAGAATTAGAAGAGGAAATGCCTTCTCACTCCTCCGAATGATTATTTTAGGATTCTGACGAAAGCATAGGAGAAACGTTTAAACATGCTCTCTCTGTCAACATGGTGTCAGCCGATTCAAGTGACGAAGATGACCAATCATTGGAACCCTTTAAGAATGATCCGTGGGCACAACGGATGGATTCACAATGGAAACTATGGTTCAAGCAGCACGAACCACCTACAGAAGATGAGATTATTCAGATTGATGTTGGAGAGCAGTCTTCCTAGAAACCAATCTTTATAAGCAAAAGTCCCTTTGATGAGGATAAGCAGGCCTTAGTGGAGCTCATAAAGGAATATATTGATGTCTTTGCTTGAAGTTATGAGTATATGCCTGGTGTGGATCCTCAGATAGCTACACACAGGCTTAATATCCTTCGAAATATTAAACCAGTAAAGCAATAACAGCGACGGTTCTTCCCAGATGTGATGGATGCGATCAAAGTTGAAGTCATAAAGGTGATAGCATGCGACTTTGTTCAGGAAGAGCAATATCCTGACTGGGTGGCCAATGAGGTCTCGGTCATAAAAAAGAATAAAAAGATCCGAGTCTATATAGATTATCGAGATCTAAATTCTGCTTATCCAAAATACGAATTCCCTCTCCCCATTATAAACGTCATGATTAACAATACATGCGGCTTTGAGCGTATGTCGTTCATGGATAGGTTCTCAAAATAGAATCAAATCAAGATATTTCCTGATGATGAAAAGCACACATCATTCCAGACACTATTAGTTGTGTAATACTACACAGTAATGACTTTCGGCCTAAAGAACGCAAGAGAAACATACCAACGGACCATGAGGACAATCTTCCATGGGTACTTGCGGAAGACCTTCAATGCTACGTAGAACATATTATAGTGAAAAGTTATCTCAAAGATGATCACCTGCAAGATTGGAGGATAGTGTTTGAATTGATGCGTCAATACCAACTCAAAATAAATCTGACCAAATCTTTTCTGGGAGTCTCCAGTGGCAAGTTCTTCGGGTTCGTTATAACTTCTAAGGGTTTTCATCTTGACCCTGATAAAGTAAAACCTATCCTTAAAATGCATCCTCCATGTAACCTTAACGAGCTTTATGGATTGCAAGGTCGATTAGCTTATATCAGGAGGTTTATCTCAAACCTCTCGGGTCGATGCCAACCATTCACTCAACTGATCAAAAAGGGTGTAACATTTGTTTGGAACGAAGCATTCCAGCAGGCGTTCGATGAAATCAAACAATATATCACCAATCCTCCAGTTCTTGTGGCTATGATTATGAGAAGACCTTTCTTGTTACATGTTCGAGCAATAAAACATTCTCTATGAGGCTTTCTTGCACAGAAGAGCGACAAAAGCCATGAATAGGCTATTTGCTATCTTAATCGTATGATTATAGGTGTCAGGCACAGATATAATCCTGTGGAGAAAGAATATCTTGTCTTGGTGTTCGCTATCCAAAAGATATGTCATTATGTGACTTGTCAAACAATCCACGTTATTGTTCGCCATTAAACAAGTTTGAACAAACTTTTGTATTTAATTCACAAAAAAGAATACAAAAAATCCTAAACAAAAACTCTAAGTACAATATTTTTGATTCTGGAGAGTGGGACAATGGAGATCGAACACTGCAGTGGCTCCTTTACTCCGTTGATGATTTGACTGTAGAAGGGAAATACTTTCTCTCTTATGCCTGTGCGTCTACCCCTCTCTTTGCCCCCGTATAGTTATACCACCCTGATATTTATAGCCAACGTATTATATGACCATGCGCGCACATGTACCATAGGCACATAGATGTTGGTAGTTGTCACGTGTACATCCTTAACATGATATAGTTCCAACCATGGGAGCCAGTCCAGGCCAAGCCACCATGTGGACGTTTGTTACGATTTGTTGTTACTGAAGATCTGGATGGTTCTCGTCTTTTGTGTGCGTGACTTGGTCTGATTGACATGGTGGCCCGTACTTAGTTGGAGAAAATTACTTCAGTTGTAACAGAAAGATTTTGTCTCAAAAAACCCTTCCACATTGGATGCATAGATTTTGGGACGCATGAAACACATGAAGTTTGGAACACATGGGGCCAGAGACGCGTAAAACGTATGGAGTCTGGGACGCATGGGGCCAGAGATGCATATGATATATGGAGTCTGGGACGCATGGGTCCAGAGATGCATGGGACGCATGGAGCCTTTATCGTGTTGTACACATTGTGCTACACACCTATTAGGATTAAAGTTCATGCTAACATAAAGTTTTGTCGTTTAGCGTGCTCACGTCTTTCAAGGCATTCATAAAGTTCTTTTTATCAGGATTCTGTGTCAGACACAATCTTGTGTCTGGTCTTTTTGTAGCTAATATTGGGGCTCATGAATGTTATTTTTCTTGGTCGCATAGTTAGTATGTGGCCTGATTTCTTCTGAGTAGATTTGTGGCGCATAGTTGTAGGGTGTCTGGATCCGTATTTTTTATGCTTCTACAAGTCCCCCTTCAAAGTATCCAAAATAATAAATTTAGAATACTTTGAATAAGAAGCATGAAGGAGAGAACTTGGGCTACATGGAGGTCGGGCCACAAGCACTTACAGGATGTCAACTCTGCAATTAATAAAGGATATTTGGCTCGATCTCCGAGTCGACGGAGGTTTCTAGAAGATAAAGACAAAAAGAGGCTGCCAACTGTCACGTAGATACAGGCGGTTCAAAACCTGAGGCTTCAGTTGTGACCAAAGATAACTATTTGACCAAAAAATTAAGGCATCGGATTCATCTTCAGAACTGCTAGGTTCATTGCCTTGATCCTTTCACACAACCCTTGTTAGCCTATAAATAGGCTACTGGGGGAGGATAGAGAACTTCATCTTTTTCTTTACCTTCCTCTTTTGTGATATGGAAGGCTGCTTTCCTTTTATCCTGGGAGTTCGTCAGGGGCAGAGTTGATCTGTGCCCCCCCGACACTGGCAGATCGTACGAAGGTAAAGGAGTGCTCCGATCTTCACGACCTTCAGTCCAAAGAACAGAGACACAAGTACACAGTCTCGCAGCATGGATGAGAAATTATCTAGAACACGCGTAGACTCCCCCAAAATTTTGCCATATGGATGAAAAGTTATCCTGAATATGCACAGAGTCTTCACATATCCCTGTCGCATGCACGCAGAGCCTATCCGTAGCTTGGCCACATAGATGAGGCGTCATCTATGACATGCACGTGGGGCCTATCCTTAGCTTGGTCAGAGGGATAAGGAATCATCTGCAGCATGCATCCTTGAGATGTTCTACCTTGCTTGTAGATGTAATCTAGAAGCGTCATGCGGCAGGTATTTATTGTTTTTGCAAACTTTGTCTAGACTGATATATGTCTTCTTTATGCAGGTTTTACCTCCTTTCATGGTGCCCATGATGGAGCATGGAAGGATATCCTAGAATCCGTCATTCGAAGAAAATTTTAACCTTATGCGGTGGCTCGCCAAGAACTGATACAAGAGAAGAGGATGAACAACCTGCATCATGCATGGAGCTATCCCTGTTTGTATAGAATGCTAGCTGCGTTCCTCCCCTTTATATGGCTTGATGTCGGTCGAGAGCCTGCATTGTCGATGACAGTATTTGGATTGATTTATATTCCTTGGCTTCAATCCTCCGCATGGCTGAAGAGCGCCTGATCCCGTCTCTACCTTGCTATCCATCAGTATGGATTTATTTCCATATACTGAGGTTTGCACTATGGAGGGATGGCCCTGAGTCCATTGAGTTCTACTGCTAGCTTCACTTGTGTCAGTAGCAAAAAATAACACGGAGGGGCACCTTTAATGGAAAAGGTTCGTGTCAAAGAGGCTTCATGGAAACCCTTAAAATGGAGTTCCATCATATGTACTCATGATCATGAATATTAATAAAAAACCCTCAAAAATAAATTTCAATCGTATGTACTCATGATCTTGAATATTAACGAAAAAGTTTCTCCTTCTCCAGAACCTGTTCTTGCATTTGTCATATTATATGTTGTGGACTTTAGATATTGTACTAGAGGTAATATGGACGTAGTACGATACCGTAGTTATTTAAGGACGTCCCACTGGGGGATCTTTGGTGGGCCTTATTACTTTCTGCGCACTTTGAGTGCAAGTAATAAGTTTAAAATGAAACCCTATTGGAGGTGATATGGATATGATAGCTTTGGTGGACCTATTACCTCTTGCGCACTTGAGTACATGTAATAAGTTTGACATAAACCCTATAAGAGACGATATGGACGTGATAGGTTTTGTGGACTTGTCATCACTGGCATACTTGAAGTTAAGTACGGATGATAAGTTTAGATGATAACCAATATCAGAGGTATTATGGATGTGATAATCGATAGTCAAATAGCAAAGTTTGCTCAGAGGTAATGTGGACATGACAAACCCTACTAGGGAAAATATTAGGCTACTAGTTCAAAGGTGATATGGATATAAACTAATATCCAAAAAGGAACTAACTTTTGAATGGTCTACCTGAGAGTGTAGGTAGACTTGAGGGTTTCTCCATTGAAGAGCTTTTGAGGATCCATTATCTGTTAAGTATTCAGGACTCCTGAATACAGATAATAGCTTTACAGTATTTATAGAGAAAAGTACATTTACTGGGGATGAACAACAAAAAATATAAACACTGTACAACTTAGTTGTCCTGCTAGGGATAAAGGTAGAACAAGTCTAGTTCAGACATAGTACTTTTTAAGGAACTTGTAGTTGATAGGCATTATAAGCAAGTCTCCATTGGGTTTTGCTAGCCGGTAGGTACCGTTGGAGAATACAGACTCCACAATGAACGGGCCCTCCCATTTGGGTTAGAATTTGTCGGCCGTCTTGTGGGTCATAACCATAGGTCTTTTTACGGCTCTTAGGATCGTACGAGCGTGGATTCGAGAGCAGGTTTCTTTATATTATCAGCTTGGAGTTCCAGGTGAGTGTACCTTGCCAAACTTGCAGTAGATTCTGTTGTATTATTTGCTTGAGTTTACTTTCATATGTATATTCTTGTGATTTACTTGTTCACCCTAGGACTGTGAGATATTGCTTAGCGTCCGAACGAGATTCGAGTGTCGACGCCGTACGCGGAGTCGAGTAACGTCACTTAGAGAGTTAATTCCACGATCTTATTTTTACGTGCTTGCTTTACCAAGTACGTCAGACCGTAGGACACTTGACACTATTTCATGTGACAAAATCTTTCTTGAGTTATTCATGGTTATTTTGTATAGGCTTACAAGATTCATGATATGAGACTTGCATATTATATAGATATCATTATGACTCATTGTACTAGCTAGAGGTCATGATCTTACGTGTTATGAACATGAGACATTGTGGACATAAGATATAAGATTACATTGGGTGGAGAGAGACACACATGCTACAAACTGATTATGTTTATATAAATATTATGTTACAGGAGGTACTTTAGTCTCTGTACCAGAGCTTGGCATATTTACTGGCCCTACGAGATACTACTTGCTGCTATGGGCTTCTGACACATAGCCTGTAGTGGTCTTAGCCTGAGTACTAGTGATGCTCTTACTTGCATTTATTTAGTTGGTTATGATAAAAACCATTGAGCATATTGCTTATTATTTTACTGTTACATTGGCATATTATTTCTTGTATTTTGTTACGTCCCTCTGAGGACCTGGTCCCTTGCCAGTTTTGTAACATAGATCCTTGTCGAGCCTGCCTGAAGTTAATAATATGTGTTTCTTTGTTATACGGGCATTGGTATCAGATACTTATATCATTTCTACCGGAGATATGTTTATTTATTCATATTGTTGATTCATCTACTGATATAGCCTAGTTTTTATAGACTCATATTTCTTTCTCAAGTCTATTCGAGTTTGCATTATTGGGCGGCCGACTTTAACACATGTAGCTCATTCTTGATGTATTATATTCATTATGGATTAAGACATAGATATTTTTACTGTTTTATGTAGATAGTGACCATGATATAGCTTATAAGTATTCGAGTCGGACCAGAGGCTGGTCAAATGCATATCTGGCATGTTACATATTCCTAGTCCTACGTATTTTAGGACTGGGGCATAACATCCTCTGTAAGCCCCTAATTTTTCAAAAAATATTAAAATTGGATTTTTCGCATTCTGGAATTTTCTGGGAACTTTCTGTAATTAAATTCAGGATTTTGAATTATTACATAATTTTTAATTGATAATAAATAAATTAAAATATTATAAAAATAATATTTTTGGGTGTAAAATAAAAAATGGGACTTAGGGTAATTTTTCTGGAATTTATTGGGCCTCGGACCTAATTTAAAATACCTAAAAACTATTATTTATTTATTTATTAATTATTATTGTTATTGTTATTGTTATTATTATTATTATTATTATTATTATTATTATTATTATTATTAGTGTTATTCCGGCCCGGCCCAGTGGACCGAGCCCAGCCCAGCCCAGTCCCGCTTAACGGGTCGGGCGGGTCCGCCCAAACCGGAACCCGCCGCCCGACCCGACCCGGACCCCCATCCCCTTCCCCCACGACCTGCGAGTCCGCGTCCCCCGCGGCGCCGCCCGGATCCTCCGCCGCCTCCGCCGGCACGTCCCCACGACCCGACCTCCCCGTCTCACCCGGCCACGACCCTCCCCGAGCCCCTATTTAAACCCTACTCCCCTTCTTCCTCCTCCCCTCATCTCCCCTAGCCGTGCCCTAGCTCCGGCACCACCCGACTCCGGCCACCTCCCCTCCTCCTTCCCAGCGCCCGAGACCCGCCGTCCTCCTCCCTCAGCTGCCAGCGCCACCTTCCCTCCTTCTTCCCAGAGCCCTCCTCCCTCTTCTCCCAACAGCCGGCCCGACTCCAGGCCGCTCGCCTCCGCCTCCGGTGACCCGCTGCCGGCACCGCCTACGCCCGAGCCCGACGACGCCACCCGCAGCCACCCAGCCTCCCTCCGGCCACTGCGGTTCCAGCGAAGCCCTGAAACCCTAGGCCGGACACGGACACAGCGGACACGGACTCATCGACACAGGATACGAGACGGACACGAAAACCCAATTTCGAGGAGCCCAGTTCAGGTACTCGTATCTCACACCCCGTAGCTCTGATTTTGATTTCGTAAATTACAACGCGTAGCCTGTATGACCCTCTCGGTGCTCGGACAAACCGCTCGGGGCATCGCGTCCTGTGGTGATCGCACACCGTGATCCAAAAACAGGAAAAAATATCGACCCGATTCTCCCCGGAACTGGGTACGTCCCGCCAAACGGGACGACTTGATCACACGCGGCCTTCACAGATACGTGCGCAGCGTTGATACGGACGTGTGGGATTTCACGGAAGTCAATTCGGGTGTGCGTGCACACCGGGATCAACGCGTATCCGCGGACACCGCCCCGTATTTGCCTTTTCTGATTCACGCCCTAACTTTCTGTACGCATATCGGATTGAAACGAAACTTGTGCCATCGGACTCGTAGCGATACGCTGGTCCTGTGACCCAAATTTGGTTCGATTCTGAGAACGTGGACGAAATCGCGTGTCGTGGTCCCCACAGGCCCCGCTCGACGGGCGATTTTGTGATCGGCTCATCGGAATCCAATTCTGGAAGTTCCGTTGGGTTCGTATTATCGTTCCTGACCTGTTGACACTAAGTTTGGTGAATTTGGAGACTTTTGACCCTGACACATTTTTCGGTGCAAAGAGGGCCCACATGCGGACCCCGTTTTGACCCGAAATTGCCGTTTTTGCTCTTGTCTTCAAATTGGACTCAAGGACAGGCGTTCTAGCTATTTGATATCTTCTGAGCATGATGGTAATATTTATTTCAGCATCTGGACACATTTTTGGAATTTTTCCCCGAGAACATAACTGTATTTGGATCCAAACATCAGGCAAGTACCTGCACTTCAAGTTTATTCTTTATAGTGTGAGAATTAATTCCTTGCTCTACTAGTATCCTTGGATGTTACACGTAGTGTTAGAATACTGGATTTCATGTCTTGCTTTTTTGTGTCGGGAGGGAGAATACTAGGAGGCATGTAGTTTACCCTTCCCCCTGTCCTAACTGATAGCTGTTGGCACGCGACTGTACCATCAGCCGGATCTCGATTATTTCTGTCTGATAGCCATCTATGACGGCCGGATTAGCCTTATAAACCCCTACATGCCAACTATGTATTCTAAAATAACACAAGTTCACATACATAGCTTCTTGTCTTGTTGCAGTCCCTGTTGTCTTGTTGTAGTTCATTTTCCTGTCTCATTTATTCCTGTTTTACTCATATTCTTGTTTTACAGCATTTAACTCTTAGTTATGGTTACTACTTAATTATGCATATTCTCAACATGATACTTAGTCAGTTCTTTTCTACCTGTCAAAAATATTTAGTTTAAATCTTTGTTGTGCATTGTGTACTTTGCTCCTTTCCTGACTGGATCCGTTGATATTAGACGATGATGAGGACTATGCCCCCACCTATTATGGCTCCTATGAGGGAGCAGATGACACATTTGAGGAGCCGGTTCCCACCCAGGAGACTACTTCTGCGGAGTAGTTAGCAGTAGTTATATATTTCCCTTTCATCTTAGTAATCGGGTTTGTCCCCGATTTAATTTTTGGTTCTGTAATAAACCATGGATCTGTTTGTCACATTTGTTTTATTTATGAAATCTTAGCATTCCTTTCCTGTTATTATCTTTGCCTACTTATAATATTATGAATGAGCTAGATTTTATTTAACTGTGGATATGACCTAGACAGCGTACTACCGCCGACACTGCGGCGTAGGCTGGACGTACCCACGTACTCGTGCCCGAATACCCGGGTGCAGGTCGTGACACGTTTTTATGGTGGCCCATGCAGGTCTACGACTAAATGTTCGGTTTCAACTTAGGGACCGAACAGGCCTGCAATAAGATTGAGGATTTTAGAAAAAGCTCATTCACAGAATAGGATCTTTATTTCAAATCTCGATATCGTTCCTAGTAAAATTTTCCTATCGCCCTTGATTTCCAAGTAATCTATTCTAATCTTCCTATCCCTTAATCTTTCAGAATGGTTCAGATAAGGAATACCATAGGAGGCACATCCGAACCCGTCGAGCAGACTGTGCCTGAAACTCTTACCCTCCCTCTGCCTCCAACTACTCCGACAGTTACTATGGATGGGGCACAGCTACTCGGAGTGTTCCAGGGACTCATAGAATCCCAGAAGGAACAGACTACCCTGCTACGCACTAGCCTTTCGGATGCGCTTCGCTCCCAGGAGGCACCACACAAGAGGCCAGGAAGTGCCAAGGACTTCAAGAACCTTAAACCCCTGGAATTCTATGGGACTGAAGGTATTCTCTATGCCGATGAATGGATAGAGAATGTGGAGCGACTCCTGAAGACTGCTCGGGTCCCCAATGATCTTAAAGTGGAATCTGCAAGCCTGCAACTGTTTGACATAGCTCGGACCTGGTTTAGAGACGAACCTCAACTATCTTCTCCTGATCTCACTTGGGAGGACTTCAAGAGGCTGTTCAAGGAGAAATTCTATCCCAAAGTGGCTCGGGAAGCTCTCGAAAGTCAATTCGAGAGGCTAGAACAAGGTAACCTTTCTGTTGATGAGTACACTACCGAATTTAGCAGACTGAGCCACTTTGCAGAATATATGGTTCATACCCCTGAGGATAGAGCCCGTAGATTCAAGAAGGGGTTGTCTCCTGATATTCGCCTTGCTGTCACCACTAGCCGAGCTCATACATACGAAGAAATCTTGAGCGTGGCACAAGGTGTTGAGAGAGACATGGGACATAGACTAAAGCGGGAGAGAGATACTGGAAGTATGGGACCCCACAAACGCCCATTCCAACCACAACCACAGCAGAGGGCCCCGCAGCAAACCCAGCGTCCTCTCCCTCGAGCCACAACACCCCAACACCAAACTCAAGGACAGAATCAACAAGCTCCCACTTGTAACTTTTGTCATAAACCAGGTCACACTTGGCAAGTTTGTAGAAAGAGGCTAGGTGCCTGTCTATATTATGGATCAACAGCACATCAAGTGAGGGACTGTCCGGCTGCTCCAGGACGCGGACAAGCTTACATGATGACCGTGGAGAACGCGCAGACTCTGGGAGCAGCTAATGCGCGTAAGTGATTCGTAGATACTGTGTCTAGTATTGTTTAGCTCGTGCCTATTGGTTCGTGACCTCAGCCCCAACCTAGTAATTTTGAACTTGCTAATAACCTGGTATGCTTTTATATTTGATAACTATAAAGATTTTAGAGTCTTTTGCTATTGTGCTTATTGTGTGTTGTTTTGTGAACTTAAATAATTTATACCTCTTTTTCATCATCATCTAGCGCACTTAATTTTGCTGTACTTGACTTATGCTGCTATTCTATAGCCTAGTTTTGCAAGCTTACTCTTTATCAGGCTTGTTCATGACACATGTGTTATTAAGGCCTGATCAACCCCACTAATACAAGTGTCTATTCAGAATCAGTGTATTACGGTCTGATCAACCTTAGTGCATTTTGATTCGCACTTCGCACGACTACTTTAAGTGGATTGAGATATATAGTTGACTAGTATACTTGCCCCCCCCTAAATATGTCCGAGCATATCGTATCAGTTACATAACCGTACTAATAGGAGCATGCGAACAAATGATTACCAGAATAGAATTTCAATCCATAACTGCTTGACAATTCCCATTAGAATTCTTTAAATGCCTTGATCCCTATACCTCTGTTCTATCACCTCGCCCTTGAACTCTTTATTATTGATCCTCGTCTTCCCTTATTTCGGAGAGACAAAATCTTGTGCTTGGTATAAGTTGATATGTAGATAGTACTAGATATACCCCTCAGACCGGTCACATTGATGACGATCCTTTATACATGATTAAGGGAATACCATAGGTGATGTGTTTGGTGTTAAAGACTTAAGGATTCAATACCATGATTAAATAAGTTGGGTAGCAACCGCAATGTTCACCTGAGAGGAACCCGTTAGACTGTAATCAAGTAAGATTGGATAGAGAGAACCCTACCATATTTTAATTTTGAGGACAAAATTTTATAAGTTGGGTAGATTGTAAGCCCCTGATTTTTCAAAAAATATTAAATTTGGATTTTTCGCAATTTTCTAAAATTTTCTGGGAACTTTCTGTAATTAAATTTAGGGTTTTGAATTATTACATGATTTTTAATTGATAATAAATAACATTAAAACATTATGAAAATAATATTTTTGGGTGTAAAATAAAAAATGGGACTTAGGGTAATTTTTCTGGAATTTATTGGGCCTCGGACCTAATTTAAAATACCTAAAAACTATTATTTATTTATTTATTAATTATTATTGTTATTATTATTATTATTATTATTATTAGTGTTATTCCGGCCCGGCCTAGTGGACCGAGCCCAGCCCAGCCCAGTCCCGCTTAACGGGTCGGGCGGGTCCGCCCAACCGGGAACCCGCCGCCCGACCAGACCCGGACCCACATCCCCTTCCCCCATGACCTGCGAGCCCGCGTCCCCCGCAGCGCCGCCCGGATCCTCCGCCGCCTCCGCCGGCACGTCCCCACGACCCGACCTCCCCGCCTCACCCGGCCACGACCCTCCCCGAGCCCCTATTTAAACCCTACTCCCCTTCTTCCTCCTCCCCTCATCTCCCCTAGCCGTGCCCTAGCTCCGGCGCCACCCGACTCCGGCCACCTCCCCTCCTCCTTCCCAGCTCCCGAGACCCGCCGTCCTCCTCCCTCAGCCGCCAGCGCCACCTCCCCTCCTCCTTCCCAGAGCCCTCCTCCCTCTTCTCCCAGCAGCCGGCCCGACTCCAGGCCGCTCGCCTCCGCCTCCGGCGACCCGCTGCTGGCACCGCCCGCGCCCGAGCCCGATGATGCTACCCGCAGCCACCCAGCCTCCCTCCGGCCACCGCGGTTCCAGCGAAGCCCTGAAACCCTAGGCCGGACACGGACACAGCGGACACGGACTCGTCGACACAGGATACGAGACGGACACAAAAACCCAGTTTCGAGGAGCCCAGTTCAGGTACTCGTATCTCACACCCCGTAGCTCTGATTTCGATTCCGTAAATTGCAATGCGTAGCCTGTATGACCCTCTCGGTTCCCGGATAAACCGCTCGGGGTATCGCGTCCTGTGGTGATCGCACACCGCGATCCAAAAACAAGAAAAAATATCAACCCGATTCACCCCGGAACTGGGTATGTCCATCCAAACGGTACGACTTGGTCATGCGCAGTATTCACAGATACGTGCGCAGCGTTGATACGGACGTGTAGGATTTCGTGGAAGTCGATTCGGGTGTGCGTGCACACCGGGATCAACGCGTATCCGCGGACACCGTCCCGTATCCGCCTTTTCTGATTCATGCCCTAACTTTCTGTACGCACGTCGGATTGAAACGAAACTTGCGCCATCGGACTCGTAGCGATACACTGGTTCTGTGATCCAAGTTTGGTTTGATTCTGAGAACGTGAACGAAATCGCGTGTCGTGGGCCCCACAGGCCCCGCTCGATGGACGATTTTGTGATCGGCTCATCGGAATCCAATTCTGGAAGTTCCGTTGGGTTCGTATTATCGTTCCTAACCTGTTGACACTAAGTTTGGTGAATTTGGAGACCTTTGACCCTGACACATTTTTTGGTGCAAAGCGGGCCCACATGCGGACCCCATTTTGACCCAAAATTGCCGTTTTTGCTCTTGTCTCCAAATTGGACTCAAGGACAGGAGTTCTAGCTATTTGATATCTTCTGAGCATGATGGTAATGTTTATTTCAGCATCTGGACACATTTTTGGAATTTTTCCCCGAGAACATAACTGTATTTGGATCCAAACATCAGACAAGTACCTGCACTTCAAGTTTATTCTTTATATTATGATAATTAATTCCTTGCTCTACTAGTATCCTTGGATGTTACACGTAGTATTAGAATACTGGATTTCATGTCTTGCTTTTTCGTGTTGGGAGGGAGAATACTAGGAGGCATGTAGTTTACCCTTCCCCCTGTCCTAACTGATAGCTGTTCGCACGCGACTGTACCATCAGTCGGATCTCGATTATTCCTGTCTGATAGCCGTCTATGACGGCCGGATTAGCCTTATAAACCCCTATATGCCAACTATGTATTCTAAACTAACACAAGTTCACACACATAGCTTCTTGTCTTGTTGCAGTCCCTGTTGTCTTGTTGTAGTTTATTTTTCTGTCTCATTTATTCTTATTTTACTCATATTCCTGTTTTATAGCATTTAACTCTTAGTTATGGTTAATACTTAATTATGTATATTCTCAACATGATACTTAATCAGTTCTTTTCTACATGTCATAAATATTTAGTTTAAATCTTTGTTGTGCATTGTGTACTTTGCTCCTTTCCTGACTGGATCCGTTGATATTAGGCGATGATGAGGACTATGCCCCCACCTATTATGGCCCCTATGAGGGAGCAAATGACATATTTGAGGAGCCGGTTCCCACCCAGGAGACTACTTCTGCGGAGTAGTTAGCAGTAGTTATTTATTTCCCTTTCATCTTAGTAATCGGGTTTGTCCCCGTTTTGATTTCTGGTTCTGTAATAAACCATGGATCTGTTTGTCACATTTGTTTTATTTATGAAATCTTAGCATTCCTTTCCTGTTATTATCTTTGCCTACTTATAATATTGTGAATGAGCTAGATTTTATTTAACTGTGGATATGACCTAGACAGCGTACTACCGTCGACACTGCGGCGTAGGCTGGACGTACCCACGTACTCGTGCCCGAATATCCGGGTGCGGGTCGTGACATCCTCAAACAGACGGGTAATCAGAAAGAACCATCGAGATACTGGTGCTACGAGCTTGTACCTTGGACTTTGGTGGGTCTTGGGAAGATCACCTTCATCTAGTCGAATTCTCATACAATATCAGTTATCAAATAAGCATTCAGATAAGTCCCTTTGAGGAACTATATGAAAGAAAGTGTACATCACCATTGGCATGGGATGACATCGGTGAAAGAAAACTATTGGGCCCAGAAATGATCACACAAACAATGGAAGTTGTCAAGAAGAATAGAGATCGGCTTCGGGTTGCACAAGATCGGTATCTGCATTGTGCAGATCAGCATCGTAGTCCTTTAGAGTTCTCTATCGACGACCATGTGTTCTTGCAGATTTTGTCAACACATGGAGTCATTAGATTTGGGGTTCGCGGGAAGCTTAGTCTGCGATAAGTCAGTCCGTTCGATATTCTCAAGCGGGTAGGCGATGTTGCTTATCAACTTTCCTTCTATTTTTGCTACGTGAGGTATACGATGTACTTTATGTTTCTCAGTTGCGTAGGTATGTTCCGAATCTGAGACATATCCTCGATCACTCTGAATTAGTTGTTGGTACCTATTTATCCTACAAGGAGCAACCCATATCCATGTTGGACCGAAGGAAGAAGGTGCTCAAGAACCAGACTATTTCTCTTGTCAGGGTTGCTTGGGGCCATCACTCTCTAGGGGAATCGATGTGGGAGCACGAGGATGACATTCGATCTTGGTACCCGCACCTATTCGATTCAGAAGGTATATTCTTTCTTACACCTTCATATGTGTGGTTGCTTGCGTCTGTAGATTAGCTTGTAGATTGGTATCATGCTTGTCCTGACTTCTCTAGCTATACTTGGGTCCGAATTTCGAGGAGAAAATTTTTCTATGGTGAGTAGAGATGTCACTTCTCGTTCCCAATATACGTATTTGGAACGTATTCTTGCTTGTTGGCATATTTGTTTGTTTTGTTGTAGGTCAAACCAATTATTTTGGAAAGTTGGTTTCATAGGTTTAATATGAGGATAGAAATTGGTCATGGTTTGAACCATGGTTCAACCCAACCCTATCCATATATATATACCAAAACCTTTCTCTCTCTTCATTCTTCTATTTCTTTTTTCTCTCCGTCTCCATAGGCAAGTACCCCTTGCATGAGAAATGGAGAAACCCTTCATATTATTGGTCTATTTTGTTTGTTGTGTGATTCTTATTATGTTTAGTACTTAGAATTTTTAGTTTTGATTGATGGATTAGCCTAGATCTATATTTATAGTTAGAGCTTTTATGGGTTTTCTGAGTTTTCTTGGATTTAATCTCAAAAAATTATTGTTTTTAAAAACTATTTGTTCTATCTTGAGGAGCATTTGATTCTAAGTAATTTAGACTTTACTTTATTAGATTTGGGGTTCGTACGAGGTTTCTATGGAAGAAACAAGATTTTGGGTTTTGGATTTTCTGCCATGGCCGAAACATGCTATTAGAGAAGACGAAGTTTGTATGCATCCTGGAGGAGCATGCGGCCTGGCGAAGTCTGCGACGTGGAGTAGCATGCGGCCTGGCGAAGTATGGGGCCTGGAGTAGCATGCGGCCTAAAGTAGCATGCGGCCTGGGGTAGTATGCGGCCGACAGTCCATGCGGCTTAGATATTTTATTTTGAAATTTTCTTGTTCTATGTAGTTGACCTTGACAATTGTTTGTGATTTATCATAGGGAAAAATGGATTTAGAGACCCGACCTTGTGCTAGACATGACCATATGCAAGGAATTGACTATATCATAAATGACTAACCAGCTATTGGCATAACATGAGCTGTGTGTTTCAATACAATCAAGACTTATGTGACCCATTGATTAGTTGATAATTTGATTTGAATACTTGTAACTGTGCTGATAAAATTTTCTACGTACTATATGTTACATGATCAATGTGCATTGAGGTACGACATAACTTACTACGTTCTTTGTGATTACATATTTTGGGTTGTGCATCGAGAATGTCCCATATACTATGCGACATATAATATCATTATATTATTTTTCCAGCACGGACATGGTATGTGGGTCAACTACTAAAGTGTGGCTAGGACTTGTTGTTTGTTGCATCACGCTTTGGTGAATCCAGTTTGAGCTATTAATTGATAAAGTGGATTCGTATCTAGCGTGGACCATACTACGGTATAAAATATATGAGGATTGATTATGTGATCACGCCATATTATTCCCAATAAAACCAAAGGGTTAATCTAGGCAACTAAAACTGGTAGAGCATTGGGAGGGATAAAATCCCGAGATCGTGCACATTAGCCACATCAAACAATTGACATAACGTGCAAGGCTGACCCCCATGGATATTGGTCACGTCCGTACTAGTGGACGGCAATACCCGAATACTTATATTGTATAATGCGTTCTATGTAATCTAAGCACGGTGGCCTTACGAGGGACCGGTGCATAATATACACTGTGCTATGTGTATACTATGGCTTGGTTAGTCCCGCTAAACAGCTCCCGGTCTGATGATTTCTTTATGCATATATTTTAAGATAACTCAGACTCCACAATAGTAAGCCATACAAGTAATTGTCCGTTATAACTGGATTTGATTGTTATTGTATTATTCTGTTAGTAGTCTAGGGACATGGACTATTATAGTATGATAGTTCAACCCTTGTCCTTGTTTAGTTGTAGGGCTGGGATGTTATGCTAGGATAGACATGGACCGAAGCCATGATGCATAACCTATATTATACCTATCTATTGTTTGGTTTTTGTTTCTCCATTTCGTGCTTCCTTTGTGGTACTTGCTATTTGGGTTCTAACTACACTGGTTTTGCATGGCCTAATTTTGTGCCAGTTCCAGAAGATCCAACTTATTTCCCCCTTCCTGATGGCATGTACCAGACAGATGGCCACTGAAGGGCATGAGTGGATTTTTTCTTTCCTGCTCGTTATTGCATATTTTACTCTTTTGGTCGTTTAGCCACCGATACCTGCTAGCCGGCAAGTCTGGATATTTAGTTCCCATTACATGATTGTAATTAATCAGACTGCAGCTGATCATGATCGTGTACTTTTGCTAATTTGCCAGCTTTTTCCTATTTTGTATAGCTGGTTTCTAGAATATTTTGCCAGGACGTTTGGGATATCTTACTTCCTTGCCATATATATTCTATGTTTACTACTTTTTACTTGACTAGTTGAGACAATAGATGTTCTTTGTAATCTTAGGTAACTTGATTGTAGTATGCACCCACTTGTCTAGTTACACCTGTGATTATCGTATGACGTATAGTACCTAGTACGGGGTAGCTGGCCATGTCCGTCTCCGTATTCTAGTATTGGGGCGTAACAAGTACCATTGGATTTTTGTACGGGGTAGCTGGACACTGGTCCACAAGCCAATCATCTGAGAAAATATATCCAGTCAGGATTGGAGCAAAGTACATACCTCTGAAAGCAGTTTTTAATACATAATCGAGCATATACAACAGATAATAGAAAAGAATACAAGATAACTAAACATCAGAATGTAATGAACTAAAGTGAACAAGTAATGTACTGGAATAAAAAACATGCAATAGAATAACTGCAATAAAAAGAAATAGATAAAACTAGCTAATATGCCATGGAATACGAGTTTATTATGTGATCGGTATAGGTTTAACACGAATACAATATGGTAATTTGATTACACGTATGATATGTAATCGACATATACACGAATACACTTGGGCTTGATCACATAATCAACTCCTATTCTCCTATCCCCAACCAATACCAATGGATCCAATCATGACACGTTACGAACACAAATATGGGCACACTGAACACGAGCAATGTGTGAACACGAAGTACACTAAAATCAATACCCTTTACACACGATGAAATACATGTGAAGGAGTATCTGCTGAACCCGGTAAGGGATAATGTCATGCCCCAGTCCCAAAATACGTAGGACAAGAAATATAAGCATGTCAGCCATATGTATATGGCAACTCTAATATATGGATACCATAATACACACGTACAGTGTAATATGAATATTAATTCACATGTGGTAAATATATTGTCATAAGTCACAGAAAATAATAATCTCATCCACAGAATAAGTCATAATAAAGAAATAACTAAACCAAAATAATAAGTCTGAATAATCCAAAAATGATAGTCGGGTGGAGACAAATCCACTACCAATGACTATATCAAAAACTAAAATGAGAGAGGAGGACGAAACTCCAATATAAAATAAGATGATGATAGAAGAATATCAACTAAGAGATCCATCGCTAGAGATAATCAAAGATGCTCAGAAGGTAAGACCTCCTCGACAGAAAATAATACGTCAGGTCCTGGCCCGTACTCCTGCAGATACTCCTGATCGTCTATACCTGACAAGGGACCAGGTCCTCAGAGGGACGTAACAAGATACAAAAAAAAACATGCCAATTGAATACAATAAAACATACATAATAGATAAAAAATATACAAGTACGCTGCACTAGACAATCTATATGAAAATGCATAATGAGGACAACTTTTTAACGTATGGGCAGGTGTAGGCTACTCTAATACACACGCTATCTCATAACTCATGAATACACACACGTTCTTGTACTATCAATCGATATACCACGAGGGTAGCGACCATCGTGACACCATCAATCGACATACCGCGAGGGTAGCGACCATCACAACACAACTACCGTAGTGCGTCCAGTTACTACGGTTTACTAAAGTGGGTAGCCCATACGCCTACTGACTATCCTCTCCTCCCATGATATTATGTGTCAAGTGTGTGTCAACATATATAATATATAATTATGACTGAAAGAAAATACATATAAAATACATATAATGAATATATGAAAATATGACAAGCATACAAAGTACTGTAAGCAATTTGGCAAGGTATACTTGCCTAGCAAGAAATCTGCGTAGTGTAAGCGTCCAGATGTCAAGCACAAGGGATCAGAAACTATGGCATCTGAATGAACGTTGTCGGATGCTGAAATAAATATCACCAACGTTCCCAGAATAAGCAAGATAGTCAGAAAATTTTACCCTTTCGTCCAATTTGGACACAGGGGCAAAACGTTAATTTCGGGTCAAAACGGGGTCCACAAGTGGCCCACTTTGCACAAAAATATGTGCCATAGGTAAAGGTCTCTAAATAGGATATGTTATAAGTCAAACAAATTCTAAACGTCGATACAAACTCAACGGTATGTTCAATTTTGGATTTCGGTGAGCCCATCACAAACTCGCCCTTCAAGTCAAACCGTGGAGCCCGCGAATAGGCGGCTCGGTCAACTGTCTCAGAATCGTATAAAACTTGGGTCACAGGACCAGCGTGATACCACGAATCCAATGGTGCAAGTTTTGTCGCATTCCGAAAAGCGTACACAAAATAGGATGGTTGTTTGCAAAAATCGTGATACGGAAACTTTTGCGGATACGGATTGATTTTGACGCACACACACGTCCGAATCAACTTTCGTGAAAGCCCACACGTCAGGATATACCGTACGTGCCTTTCGGTGCAATTGGTACATGATGAGATAGTCCCGTTTGGCGGGACGCACTCCGTATCACAAAAAATTAGTTTTAAAATACCCAATTTTTGGTCGTTTTGGAGGCCGGATAATTTAACAAATAAAATAAACTAATAAAAACTAAATGAATAGTAAAATTATTGGTTATATTGAGAAGAAAACCTTTCAATTAGATTTTGAAAATATTAAACGGGTTGGTTGCAAAATTGGGCATGAATATGGGGGTTTGGGTCGAGTTTCTGGACTGTTTTGGGACAGTTTTTCGGCCGACTTTCGGTCGATTTTTCGACCAATCCGGGACACAAAAACTTATTCCGCTTGGAGAGAATCCTAGAGGGTTAGGTTGTGAACGTATACGGACAAACCTCTCGCAAAAAGAATGATAGATGAGGGAGTTATATCACCTTAAAGTAGGCATGTTGGGTCGCGGCTGCTGTTGTGTGTCGAACGCGCAGACGGTCCACGGCTGCTGCGGCGGCGGTCATCGGCCAGTGCGGCGGCTGTCGATGGCGTCGGGGGGGGGGGGATTGGCGCTGAGGTCGAGGTAAAGGGGATTAGGGTTAGGGTTTGAGTTTATACTTCATATATATATATATATATATATATATATATATATATAGGGAGAGGGTCGCTGCTGGGTTCCACGGGTGAGGTCGTGGGTTTGCTGTGGGTAGATTTAGGAATGGTTAGGTTTTGTTTTAGGGCTTTATTTTTCTTTTCTTTGTTTTTCTTTCCTTATTATTATTATTATTATTATTATTAATTATATATTTATTCACATATATATTTACATATATAGATGAGATTATATAAAATCCAAAAAGAATATTTGCACACAAATAAATTCTAGAAAATCTATCACCTTTTAACAAGACTCCAAAAATAATAAAAAATCATTTTATGGAATAATTCTAAATGAGTATTTATATAAGTAAATTAATCAATAAAATTTATTTTCTAATTAACTATGAAAATACTCTAAAAAAATTAAATAATTTATTAAAAAATACTTAAAATAAATTTTAAAAAATCTAGGGGGTTTACAGATAACATCTCCTGACAGGATCCATATAGTACCAGTCCGTGAAACCACTGTGTCAGAATCAAGTATACAGTTCTAGAACATGCGATATATACACTATTATGAAATAAAAACTAACAGAGAAATGTACTCGCCTCTAGTCCTGAGCAAAGGAGGTAACTCGGTGTCCGAGCTGGTGTCACACAACCCTATATAGGAAAATCAAGTTACTTGGGTGGAATGAAGTGATAATCATACTAAATGAGTCAAAATATGTTTTCTAGGTCATTTCTAGGTTATGCTAGTCAAAATAGCTACTTCTAGGTTGTATGATCTTATATCCAAACTTCTAGGTTGGTATCTTGATGATAAAAGCTATACTAGCTAAAACTAGGTACTAGAATAATTTATATACCAATATCAATCTTTATAACTTATATACATAACTAGTTAATACATATATATATTAATATTTAACTTATATATACACTAGTTAATAATAATACTACATTTAGTATCTAGAATACCTTATACTCATCTATCTCTATGAGTACTTCTAACATCTTACACTTAATACATACTACTATTAGTACCTTAGCTTAGCCTATACCTTGAAACTATAAATACCTTGGTATCTTGGCACCTAGACAACCCGTCAACTATCTCAAGATACGATAAGGATTAGGTATTGGTTATGAAAAGAATTTTGGGTACTAGGTATTGGTTATTAAGAGAATTTGAGTATCATGACTCAAGGTATCTTGATACCTCATGTCACGCCCCAGTCCCAAAATACGTAGGACTAGAATACGTAAGCATGATAGCCGTATGTATATGGCAACTCTAATATATGGATACCATAATACACACGTACACTGTAATATGAATATTAATACACATGTGGTATATATTTTATCACAAGTCACATAAAATACTAATCTCATCCACAAAAATAAGTCATAGTAAAGAAATAACTAAACTAGAATAATGAGTCTGAATAATCCAAAAATGATAGTCAGGTGGAGACAAATCCACTACCAAGGACTATATCCATACTAAAATGAGAGAGGAGGATAAATCTCCGATATAAAATAAGAGGATGATAGAAGAGTATCAGCTAAAAGAATCCATCGCTAGAGATAATCAAAGATGCTCAGAAGGTAACACCTCCTCGGCAGAAAATAATGCGTCAGGTCCTGGCCCGTACTCCTCCCACTACCAGAAAAAGTCAAATTAGCGACGTAAAGAAACATCTCTAAATGACCAATAAATGTTGCTAAATAAATTTAGCGACGTAATTAGCGACATTTTATAGAAGTCACCTTTCAGCTAGTCGTTGACGGAAAAAATGTCGCCAAACGTCGCTATACAGACATTTTCTAGCGACGTAAATACGTCGCTATATTAGCGATGTTTAGTGACTCAACGTCGCTAATTAGCGACGTAGTGATTTGTCGCTTTACGTCGCAAATTAGCGACGTATATAGCAACTTTTATAGCGACGTTACTATGACCCGGCAATACTGCCATGTCAGCAAGTTGCGACGTACAGTGACGTTTTTAGCGACATTATTTGTGACATCATTAGCGACATGTATTAACGTCGCAACTTAGCGACGTACTTAGCGACGTTGTTAACGTCGCTAAACGTCGCTAAAAATGTCGCTAATGATACAGTAAAAAATAAAAAAATCAATACTAAATTATTTCCAAACTATTATTCCTGCAGTTTATTAATTTATAATCTGTACAAATAGACCCGGAGTAACCCTCCATTGAATTTACTGGGTTCGCCGACCCCTTGGATTGAATACTCAACACCAGTGTTTGATAATAAACAAAAGAAATAAAACTAGGTTTATACGAAACCCTTTCTTTGGTTTACAAACAAGAAGTATAATTAATCCTATACAAGGATGTTAAGTACAAAAATTTAATCTGGGTAAATATTGCTATAGGAGTCTGATCTGCGGTCGATCACTTTGTCCCTTGGACCATACGATGATGAAGAAGTGCTGTAGAAGAAGGAGAAGCTTCAAAGATCACAAGAGGGAGTGGATGCTCGATGCCAAAATTGTCGATCACTACTCTCTGTCTGTGCTCTAGATTCTTCTCTCTCAAAAATCAATTTCTGACCCTTCCTCTCCTTGACCTCTGTTCGACCCTCGACCCTCTTGACCTTGGACCCTTTTGACCTCTCTTCGACCTTGACCTCCGTGGACGGAGGTCTCTATTTATAGAGTTCAGCTACAGTCGGTGTAGAAGCCGAACAGGAGAACTGTATCTTTTACGCGGGGGTTATAATAACTGCTACCCACGTATGAATGATCTTCTGAATCGGCGTGTGACGCGTGTCCCATTATGAGGTAATGTGTATAACTGCTCGTCGAAGATCACGGCATGCAAGCCACGTAGATAACTGCCCTTTGCGTAGAGATAATTGGCGTAGAAACCTAATAGTTGTCATACTGGCATAGAAGCCAGGTAACTGTCATGTTGGCATAGAAGCCAAGTAGGCGTAGAAGCCCAGTAGTTGTCAGGTTGGCGTAGAAGCCAAGTAGGCGTAGAAGCCTGATGCTTTGCAAATATAGCCTGATTTGGCGTATTTCGAGGAGATAGCGTACAGCGTGCTCCTGTAGCTGAATATAGCCAGATCGGCGTAATTCAAGGAGATAGCGTACAACGTGCTCCTATAACCGAAAATAGCCAGGTGGAAGTAATGTGCGAGGATGGTGATGTGGACATATTAGCCCTAATTATAGCTCATCCAGTCTTTGAAAGTAGAACCAAATCTCGTGCATTAAATGCAGAGATCTGCCTCCATCACACACATTAACTGCAGAGACGTGCCTCGAGCTCTGTACGAAGAGCAACTTTTGACGTGGCGGTACGTTTTGTCTCCTGCTGAGCATAAAAGCTCATGTCTGCCTGTGTAAAACTAGGCAGCGTATTCCTTGAATGCGTAAATAACGTCTTATATCAAGGGTTATGTCACTAGACGACAGTCTGGAGTTCTGTGCAGAATTATTATAACAGCCATCCTCTCGGTCATCGTGTTATACTTTTTGTCAGGAGTCAGGTTCACTGTTTGATCTGACAGGTTCGTTTGAGGAATATGAAGAGTTCTTTCGTTCAACTTTCTACTGCATTAAAAGCGAGCAGTTTTACGCAAAAGTGGCGATATAACAACCTTTTTACGCCGAAACAGTCTGGAAATACTGTATTATGCTGGCTGTTTTGGAGCCATATTTTATGCTGAACTATCGATGAAGCTCTGTTGTACGCCAATGGCTCTGAAGTCATGTCTTACGCCTCCCCAGTGGTGGAGCTCTATTTTACGCGGGCTTCCTGCATGTTGAGGGTTTTACGTGTATTATTCTCTAGCGTATTTTTCATGCTTCTACAAGACCCCCTTCAAAGTTTTTGAATTCCTCATAATTTGAAACACTTTGAATGAAGCATGAAACGGTCAAGTCTGACTCTTTCCTCGAGGCTGATTTCTCGACAGATTTTTAGGAGTTTGCTGGGATTCGGAGTGTTCTCCTCTGCCTATAAAAAGGCGAATGGGTTAACCTATTTTTTCTACACTTCCTTTACCATACAGAGATGGTTGTCGAGCTTCGTCGGGTCGACTTGAGGAAGAAGAAGATCATGCTCTTCCAGCATGTAAGGAGCCGTAAAAAGAGGCATCTTCGAGCAAATATCCTCTGCAATGATGGATCATGGAAGGATATCATAGCTTCCTTTGCTCGGGATGATCAGCAATTTTATATGGCGATTCATCCAGGAGAGAGAAAGGCTCACATTCGACCACACAGCTTGCAAGCTGTATTTTCTTCCGTTACGGCACTGGCCGAGGATAGGCAGTTTGGCCCTGTCTTCCAGTATTGAGTTGGGTCTGAACCCCCAACTCAATTTCTAGGGCTCTTCCTATCATGGCATATGGAGGATGGGCTTGAATAATTTAGACAAGCCCAGTTCTGTATCCTCCTGCCATTAATCATTTTCTTGTTCATCGACTGTGGAAGTCGATGAACTGCTGTAGAAGACAGAAAAGATCTCCACCAATACGAGAACCTGGCAGAACAGATTCTTGGCGTGATCCTAAATGAAAATGAGAAACCCTTTGTAGCAAAAGAATTTCCATCATATGTAATCATGAAGATGAAAAACCCTTTGTAGACTGGATTTCCATCATATGTAATCATGATTAATAAAATTATCTTCTTTTACGCATATGATGATTTGCCATACTTGCTGTGATGAAGTTTGAATAGTGTGCAGCTTCGACATGTCTGAATATTTTTACGCCGACTCTGATAAAAGAGTACCTGAACTCGTCTTGTCTTTTACGCGTAGCCGAAGCCACGTAGAAAGCTGCTTAGCATTTAAGTTAAAGATCCAAACTGTCATGCTGTCTTAGACGAGGAGTCGTGTAGAATTTTTGAACTGTCACTTCTTTGATAAGAAGAATTCTTGTTCAGACCATCATCTTCAAGAATGATTTCCCGAAAATCCCTTGAAATAGAGCGAGAAATGGCTGTCAAAACTGGCCATGCTTGAACTGTAAAGAAAAGATTTTGACTGGACTTTGGATGAACTTCCAATCGATCCAAGAAGAATAGTCATCTTCAATGCTGAACTCTGTATGTTTTGGGTACTTGGGATGTTTTGTGACCAAGAAGGAGCATTTTCTGCATAAATCCCTACAATTGGCCATCTGTAGCTTTCGAACGTAAAATCGTAGATTTTTAGCCTCCGAGCGTAAAAAGCTTCTGAGCGTGAAATCATAGATTTATAGCCTCTGAGCGTGAAGTCGTAGGTTTGTAGCCTCTCGAGCGTAAAAGCTACCGAGCGTAAAAGCATCCGGGCATAAAACCATAGACTTATAGCCTCTGAGCGTAAAACCGTTAATTTGTAGCCTCTGTGCGTAAAAAGCTCCTTAGCGTAAAACCGTAGATCTGCTCTGCATGAAAATTTTGAATCCGCTGACTGTCCGTCTTTCCTAAATGATAGGCTGACGTGGTTCCAAATCATAAATGAATATTAAATATCGGATTTGGTTAGGGATTCGAGGAGTCATCCAGACTCTATAAATAATCCAAGGTCTTCAGAGAAGAAATCCTTCATCTGTCTTTTGCAAAAAACCTTCGTCTCTTTGAGAACTCTTCTTCGCTTCTTCTTTGAGCACTCTGAGTTTTAGCCATGGCACCAAAACAATCCACCGCTAAGGTAAAGAAAGTTGCCTCTTCTTCTCGCTCTTCTGCTCAAGCACAAGCGACTCCCATTGGGCTGAGCGAACCTCTCTCTGAACGAAGTGTCCTACCATCAAGCTGTGCACCAGGCATCATAGGTAAAGTATTTTGTGAAGAAAAAAACAAAACCCTTCGCACACATTGTACGTGAACGCGCAAGCTCATCTTCTGTACTGAGAGCCTCTTCGAGGAAGATGATGCACAGAGATGTTTTATCATTACACCCACATTCCTAATGTGTTAGCGTAAAAACTCCATAATCTCGCAGTCTGGCGTAAAAAAGCTCAGACTATCAAAATTTGGGGTACACGACAAAACCTTGCGTTTTTACGCACTGGATGTAAATTCCAGCGTAAAAACTTATTTTTACAGTCTAGCATAAAATTGCGGATTGTCAGGTTTTGGCGTAGAAAGCGCAACCCTTGTGTTCTTATGCACTGGATATAAATTCCAGCGTAAGATTTAAGTTTTTGCAGTATGGCGTAAAAAACACATTTTTTGGTGTATGCTGCAAGAGTGTAGCGTCTAGTGTAAAACTGACTCATTTTTCTTGCATTTTGTAGTAGACTTGCAGATCCCTCATTTGGCTGACGTGATGGGTTCTGCTGCTGGGATGCTGAACTCGAATTATCTGGAGGATTTGTCACATGTGACATTCCCCATTTCTGGAGCCAATTACCCTGAAGAGAGGGGAATTCTGATATCGTCCCAAGGAGAGCGCATGCTGCTGAGTATGCTTAGTGGGGAGCCCCTAACGTATATAGATGAGGCCAAATATATAAAACCAGCTTTCCTATTCGGAGATATAATTGATAAACAATCCCAGACGAAGCCCAAGAAGGAAAACTGGGTTTTTACTGCTGAGGGCATGGTCATGTACCTGCCCAGGATACCCAGAGATGACCCTATTTCGGCATTCTTCTATGCCACGCATCCCAGGAAGATGTCTTGGACCCTGACCCCTAATCTTCACGGCCAGCCGGGGAAGATATTTTATCAGAAAGGATCAGGCCAAGGATTATTTGTGAGCCGCCCTTCAGGCCCTATCATGCCTTTCAGGGGATTACTGCCGGGCAGCGTCCCGAGTGAAGACACTTCACTTCTCCAACCAATCCAATTATCGACTTTTTGCAATGACTTCATGGGGCATGGAGGAGTATACCCCAAGGTTAATCCTCGGACCAGCGGGTGGCTTACCCCTGGAAATCTTCGATGGGCTCGTTTAACTGCCTGGGCCCTGAAGTATTTTCAGACGGAGCTGGAGAGCATTGGTCTGTTCGCGGCTGTGAATGCTACCAGTGTTGGGCTACCTCTTAACCCTAACCTATTTTTGGCTTTGATAGAGCGGTATATCTCGCTCACTGGGACTTTTGCCACTCCGCTAGGGGAGTTGGGATTGGCCCTTCACGAGATGGCAGAGATTTCAAGATTGCCAATGGAGGATACTCCTTATGAAGAGTATGTTCCCACAAACAGGGAGCTGAGAGATACAAACCCTCGGGCAGTGGCAGTGTACCAGAAGCTAATGAGCCATTATCTAGCGTGCACCACCTTCTATAATGAGCCCTCTGATTTGGCTCATACCAACAAATGGGCATCCTATCTCTTCTTTCATCAGGCCAGAGATGCTAAGCCAGACAAAGTTGTGGATAGCAGGGATAAGCCTTTGAACCTTCTGAGCATGCTTAATGCTCAAATAGTCGATGATCTTATTGAAGATGCTGGGGCTTCAGATCAAGTTCTCGATGAGGAGATAGGGAGTTATCCTGCAGGCACTAAAGCCTATAGTTATATGAGGCATTGCCACAAGCCTCTGTCAAGGAAAGCTCAACTGGCTGGCTTCCTCTCTGTATGGCTACGCCAATTGGTAGTACCTGGCATCGCATCTGTGGATCGCATTCATCGTAACACCTTATGGCCTGCAGTGCGTTTGGTGTTTGGGGCAAGACTGGGCCTGCTCCCTGCCAGGGTATGCCGGATACAAGCTGGCCTGAGGGCCATTACTAATGGGCTGCTTGTAGATGAAACACGGCGTAAAAACTTTTCCAGGATAGAGTTACCGTTCCTATATCTGATGGGATGGTTAATTTTTTATAACCCCAGGGTGATGTCTCCCGGCTCTGCCAGTAGTACATGATGGGTTATACTGGAGTAACTTTTATCGTGCCCGCGACTTCTCTCTCTATGGAGTTGCGCATGCTCCATTCGTACGTCCAATTTTATGCATCTATTAATACCTTCCATCGTGATTTTGATGTGCGTGGAAGTTTTAGGATGCCCTCTCATAAATCCACTGAAAGAGAGGAGGTCCCATCAGTCTCATCTGACGAGGGCGAAGACCCTGTCGGTCTAGACGAATTTTTGTTGACGATACCAAGAGGCCTAATAGCTCCGCCTACAGAGCCTCTTGTTGTCCCCAGTAAGCGAAGGGCTCCTGCTCTGAAAGAGCCTTTCCTTCGCAAAAAAAAGAAGACTATCAGTGGTCCTGCCAGGACTTCCAGCCATGAGGCTCCTAGGAGTGAGCTTGTTGTTTCCCCGGTCGGGGATGATTCTTTGATTAGAGGTCCCTCGTCATTTAGAGAGGGAACCTCCACAGTTTCGGCTGACAGTACCGAAGATTCTTTGCTCGGGACTGTTGTTGCTTCTACCATTACTGGTAGTGCAGTGAGGTCACCTTCGAAGCCGAGCAAATTAAGGCTATCTTTATCCAGACCAATAATGGGTCCAGCCCCTTCTTCATATGTAAGTATCTCCAGCGAGATTCCACCAGATGAACCTCGAGTGGATCTGAGTAAAGACTTGGATGACTACCCTCAGACGTCATTTAGTGCACCCTCTTCTCCAGGTATGACAGCTCGTTTAGCATCATTAAGAAATGATTTAGCTGTACTGGCTGCGGACGCGACATATATACCATCAGCCATGGGTAAATGTTGTCTTTATGCCTCTTTTTAGAAAAATTAACATCAGGTTGATATTAAATTTCTCTTGTCTTCTTTTCAGGGGAAGACATCTACGGAGAGGGCAGCGTCGACGCAACCTTTGGCTTTGTTGCAGCTTTCGTCGATGAAACGGCGGCGCTCGACTTTGAAGAGGCAACATTTTCGGGTGCTGGCTTGCCCAATACAGTCCCGATATCTTCAGAGAAGGATGAGCCTGTCATCACGACTACGCCTCCTTTGTTGAGTACGCCAGCCACTTCGACCATTGTTGGGCCTCTACTTTTGTCGCGCCATTTGCTGAAGCGAAGACTGTGACGATACCCTCTGCAGTCATTCCTGGAAGGGGATTTACCGATATTGTAGCCACTCCCAGCGTCCATTCGAATCTCGCCATGCTAGTTGAGCAGTACACTAGCATTTTCTACATCACTTTGAAAATGCTGATATCAATGGTGCTGGAGAAGAATCTAGACTTCGAGGCTCTGAGGATGTCCTCCCAGGTTGCGCTAGCACCGATCAGAAATTTTAACGACGCTGGGAGAGCTGATGCGCTGGAGCAAATAGTTAATGGTTTAGAACAACCCATTAACGAGTATTTGCAACTATCTCGAAGCGACAATGATGACCTAATTCAGGCTGAATATGAATCCCTGACTGCGCAGCTTGTTGGGGAGATGGAAACTCTAAGCAAATCCATCGAGGCACAGCAGCAAGAGATGAATGAAGAGCATGCCGTATTGGGGTATGTCATTCCCCAGCTAGCTAAGTGCGAGGCCGAATATGAGAAAGAGGCAGCGAGGGTCCGCAAATTGGAATATGAACTCGCTCAGGCAAAGGAGAGGGCTCTCGCTTCATCGGCAGCTCGAGATGTGTTGAAGTACCGAATGGAAGCGGCTCAGCAGAACCTGGCACATGCGGGTGTCATCCACGCAGGTTTTGTACATGCTCGGTCTGAACTGTCTGCCCTGAACAATGAGGAGGCAAGGTTGGAGCGGGCTCGCTCTAACGTCTTGAACACCAGGAATGAGAGAATGACTACTTTGGCGCTACAGATTCGCGATTTAACTGCTTCTCCCCAATGATGTACCTTCTTATTTCTCCTGTAATTTCTCGGAGATAATAAAGACACATTTTCTGACTTTGTGGACCCATCACTTTAGAATATAATAGGCTAAGATAAAAGTAAAATCAGAGGTATCATTAACATGATATACTTTCGTTAAGGTTTTGCTGAATATAAATCTATTCAGAGGTAATATGAACCTGCTAGAATATAATCCAACTAAATTTGTATACTAAACACTATCAGAGGTAATATGAACATGATAGGTTTACAAATTAGTTAAGCATATCCATTAAGAGGCCATACGAATCTAATAGAATATGATCCAGCTAACCTTTGTGCATGGTATCGTCAGAATAAGATCTTCGTCATACTCCGTTAAACGAAGGAGATCAAGTATAGTACTTCTTCGGGAATTTGCAGTTGATAGTAGCCATTGCCAAATTTCCATTATGCTTGGCTAATCTTGTAAGCGCCATTTGCAATCATATAAGGGCCCTTCATTTCTTTATGATTGTTTGTGCGAATTTTGGACATCGTACTAGAGGTAATATGGACGTAGTACGATATCGTATTTTGTTAAGGACATCCCACTGGGGGATCTTTGGTGGATCTATTGTTTGTTGAGCACGAGAGTGCAAATAATAGGTTTGAGACAAATCCTGACAGAGATAATATAGACACGGTAAAATATGACTCTGTGGGGGTTGGTCATGGACAGACTCTTTCTTCGCTGGGGAAAATGAGGATAGTTCAAAGGTGATATGAACATGAATAATTCATTTTCCTTTGCGGGCATTCCATAGGGGAATTTTTTTTGTGGACCTATTACTTCTTGTGTACGAGAGTGCAAGTAATAAGTTTAGGACAAGCCCAGCCAGAGGTAATATGGACATAGCAGTTTTTGTGGACTTAACACCACTGGCGTACTTAGAGTTAAGTACGGATGTTAAGTTGAGATGACAACCGATATCAGAGGTAATATGGACATGATAATCGATAGCCGGACCAGGAAGGTTTGTTCAGAGGTAATATGGACATGACAAACTTTCTGAGTTGTGACACCATTGTGGATGGAGGTATATATCTGCTCAGAGGTAATATGGACATGGCAGTTTTGTGGACTTAACACCACTGACGTACTTAGAGTTAAGTACGGATGCTAGGTTGAGATGACAACCGATATCAGAGGTAATATGAACATGATAATCGATAGCCGGACCAGGAAGGTTTGTTCAGAGGTAATATGAATATGACAAACTTTTGTGGACTTAACACCACTGGCGTACTTAGAGTTAAGTACGGGTGTTAAGTTGAGATGACAACCGATATCAGAGGTAATATGAACATGATAATCGATAGCCGCAACCCTAGAGGTTTGCTCAGAGGTCACTTGGATATGGCAAACTCAGCTGGGGCAAAAGAAGTTTGGACAACAGTTCAAAGGTAATATGGACGTGAACTCATGTCCAAAAAATTTACTGGGGAGTGATTTTCTGAGTAGGGATAGTCCTGAAGAATCCGCTGGGGAAACTTTAGGGACTCATCATCCGATATTTTCTTGAGGGAGCAAATTGTCACGTTAGAGTAAAATTAATTTGCAGTGATCGTCCCCTCGTTTATAAATGGAAAGTGATAACTTTGGCGGTGATCAACTCCTGGATTTTTCTTTTCAGTACGTAGCATGACCTTGTAGGGTGATGAATGTACCGATGAAAGAGACAATAATCTGGGTCATCGACTTTGTCAGCCCTCTCAGGGTATCTGATGTGGGATAGCTGAAGTTTGTGTTCCTTCGTCAATATATTAAAGATTTCAATGATGTCATCTTCATTGAAGGAGAAAGTCTCTTTTGGCCTTCGGGCTCCCGATGCCTGAGTTTTATGGTCTTCTGGGAAGATCGTTATCGTTGCATCCGAGAAAATTCTACCCCCAGCTTTGGATGCTGCTCCGTTTTGTCGAGGTAGGCTACCCCAAGACATGTCGTGGCGTTTGTCCACAGAAGTTGATTTAGAAGGACCTGCCTCTGGTATTACAAGATCAGACTCTGGAGGTTTGGAGTTTGCAAGAAATGCAGTATACCCCAACCCAAAATGAGTTTGTTGACAGTAAGGATTACCATGCAACAGTGTTCTTCTGCCTTTTCCATAGTTTAGACCTTGTTTCAACTTCAAATCATAACCCATGCTTTGTATAATCTTTAAAGCTTGTGGGCTATATCTGTGGATTTGTATTTTGCCACCATCAGACTCGCGAGATTCTTCTTGTACAACCGGTCTATTCCGTATTCGACCGAAGATTATTTGATGCTGGTCGTTGCGAGTTGATGGAAAAATGAAGACAGAATCTTCATGTGGCCCATATATCATGACGACATTAGATGTTGACGCATCTTCCCACATGATCTCCCCATGCTTGGTAGTTAGGGGAACTGAATCCTGGTTATGACTCCTGTCTTTGCGTTTTTTGATCAAGAATTCACGCAAGTCAGGCGGATTAACAGAAGAAGAAGAGGAAGAAGGCTTGTTCCTCCTGTTTACATTAGTTGGAATGCGGATATTGGGAACCATAACTCTCTTCCTGCCACCAGTATACAACAGTTCAGCCATGTGAGTAGCACATGATCCACGAGGAGCGTATCTATCCGCAAACTGGGCCTTCTTTATGCTCAGAGGCTTGACCTGGCATAATCTAGGATTTTGCTCAGGCTGGCGTAAAACTGAGGAAGTCCTCAATCGGCCATCAGCTTCTCGCGTAATCTGGAGAGCGGGCAGATTCTTCTCTTGATGGTGTAAAGACCGAGAGGTTGGGAAATCTGCCACTTATTTTCCCTCACGATGATTGCAAGGACCATCTGCCTCCTTGTAGAGGGGAGATACATTTTTACGCGCGGAGCATGTTTGGAATTTCTGAATAGGCGCTGAGGCATTATAAAAAATTTTGTCTGCCACGTCACAGACAGGAGACAGAGTTTTACGCGCAGGGCGCGGAGTAGACTTCTGGATTAGCATTGAGAAATTGCCAGAAGCTTTGTCTGCCATGTCACAGACGGGAGATAGAGTTTTATGCGCAGGGCACGGAGTAACTTCTGGATTAGCACTGAGGCATTGCCAGGAGCTTTGTCTGCCACGTCACAGACGGGAGACAAAGTTTTATGCACGGGGCGCATAGGTTGAGATGCTACAACCTTGTTGGTCGGAGAGAGAGAGTTCGCAGGAATGGTAGAGGATGTCCGGTGCATCCATACTTTACGCAATTTCATGTTATCTTGGACAGAGAGGGAATGAGAGCTATCCCCTGCTCGAAGCATGTCTTCGTAGGCTGATTGGTCGAATTGGACGACCAAGGTCTTCTTCATTGATCGTACGGATACAACATCGTGTTGAGCAATGGCTTCCTCGTCAGATAAGAAAGTGTTCCCCAGTAGAGTCGCCATCATGTGTTTGATAATAAACGAAAGAAATAAAACTAGGTTTATACGAAACCCTTTCTTTGGTTTACAAATAAGAAGTACAATTAAACCTATACGAGGATGTTAAGTACAAAAATTTAATCTAGGTAAATATTGCTATAGGAGTCTGATCTGCGGTCGATCACTTTGTCCCTTGGACCACACGATGATGAAGAAGTACTGTAGAAGAAGGAGAAGCTTCAAAGATCGCAAGAGGGAGTGGATGGTCGATGCCAAAATCGTCGATCACTACTCTTTGTTTGTGCTCTGGATTCTTCTCTCTGAAAAATCAATTTCCGACCCTTCCTCTCCTTGACCTTTGTTCGACCCTCGACCCTCAACCCTCTCGACCTTGGATCCTTTTGACCGACCCTGGACCTCCGTGGACGGAAGTCTCTATTTATAGATTTTAGCTACAGTCGGCGTAGAAACCGAACAGCGGAGAGAGCTGCACCTTTTACGCGGTGGTTATAATAACTGCTACCCACATATGAATGATCTTCTAATCGGCGTGTGACGCGTGTCCCATTATGAGGTAATGCATATAACTGCTCGTCGAAGATCACGGCATGCAAGCCACGTAGATAACTGCCCCTTGCGTAGAGATGATTGGCGTAAAAACTGAATAGTTGTCATACTGGCATAGAAGCCAGGTAACTGTCATGTTGGCATAGAAGCCAAGTAGGCGTAGAAGCCCAGTAGTTGTCAGGTTGGCGTAGAAGCCAAGTAGGCGTAGAAGCCTGATGCTTTGCAAATATAGCCTGATTTGGCATATTTCGAGGAGATAGCGTACAACGTGCTCCTGTAGCTAAATATAGCCAGGTCGGTGTAATGTGCGGGGATGGTGATGTGGACGTAATAGCCCTAATTATATCTCATCCAGTCTTTGAAAGTAGAACCAAATCTCGTGCATTAAATGCAGAGATCTGCGTCCATCACTCACATTAACTGCAGAGACGTGCCTCGAGCTCTGTACGAAGAGCAGCTTTTGACGTGGCGGTACGTTTTGTCTCCTGCTGAGCGTAAAAGCTCACGTCTGCCTATGTAAAACTAGGCAGCGTATTCCTTGAATGCGTAAATGATGTCTTATATCAAGGGTTATGTCACTAGACGACAGTCTGGGGTTCTGTGCATAATCATCATAACAGCCGTCCTCTCGGTCGTCGTGCTGTACTCTTTTTTAGGAGTCAGGTTCACTGTTTGATCTGACAGGTTCGTTCAAGGAATACGAAGAGTTCCTCGTTCAACTTCTACTGCATTAAAAGCGAGCAGGTTTTACGCAAAAGTGGAGATATAACAACCTTTTTACGCCGAAACAGTCTGGAAATACTGCATTACGCTGGCTGTTCTGGAGCCACATTTTACGCTGAACTAACGATGAAGCTCTGCTGTACGCCGATGGCTCTGAAGTCATATCTTATGCCCCCCCAGTGTTGGAGCTCTGTTTTACGCGGGCTTCCTGCATATTGAGGGTTTTACGCATATTATTCTCCAGCATATTTTTCATGCTTCTACAACCAGTAAATTAACATATATATAATATAATAAAATTTGAAGAAAATAAAATATTAAAATTAAAAACCTAATCAGGAAAAAATATCGTCGTAAAGAATACAGCAAATATCCATACAACTGAGTCTCATCCTAAATAATACAAATATCCAGCAAATATCCATGCAAATATCCACACTACTACGGATCTGCAGGAGGATGACCACCGGTGCGCATGAAGGATAAGAACATATCATACTGCTCTCGTAAATCGACACAGATATCGATGGAGAAGGCAGTGACATCGGTGGAGTCTGTGTCGATGTAGGCGCACCAGGAGGACTTATTCGCTCCAACTCTGCGAGTCACTGGTTGTAAAAATCCATGGTAGATAACAGCCTCATATTGCTATGAACCATTGAATCCTGCATCAACGTCAGCCTCTCGTCCATAGATAGCTGTGATGCCTGCAGCTCCATCACGCTGTGCTCTGTCGAGGCTCTAAGATTATTTATCAAATTCCGGAGCTCCGTGATGCTGCGGTCGAGCATATCAAATCGTGCGATGAGCTTTGGATCATCCGCCTACGGCTGGGACCGGGGCTGCTCCTCCATCCTTCTCAATAACTCATCACGGAGAGACATAATCTGACGGTCAACAGCCTCCTGGACTCTGGTCGACGACTACGAGGGATGTGGAGAATACGCACTTGTCGGGGAGGCCCTAAAAGACTGCGTCGCAACCAGGGTGCCATAGGATCTCGTACCGTAGTACGTACCCCTCTGGAGACCACCAGCGGCGGTCACCCACAGCTCGTCCGTCGACGGAGCTGGAGAGGGCTGCGAGGAAGTACCAGCCTCTCCAGCTATAGGTGCACTAGCAGTCGCCCGCTCATGCAGCCTAAGATACTCGTCCTAGAAAAGTTTGGATACTCGATAATTGCCTAAGTTATATTAAAATTAACACAAAGTAAAGTAATACTTGCATAGGTCTGCGAGGCCCTCTCATCAATGAGATTTTCGTCCTTTCTATGGGTGGCCAAGAAGACGGTCACCATGTTTGCATCCTCATCCCACTGTACCTGTTAAATATATATTATTTAGTACTAAAATTAAATATTTTTTCCTACTACCATTTTATCATACTTACATTAAAATAATATATCTTAAATAAAAAATATACCAAATGACGGAAATGTTCCGTCATCGGAATCGAGCCACCACACCACTTTGCAGCATTTTGCCTAGCCGCCTTGGCCTTCTCAGACCTTTTCTTGTACCTCGGATCATCGAATCTAGCCCTCACCGCAGTCCACAGCTCAGGCGTGATCCAACCTTGGATTGGTTTTCCAACACGATCATGAGCCTTCTGGTCATCCAGAGCATTACGGATAAGCTTGGCGGCAACGGCAGAAAACATTCGCTCGATCAACTCGGCCCGGTGCGGAGGATAGAAATACGTTTGCTACAATAAATAATTTAGTAAGTGAGCATCACGGATAAGTTATATAATATGCATAATTTAGAGGATTTATATAATATACTTTTACCTTGAAGTGTGCAAACCAGAACGCCTTCCTCTCCTCCGGAGCTTCAGAGTAGTTGATCCAAGGGCCACCATAGTTGTTCCTCAGAAAGGGGCCCAGGCGTCTCTGAACCGACGATGGACGATATCTATACAGAGATAATTATTTTGATCGAAAAAGTCAATATATGATGAATAAAGAAATACACGATATATATGATGCTAAACCATTTAATTGACTTACTTTGTACCATCGGCCCAAATCTTTATCCTCGTCTCCTCCGGAGGTGCGCATGGAGGATCTAGCTGATGCTGGGACAACGTCGACACAACCTCCTCCACATGCTCATCTGTCTCCATGGTTCCGTCAGCAGGAGGAACGCTGGATGAGGGAGTACTATCAGGCCTGGAACTACTCGTCCCAGGAGTGATGCTACGTAACGTCGTCGCAGTCGAAGATGTGACTGATCGATATACTGGAGTACTGGGCGACGAGGATCCGGAACCAAAAGTAGGCAGTACCGGAGGAGCACTCTGTCTACCTCGGGACCTGCCGAACCCTCCGCGTCGTCCTGTCATACCTGATAAAAACATATGATGAATAAAGAATTATACAAATATATATAGTACATTCTACAGTCAAAATGTTATGCATATCTCATAGCATTCATAGAATTGTACAGAAAATAACTAGTGGTGTCACAAGTCTAAATGGATAAACATTCTACAGTACAAAATATTATACATATATTCGTCAAAATAGTACATTCTACTGTCAAAATATAGTACATTTTACAGGCAAATTTTTTTATTTTCAATCATCTTCAGAAAATTCATCTTGTTCGCCTTCCTCGTCCTCCGCTTCCTCTTCCTCCTCCTCGTCTTCACTTTCATCTACTTCATCTTCGTCTTCGTCTTTCTCTTCAGATAATTCTATATCTTCTACATTATTACTCATGTAATGATTAACTTCCATTGAGTCCACATCTACAATATTTGTTACAAGAGGTAGCTCGTCCTCCTGATAAGCTATTTCGTCAATGTCAAAGGTATTTCTAACTTTAGTCTTGCATACTGTCCACCAATCCGACCTCGCTGTCCCCCGTCTAGGATAAGTTGTGAAGTACACGAGCTAAGCCTGACTTGATAGGACAAATGATTCGTAGCCTTGATATCTACGCTTGTAATTTATATCCACAAGACCATGCTTGTCAATTTTCCAACCTTTATCTTGAATCGGATCGAACCATTCACACTTGAATAGCACGATATTAGCAGGTTTTGTGCCATAATTATATGTCAACTCCACAATCTCTCGTAACATGCCAAAGAAATTATTGCCTGGATTGACGTCTCTGTAGTTCGGAGATTTGATACACAAACAAATATTTTTCGTGGAATCAAGATCCAAAAAGCTGTCTTTGATAGGAGCATTTGTTGACTTGAACCTAAACCCATTCACACAGAAACTTGGCCATATTTAACAGCAGTAATTGGTCCCTTGGCTAGAGTTCTAATAGATTCAGTCTCGGGTGTTATTAGACGATCGACCTAAATACCAAAGTAGCGATAGTAAGTTATTTGTTTTACAAGTGCAAAAATAAAAAGTAATTACCAAGCACCTTACATATGCGCTCAACCAAGAAGAAAAATGGCATCTCATTTCTTGTTCTACTTCTTCGTCTGTTATGTAGGGTCTAACCGACCTCAACTCATCATTATATGTACTGAAAAACAATGACACGACTGCTGATTAGTAGCATAATAGTAGCTTATACTATTATATTGAGATGATGTAAACATGGACGTATTAATTACTTACCCCTCTAGCTTCTCCACTTCATCCTCTTCGCAATTGAGTAATATATACAATTGAGCAGTCCTTAGCTCGTTGTCATTCAAATATCTCTTCTTCATTTTACCCGAAGGCTTTCCGGACGCATTGAATACTTTGAGTATTGCATCATTAGATTCCTGATATCCGTCGTTGTTTCTCGGAGCTTTCGTTCTATTAGTAGCAACATGAGGTTTAAAATACGTCGAGCAAAAGTTAGTAATCTCCTCGAGAATATAAGCTTCACAAATAGAGCCCTCAACCCATGCCTTATTTTTCACCTTTCTCTTTAGGTTATTCAGATGCCGCTCGAAGGGGTACATCTACAGATAATCGACAAGACCACCAACACGTGCCTCATAGGAAAGATGAATTGGAAAATGCTCCATAGAGTCGAAGAATGTCATGCCCCAGTCCCAAAAATACGTAGGACTAGGACACGTAAGCATGCCAGCCGCATGGATATGGCAACTCCAATATATGGAAACCATAACCCATACGTACGCTATAATATGAATATCAAATCCACAAGTGGTATAAATCTATCACAAGTCACAGGGTATAATCTAAATCTCATCCATGGAAATCAAATACAAATAAATAACCAGTATTTATGAAACTAGATCTCAATAAGAAGTATCTAAGGATGATAGTTGGATGGAAACAAATCCACTATCAACTCGAATGGAAAGTATAACACAATAAACACAATATAAGTATACCAGCTAGCAATCACGGGATCGAAGAGAAGACATCCTCGAAACATAAGTAACCATCCGAATCTGCGCTCCTGCGAACACTCAAGAACAGATACACCTGGAAGGGGCCAGGTCCTCAGAGGGACGTAACAAGATACATAAAGCACATGCCAATAAAGTACAAAAATAAATATCCAATGGTCGCCTAACCGTCTAAGTGAATGCAATTTAGAACAACTTTCCCCACAAGTGAGCTATCTGGCTGAAAACTGGGATTTGGCATGGTTCTCTATTGGAGATCCAGGGGCCTAAAAAGTCACGTCGTCTTTCGAACGCCGGAGGCCCGCCTGATAATAATATAATATATAGTTGTCATCATCACCCGTATCTCCAGCGGAGAATCCGGGCGCACAATAGAAAAAGTGCAAAGGAGCTCAAATGTAGTACTTGTTGTTCTCCCCATCCCATGCTCTAAGCATGTCACATCCATGACATAATTTGGTTCATAGCCTATTCTTAGCACCCTAGCCCAATCCTGCAACCAAACAAGGACAAGGATGGGACCACCGTACTACAATAGGCTATGTCCCTATACCTCTAATAACTACTAAGTCTACTAGCATGCAAAGTTTCTAACAACAGTTATTCCTAACGCACGGCCCACACGTACAGGAGGCCAAACCCTGCACACAAGTTCATGATCTACATGAGACTCACAACTCGTGTAACAACTGTGTCACGGCCAATGAACCTAATGATGCTACATGATAATGGGGTAGTCTCATAAACAAGGTCAATGCAAATACATAAATAAAAATATATCGCGAAGACACCGTCGCGCAGTTTATATAAAAGTTAAAATATATGAACTAAGAAAAGAAAATAAAGATGCATGCAACATATGGAATATAAATAACAGTACAATGGCAAGGTATACTTGCCTGGGGTTTGAATACCAACAGTTGTCCTTGTATCAGTGGATTCTCCAGGTACTCCTCCAAAAGCTGAAATAAATATCACCAACAGTCTCAGAAAATATCAAATAGCTAGAAACGCCTGTCTTAGAGTCCAATTTGGACACAAGGGCAAAAATGACAGTTTCTGGTCAAAGTGGGGTCCACATGTGGGCCACTTCGCACCAAAAAATGTGTCAGAACCAATGGTCTCCAAATTCATCTAACTTAGTGTCAACAAGTCCAAAACGATGATACGAACCCAACGAAACTTCCAGAATTGGATTCTGATGAGCCGATCACAAAATCGCCCATCAAGAGGAACTGTGGGGCCCACGATACGCGATTTTGTCAACGTTCTCAGAATCGAACCAAACTTGGGTCACAGGACCAGCGTATTGCTACGAGTCTGATGGCGCAAGTTTCGTTTCGATCTGACATGTGTACACAGAGTTACAACGTGTTCCAGAACAGGCGGATACGGGACGTTATCGGCGGATACGCGTTGATTCGGTGTGCACGCACATCCAAATCAACTTCTGCGAAATCATGCACGTCCGTATCAACGGCGTGCACCTTTCGATAAAGACTGCGTGAGACCAAGTCGTCCCGTTTGGCGGGGCATACTCAGTTTCGGGGGAAAATAGGGCGTTGTTTTTTCTGTTTTTGGATCGCCGTTCGCGATCGCCACAGGACGCGACGCACCGAGCAGGTTGCACGGACATCGAGAGGGTTACACAGCCTATGCGTCACAACTGACAGAACGAAAAACGGAGCAACGAGGAGAGAGAACGGGTTACCTGAACGGGGCTACGCAGAACGGGGTTTCTTCGTGTCCGTGAGGCGATACGACACGAACTGCACAGTGTTGTGCCGTGTCCAGGTCAGGGTGCTGCTGTGTCCAGGTCAGGTGCTGCTGTGGGAGACTTGCTGGAGAAGGACAGCGAGGTAGAGGCGGCCGGCGCTCGGGTGCTGCTGGGAGTCGACGAGGTCGGGGCTGGGGAGGAAGACAGGGGGCCGAAGTTTGGGTCGAGCGGGGCGCTGCGGCTCGGGGATGGGCAGAGGACGGCGAGGTTCTGGTCGAGGGGTTTGTCGTCGGCTTAGGGCAGAGGAGGAAGACAGGTGGTGGAGAGGGTTGTGGGGGTTCGAGGTCAGGCGGGGGTCGGGGGTTTCGATGGAGAGGGAAGACGAGGGAGGAGGAGGTTCTGGTTGGTGGAGGAGTTAGGGTTCAGGGCGGCTGAGGGCTGGTCGGGGGTTTCAATGGAGGGGGAGGACGTCCTGGAGGAGGAAGGCGAGGGAGGAGGAGTTAGGGTTCAGGGCGGTCGGAGCGGCGCTGCTGGCCGGAGACGGAGGAGATAGGAGAGAGACTAGGTTTCCGGCGGTGGAGCGAGGGTTTCGATGGGGATTTATAGGTGGCCGGAACAGTAAAGTCGGCTAGGATTAGAATTTAGGGTTTCGGCCGGGTTTCGGGTCCGGGTCGGGTTCAATTAGGATCCGACCTGACCCGTTAAGAGCTGGGTTTGGTTCGGTTCGGTTCTCCTTGGTCCAGTTCGGGTCGGTTTAGTTTATTTTCAAATAAACCGGGTTCAATTTCAGGGTTTAATTTGGGTTAAATATAAATTAGTTTTTAGGGCTTTAAAAAATGTTTTCGGGGTCCAATAAATTTTTGAAAAATTACCCTATGTCTAGTTTTTCATTTTACACCAGAAAATATTATTTTCATAATATTTTAATATTAATTAACAACAATTAAAAAATCATTTAATCACAAAATACCTTAGTTTTAATTCCAGAAAATTACAGAAAATTGTGTAAAAAAAATTGTTTTAAAAACTTTAAAAAATCAGGGGATTTACAATCTACCCAACTTAAAATAATTTTATCCTCGAAATTAAAATTAAGTCACGGTAGAAAGTCAAGGATGGTATAAGATTTGCATTGTTTAAAATGCAAGGTCAGGTGTAAAGGAGTGGGATATGTTGCGCGTTGCACATCCCGAAAAAATCATAGAAAAATTTGCATGAGCGAAAAATAGGTTTCTTCATGTGTCATGTCCAATAGTGTGGACACCTAAATGCTCTTTTGTATAAAAGTGCCCAATAATTGGAAAATTGCACAAAGATGAGAATTAGATGATGGGCACGTCTACGATAAGGGTGTGGAATTTGTAGGAAGGCAGTGACTAGTGAGGTGCTCCAATTATCGAAGCAATAGTAAGGTGCGCTAAGTGATACCATATTATAAAACTAAATAAAAATACCGTGTTCTATTTCTAAGTGGATTTGGGCTAGCCTCAGTCTCACCATCTAAGCCAAGTAGGTCTAATTCTTGGGTGAGGGGGTTTCACAATCCAGCCAACTTAGAACAATCTCGTCCTCAAAATTAAAATAGGCATAATTTGTTAATCCTTCATGTATATAAGGCAAGTCAATCGCAATCTCCTTGTGATAATTAAAATCCTAATCATATCCATCGCAATCACTTCAAGGTTAAGATGATCACTGTTCCAATCAAAATTCAACCTATGGTTATCTCTTCTCACTTTCTCAAATTACCCACAGGCAAATTTAAATTAAATCCATATAACATCTTCAAGATTTAAATACACATATAAATTTGCCTCACGTTCTCCAACTATTATCATTTCCTCTAGAAGTAATTCGAGTCCAATATTATTGTTTATTTTTACTTATAAATTTTTGTATTCTTCAACTTTTTAAATTCCATTCACATCCTCAATATTTCAAATAGGTAGTCCAACCATCAAATTTTAATTCTTAATTTAAATCATCAAATTAAAAAATAATTTAAATGCAGTCCACCAATGTTCAAGTCTGAAATTCTATATTTATCCTCCAAATTCAAGTTGATGCTTTTACCTTCAATACTCAAAATTTTAAATTATGTACTTAAGGTATAAATATTGGGTCCTTAGTATCAAGATTTTTTTCTTTTTTTAAATTCATTAATCCTCATCATCTTAGTCATTCTTCTAAAATTCTCAAAATTAAAATGGCTTGAACCTCTCCCAATCTAATCTTACTTGATCACAATCTAAAAGAAATTTCTCTCGAGTTGATAATGCACTGCTACCCAACTTAGAATTTACCCATCTATCATATGAGGCTATATACCTTAAGAAAAATATTCCTTAATTTATTTACTCATGTTATTCAATCCTCGAAACTTCAACGCCGATTATATCACATATGATATGTCCTTAATTATGAAAGAATAATCCTCAAGTATGTGATCGGCCTATGGGGTATATCTAGTACTCTTTGTGTATCAAACTTATACCAAGCACGAGGTTTCGTCTTTCCGAAATAAGGGAAGACGAAGATCAATAATAAAGAGTTCAAGGGAGAGGTAATAGAATAGAAGTATCGGGATCAAGGCGTTTAAAGAATTCAAATAGGAATTGTCAAAGCAGTTGTGGATTAAAATCCTATTTTGGTAATCCTTTGTTCGCATGCTCGTATTAGTACAGTTATGTAACCGATACGATATGTCAGACATGTCTAGGGCAAGTATATTCGTCTACTAATTACTACATATCTCAATCCACATAAAGTAGTATTACGAAGGGTGAATCAAGCGCACTAAGGTTAGCTAGACCTTAATACACTGATTCTGAAATGTATTAGTGTACGCGTCCAATAATACATATGTCGTGAACAAGCTTGATAAAAGAATGAGCTTGCAAAACTAGGCTGTAACAGCAGCATAAGTTGAGGTAGCACAAAATATAAGTACGCTAGAGGATGATGAAAGGAGGTACAAATTAATTCAAGTTCAAAAACAAAAACAAAATAAGCAACAATAATAAAAACTCTACAATCTCTACAGTTATCATACAACCTCCTTGTCTAAGTCAGTAGTCGACCAAATAGGACATGGACCTCTAAATTCTATCGTCTGGATAAACACTGTCGTCTTATACTAGCATACAATTAATGTCATTCAATTACACTTCAATAATGGGTCAGAAGACTATGTGATACTAGGGTGTGAGGTATACTACATAACTTATAACAATTAAACTACTATTGTAATTGTCTTAAGAATACCGTAGAAGCTCCTCTTAAGGTCTACAAAAAGGGGTCTTAGTACCTATTAGGGTATCTGCTTACATTACATAGGTCATGGTCGTCTTAAGCCTTAGTCATAGTGCTTATAGAACAAGTGTCAATAGTAAGAATAGAAGAGTTACTAGCCGTTAAGTGGAAAGGGATCTAACTTATATCGAGGTGGGAGTACAAATTATGCGACTTAAAGCTAAGGGGTAATCATTAGGTCATAATCTACAATAATAACTTAAACTGTCAAGTTCTAATTACCAATCACATAGTTCAAAAATTCAAGAGTAACAACCAAAATCCTAGCAAGTTATATATATCCTAACATAGAATAAAATTACTTGGTCTATAATCAGAAGTGTCAGATGGCACGAGTTGTAAGATGAAGAGAAGAAACGTAATCAGTCGTCGCACACTAGCGAGCGCTATGGTCGCAGAGGAGCAATATATGAAATTAAAAATAGAGGGCTCTAGATAGCATCATGGTTTTCTAAGGGGAAGTGGTATGCTAGTTGCTATGTTTGAGGTATGATTAGGAAAATATTATATATATTGCTCTTGGCTTTCTAAGGCACTTTCTGCTTATCTCAAAACAAGAATCTAAATTTATAGTTCTCCAATACTTATCTAACTGCGAAGGTTAGGTTCAGTCCTAATATTAAATTTTGGTTTCCTATTGGTTCCTCAATACTAGGGTCAAACATTATGGTAAACTTCTAACTAACTCTAGTAGTGTCTATACTACTCTCAAGTCTTCATAATACATCAGGGGGTAATGGTAAACAATTCTAAAGATAAGGAATTCTAGGGTTCACTAGATATTCTAAACTTAGTAGTGTGCCTATATTCTTGTTGTATTCTTAATAGGTGTGCTACTCTAATTATCATCCTAATAACAGGGGTTCCTATATTCTTAGCAGAAGGCTATACTCAAAGAACTATTAGGGAAGCACATGAATCAAGCACGATGCTATTGTTCAAATAGAACAGATAGGAGGAAGGTAAATCATAGTCAATTGTGGATGAGATCCTATACTCTAGTCCAAGGTGCAGGCTTGTTCGGTACAGTAACGTAACCGAAACAATATGCTCTTGACCTGCATGGGCCACCATAAAAACATGTCACGCCCCAGTCCCAAAAATATGTAGGACTAGGAGACGTAAGCATGCCAGCCGCATGGATATGGCAACTCCAATATATGGAAACCATAACCCATACGTACGCTGTAATATGAATATCATATCCACAAGTGGTATAAATCTATCACAAGTCACAGGGTATAATCTAAATCTCATCCATGGAAATCAAATACAAATAAATAACCAGTATTTATGAAACTAGATCTCAATAAGAAGTATCTAAGGATGATAGTTGGATGGAAACAAATCCACTACCAACTCAAATGGAAAGTATAACACAATAAACACAATATAAGTATACCAGCTAGCAATCACGGGCTCGAAGAGAAGACATCCTCGAAACATAAGTAACCATCCAAATCTGTGCTCCTACGAACACTCAAGAACAGATACACCTAGAAGGGACCAGGTCCTCAGAGGGACGTAACAAGATACATAAAACACATGCCAATAAAGTACTGAAATAAATATCCAATGGTCGCCTAACCGTCTAAGTGAATGCAGTTAAGAACAACTTTTCCTACAAGTGAGCTATCTGGCTGAAAACTGGGATTTGGCATGGTTCTCTATTGGAGATCCAGGGGCCTAAAAAGGCACGTCGTCTTTCGAACGCCGGAGGCCCGCCTGATAATAATATAATATATAGTAGTCATCACCACCCGTATCTCCAGCGGAGAATCCGAGCGCACAATAAAAAAAGTGCAAAGGAGCTCAAATGCGGTACTTGTTGTTCTCTCCACCCCATGCTCTAAGCATGTCACATCCATGACACAATTTGGTTCATAGCGTATTCTTAGCACCCTAGCCCAATCCTGCAACCAAACAAGGACAAGGATGGGACCACCGTACTATAATAGGCTATGTCCCTAGACCTCTAATAACTGCTAAGTCTACTAGCATGCAAAGTTTCTAATAGCAGTTATTCCTAATGCACGGCCCATACCTACAGGAGGCCAAACCCTGCACGCAAGTCCGTGATCTATATGAGACTCACAACTCGTGTAACAACTGTGTCATGGCCAATGAACCTAATGATGCTACATAATAATGGGGTAGTCTCATAAACAAGGTAAATGCAAATACATAAATAAAAACTTATCACGACGACACCGTAGCGCGCAGTTTATATAACAGTTAAAATATATGAACTAAGAACAGAAAATAAAAATGCATGCTACATATGGAATATAAATAACAGTACAATGGCAAGGTATACTTGCCTGGGGTTTGAATACCAACAATTGTCCCTGTATCAGTGGATTCTGCAGGTACTCCTCCAAAAGCAGAAATAAATATCACCAACAGTCTCAAAAAATATCAAATAGCTAAAAACGCCTGTCCTTGAGTCCAATTTGGACACAAGGGCAAAAATGACAGTTTCTGGTCAAAGCGGGATCCACATGTGGGTCGCTTCGCACCGAAAAATTTGTCAGAACCAATGGTCTCCATATTCGTCCAACTTAGTGTCAACAAGTCCATAACGATGATACAAATCCAACAAAAATTCCAGAATTGGATTCCGATGAGCCGATCACAAATTCGCCCGTCAAGTGGAGCCGTAGGGCCCACGATACGCAATTTTGTCAACGTTCTCAGAATCGAACCAAACTTGGGTCACTGGACCAGCGCATTGCTACGAGTCCGATGGCACAAGTTTCGTTTTGATCCGACCTGTGTACACAAAGTTACAACGTGTTCCAAACAGACGGATACGGGGTATTGTCGGCGGATACGGGTTGATGCCGGTGTGCACGCACATCCAAATCAACTTCTGCAAAATCCTGCACGTCCGTATCAACGGCGCTCACCTTTCGGTGAAGACCGCGCGCGACCAAGTTATCCCGTTTGGCGGGACGTACTCAGTTCCGGGGGAAAATGGGGCCTTATTTTTCCTATTTTTGGATCGTGGTTCGCGATCACCACAGGACGCGACGCACCGAGCGGGTTGCACGAGAATCGAGAGGGTTATATAGCCTACGCGTCACAACTGACAGAACGAAAAATGGAGCAACGAGGAGAGAGAACGGGTTACATGAACGGGGCCACACAGAACGGGATTTCTTCGTGTCCGTGAGGCGACACGACACGAACTGCACAGTGCTGTGCCGTATCCGGGTCAGGGTGCTGCTGTGTCCGGATCAGGTGCTGCTGTGGGAGACTCGCCGGAGGAGGACAGCGAGGTGGAGGCGGTCGGCGCTCGGGTGCTGGGGGAGTCGATAAGGTCGGGGCTGGGGAGGAAGACAGGGGGCCGGAGTTTGGGTCGAGCGGGGCACTGCGGATCGGGGATAGGCAGAGGACGGCGAGGTTCTGGTCTAGGGGTTCGTCGACGGCTTAGGGCGGAGGAGGAAGACAGGTGGTGGAGAGGGCTGTGGGGGTTCGAGGTCAGGCGGGGGTCGGGGGTTTCGATGGAGAGGGAAGACGAGGAAGGAGGAGGTTCTGGTCGGCGGAGGAGTTAGGGTTCAGGGCGGCTGAGGGCTGGTCGGGGGTTTCGATGGAGGGGGAGGACGTCATGGAGGAGGAAGGCGAGGGAGGAGGAGTTAGGGTTCAGGGCGGTCGGAGCGGCGCTGCTGGCCGGAGACGGAGGAGATAGGAGAGAGACTAGGTTTTCGGCGGCGGAGCGAGGGTTTCGAGGGGGATTTATAGGTGGCCGGAACAGTAAAGTCGGCTAGGATTAGGATTTAGGGTTTCGGCCGGGTTTTGGGTCCGGGTCGGGTTCAATTAGGATCTGACCCGACCCGTTAAGAGCTGGGTTTGGTTCAATTCGGTTCTCCTTGGTCCGGTTCGGGTCGGTTTGGTTTATATTCAAATAAATCGGGTTCAATTTCAGGGTTTAATTTGGTTTAAATATAAATTAGTTTTTAGTGCTTTAAAAAATGTTTTCGGGATCCAATAAATTCTCGGAAAATTACCCTATGTCTAGTTTTTTATTTTACACAAGAAAATATTATTTTCATAATATTTTACTATTAATTAACAATAATTAAAAAATCATTTAATCATAAAATACCTTAGTTTTAATTCCAAAAAATTACAGAAAATTGTGTAAAAAATTGTTTTAAAAACTTTAAAAAATCAGGAGGTTTACAAAGAATCCAGGAGGAAACACCTTCTCAAGCTTACATAGTGTTACCGAAATGTCCTTCTCTTGCTTTTCTGGATGATCGACGAGCAACTTAGTAGAACAAAGATCTCTGAAGAATATGCTGAGCTCTATCAATGGATCATAAATGACCTGCGGTAAGAATTCCCGAAATACAATCGAAATTAACCTCTCCATGAATACGTGACAATCGTGGCTCTTCATACCCGCCAGTTTATTCTCCTTGAGGTCGACGCATCTTCTCAAGTTTGACACGTATCTGTCTGAAAACTTTAGACCCTGAATCCACCTACAAAGTCTTCATTTATCCTCTTTCTCCAGTGAGAAAACTGACTTAGGTAGCTTCAACTTTCCATTCCCCTCCTCTATCAAATGCAACGCAGGACGTCTACATATTTCTTCTAAATCCAACCTGGCCTTCGGATTATCTTTCGTCTTCCCCTTTACCTCCATTACAGTATGAATTATGTTATAAAATGCTTTCTTCTCGATATGCATGACATCAAGGTTATGTCTGATCAGATTGGTGCTCCAATATGGCAGATCCCAGAATATACTCCTCTTCGTCCAGTTATGGGTGCAACCAAATCCGTCACACTTGTACCCCTTAGCAGGCTCTTCTATAGCACTTGGTAAATCTTTTACCTCTTCTCATATCGTGTATCCGGGCCACCTTGGTGGTGGATTGGCCTTCTCCACAACGCCCTTGCGAAAAGCATTCATGTTCCTCCGGTACGGATGATCCTTCGGCAGAAAGTGTCAATGACAATCGAAGAAGCACGGTTTGCCTCCGTGTTTCAAATGGAAAGCTTTAGTACGGTCCATGCAATACGGACATGAGAGACGATCATGAGTGCTCCATCCCGATAATATTCCATAGGCCAAAAAGTCGTTGATAGTCCACATAAGTGCTGCCCTCATCTGAAAATTCTGCTTTCTAGAAATATCTTACGTGTTGGCACCTACTTCCCACAGCTAAAGTGCTTCCATGCTTCTCCATCGGATGGATGATCTAATACTCCTTCGATCTGTTTCTGCCTGTGCCAACTCATGTTATCTGCAGTCTCCTTAACCATAAACAACCTCTGCAACCGCGGCGTCAAAGGCAAGTAGTGCCTCAAATCGATAGACTTCCTTGCACCCACAGACTTTCCTCTACCAGTGGCCTTGTAGCGATCAGCACCATAGAATCTGCACGCATCTTCATCCTTGTCGTCTTTGTAGTACAACATGCACCAGTTGCGACATGCATCGATTTTCTTGTATCCCATCAAGAGCGATCTCACCATCCTCTTAGATCGGTACAAGTCTTTAGGCAACTTTTGCACCCTCGGGCAAGATCTCTATAATCAAATCGATCAGTCGATTATAGCATTCTTGTAACATGTTAAAATCGAACTTGATGCTCAACAATCTTGTAACCACCTCTAACGGTGAATGATCCTCACAACCAGGATATAATAGAGTCCTTGCATTCTCCAGCAACTCCATAAACTTTGCAGCATCAGCATTCGGTACCTTCTCAGCTGCATCATGATTGTCCAGATTGAAACTAGGCCCCGCCGCATCAAAAACCATGTTCACCCACCCGTCATCATAAGCAGCGTGGTCGTGGACATCCATATACGGCTCCACATATGGCTCCGACTCCGATGCTAGAGACACAAGTTCTCCGTGTGCGGTCCACTGATAGTAATTCGACGTGAAGCCCTTCGAGTACAAATGATATGTGACTTCCACTTCTGGATGATATTTCAAGTTACGACATCTCATACACGGACACTTAATTTTGGTACCGTCCATGTAGTAAGGGAACGCCTTAGCGAACTGCAGGAACTGCTGTACACCCTCAATGAATTTATCCCATATATCGCACATGTCATTAGGATAACGGTTATACATCCACGAACGATGATGCAGATAGTAATTCATATCCATTTATAGATACTTCTGCAAAAATGAAGTATGTGTCCTATAAATCGTTAAATACAGTATTATTCTCTGGAGGAAGGTAAGAACTGCTCTAACTTGATACACAATGCCTTATATATGTGTGTGTGTGCATATGGTTATTTGAGGGATTAAGTTAGCTTGGGTCACTAGGGAGAGCAGTTCACAGTGCAGCAGTGAGCAATCAGTGTGCCAGCTTTGTGCTAGCAGCTAGCTGTGTGTTTGGAGAGGGTCGAGAACTGCAGGCAATACAGTGCACAGGAAACAACAAGCACAACAGAGAAGCAGCAAGCAGAGTAGGCTCGGGCAGTGCATCAGCTGCCTCTTCAGTGCAAAAATGCACTACAGCAAGGCCAAAGCAGTACAGCCATATGTATCAGCATTTCAGCACTGAAACAACATTTTAGTGGCAGCAACATTCAGTAACTACCCGAGCTACACCAGCAGCAATGTAGCAAGGCCCTTCGAGCATACAACAAGCAATACAATATTGCAGCAACAACAAGCAATATTATGTTGCAACAACAGCAGCTTCCTTTTGTAGCACTTGAAGAACCAAGATTACAGGTCAAAAATCCTAACCCTAGGTCAAAAACCCTAACCCCGGGTCAAAAACCCTAACCCCGGGTCAAAAACCCTAATCCTAACCCCAGGTCAAAAATCCTAACCCTAACCCTAGGTCCTGATCCCAGGTTGTGTCAGTTTTGGGTTAGGGTTAGTGTCACATGTGTGTGTGTGTCATGTCTGTGTCAGTGTCTGTCATGTGTGTATGTCATATCTATGTCTATGTCATGCCGTGTCTTGTGTGTGTGTGAGAGAGAGAGTTAGGGTTTACCTAAAGGAGGAGGAGGAGGAGGGGGATGCCGGAGTAGGGCGCTGTGGAGGACGACGGTCGTCGGAGAGGGGGGGGGAACGCGGCGGGTTTCAGAATTTTTGAAAAATTCAACAAATGGGGGGAATCGAAACCGATCCCTAATTAACAAAATTTTAGCAACGTCAAAAAAAATGTCGCTAATAGAAATATTTTGCGACGTAACAGAAGTCGCTAAACCCGTAATTTTTAGTAGTGTTAGCGACGTTTTAGCGACGCAAATAATTATGTCGCTAACTTAGCGACGTCCATGACGTCGCTAATGATGTCACTAAATGTCTAAAAGAGATACGTCGCTAAGTACGTCACTAAATGAAACATATTAGCGACGTTTAGCGACCTTAATTAAACTTATAGCGACTAATCTTTTAAAAACAGAATTACAGTCGCTAAACGTCGATATATGTCACCAATTAGCGACGTCTAGCGACGTTTTTACTTGGAGTCGCTAATATATTTAAAATTAACGACGTTTTATGTTGACGTCGCTAAAAACGTCGCTAATCCCGCTTATTCTGGTAGTGTGCGGATACTCCTGATCGTCTATACCTGGCAAGGGACCAGGTCCTCAGAGGGACATAGCAAGATACATAGAAGCATGCCAATTGAATACAGTAAAATATGCATAATAGATAGAAAATATATAAGTACGCTGTACTAGACAATCTATATGAAATGCATAATGAGGACAACTATTCCGACGTATGGGCAGGGGTAGGCTACTCTATCTATCTCACAACTCACACACACGTCCATGAACATCATCAACCTTCATACCGCGAAGGTAGCGACCATCGTGACACCATCAGCCGACATACCGCGAGGGTAGCGACCATCGCGACACGACTACCGTAGTGCGTGCTAGTTACTACGGTTTATCAGAGTGGGTAGCCCATACGCCTACTGATTGTCCTTCCCTTCCATGATACTATGTGTCAAGTGTGTGTCAACGTATATATTATATAATTATGACTGAAAGAAAACACATATATAATACATATATAAAAATATGATAAGCATGCAGAGTACTGTAAGCAATTTGTCTGGCATGAAAGCTGCGAAGTGTAAACGTCCAGGCGTCAAGCACACAGGATCAGAAACTACGGCCTCCAAATAAACGTCTCCGGATGCTGAAATAAACATCACCAACGTTCCCAGAATAAGCGAGATAGCTAGAAAATACTACCCTTTCGTCCAATTTGGATACAGGGGCAAAACGGTAATTTTGGGTCAAAGTGGGGTCTACATGTGGCCCACTTTGTACCAAAATGCGTGCCAGAGGTAAAGGTCTCTAAATGGGACAAATTATAGGTCAAACAAATTCTAAATGTTAATATGAACTCAACAGTAAGTCCAATTTTGGATTTCGGTGAGCCGAACACAAATTCACCCTTAAAGTCAACCGTAGGGCCCGTAATTAGGCGGCTTGGTCAACTATCTCGGAATCGCGTAAAACTTGGGTCACAGGACCAGCGTGATACAACGAATCCAATGGCACAAGTTTCATCATATTCCGACTAGCGTACACAAAATGGGGTAGTATTTTACAAAAGTCGTGATGTGGGAACTTTTTACGGATACGGGGTGATTCCGATGCGCACACACGTCCGAATCAATTTTTGCGAAAGCCCATAAGTCAGGACATACCATACGCGCCTTTCGGTGCAATTGATATGTGACGGGACGGTCTCGTTCGGCGGGGCGCGCTCCGTATCATAAATTCTAATATTTTAAAAACTAGTTTTTACTCATATTTCAACCTAATTTATCTCTGGTTCTAACATAAAATAAAATAAACTAATTAGCAGAGAATGATCATGGTTATATAGATTTTATATAGCAAAAAGTAAATTTCAATTTTGATGTCTATGGTGGATGATATCAGCCTCTAAACATAGGTCGTTGGAACAGTTCGCAACAGTTTAAAAATATGGTTTTCTTCCAATTTGGCTTCGATTTCTACCTGGTTTTTAACGCTGCTCGAATATAACTAATTAACGGGGTTTAGAGGGGGATAGGTTGTGATCATACCGGTGAAGACGGATCCAAAAATGATGGAGAGACGAGACGGAAAATAACGCGTGAAGGAGGGGTCGTCGCTGCCTACTCCTGCTGCGGTTGCAGTCGCGATTTGCTGTCGCGGCCGGCCGGCGGCTCTCCGTCGGCGACTCGGGGGTGCAACGGTCAGAGGTCGGTGGTGGAGTGTAGGCGGAGGTTAGAGGAGGATAGGTTTAGGGTTAGGGTTTATAATAAGGGTATATATATAGGTGGGAGGAGCGGGGGAGATAAGACCTGGGCCACGGGGGTCGGCTCCTGTTGACGCGGGCGGGGTGTTTTGGGCTGTGGGGTTTAGTGTAGTTTAGGTTTTAAGGTTAGTTTAAGGGTTTAATTATTTAAGGATTTTAGTTTTCCTTTTCTTTCTTTTCTTTTCTTTTTCTTTTCTTTTCTTTTTTTTTCTTTTTTTTTCTTTTGTTTTTATTTCTATTATTATTATTACCATTACTATTACTATTACTATTATTATTATTATTACTAATATTATTATTATTATTATTATTAATTATTATTATTATTATATTTAATAACTATATATTATTTACATATATATATGAGGTATAGATAAAAAAAATATTTGTACCCAAAATAAATTCTAAAAATCTATCACTCTTCTACAAGGATTCCTAAAATAAAATAAAATAAAAATAATAGTTTTTGTGCAATAATTCTAAATGAGTATTTACCTAGGTAATTAAGTCAATAAATTTTATTTTCTAATTAACTAAGAAATAATATAAATAAATTCAATAATTAATTAAATAAATACAAATATTTAAAATTAAGGGGTTTTACATTCTACCAAACTTACAAAAATTTTGTCCTCGAAATTAACACTAACCCACATTCGTAATAAATCACTATAGCTATTAACACTTCATTGCAATCTAGCAGCGCTTCTTAAAAGGTTATGGTCATCCACCCTAACACTTTTTCTTCCTTACTGTCCATACACTATTCTTTTATCCTTTAACTTATCTACACTACCCAAATTATAAGAATTTTACTTGTAGTCAAAGTCTTTTGAGGCTATTGTCTAGGTTGTAAGACGAGTTTATTCATTAGGTCAAGAATTTTGGGATACCTGTCTGGAATCTCATAACCATAATTTTTTTCCCGTAACCGTCAAGTATCATAGTCTAATACTGTCACGCCACCTGGCCAGTATGGCTGCAAGTAATTTGACTACTCTACTATAATCGTCTAGCTGCAGCTGTTGCTACCTCGCCAGCGATTCGTCATAGTCATCAGTTCGTAACAAGTGCCTTCAACTCTTTCCTAAGCTTAGTCTAAGTTTTAGGACAACAATTAAGGTCTTGACTAACTTTATAAAACTATTAGAAGTATGAACTATTTCAACAATCCAACTAATTCCTGTTAGACTAAAGGATGCTACTTAAGGTTTAAAATAATAAGAGAATACATATATTGCTATAGTGCTCGGGAAGTACTTTCTCTCAAAGCACTCCAAGAACTGCTCCTAAGTCTGACGCGTACCCAATTGGCACTCCATTGATTCCCACCAGTGATGAGCGTTACCCTCTAGTTGGGTCCTTACGCCCGTCATCCATAGATCTGTAGGTAGCTGCGATGCTTCTAACAACTTCTTGGTGTTGGCAATCCAGTTTGTGGTCTCCTCTGGACTATCAATACTTTTATACGATTTGGGGTCCATCTGCACAAAGTCCTTGACTGAACCAACCCGAGCTTGCGGTACTGAAACTAGTGCCTGGGCTGGGGCAGGGGCTAGTATAGCCATTCTCTCAAGTGCTGCCAGAAATTCTAGCCTCTGCTCCGTCGCTTGCTGTCTCTGCTCTACAGCCTGTACGGCTGCCTGCTGACTCTGTTCCTACATTATCATTTGGAAGAATTGGAACAGCTGTGTCAGGATATCCTGTGGTGCTCGTGGAGCTGGAAAAGTCCCATTAGGTACCGTGGAAGGAGTTGGTGGAACTGGATTGTTAGTCAGTCCATTCGGTCCCGGAAGAAGAGGAGTCATTGCGGCCTCTCCTAGTGATTGGCCGTTGACCCCTGGAGACGTGTTGTCCCTGGTGGCGGCACGTCCGCTACGCAAATTCATCTCTCTGCAAGAGATGGACGGAGGATTAGGAAAAGTACGTGAATCAAGCAGGATACAAGCACTTAATTAGGACATGTTGGAAGAAAGGTGAGTTATAGTCAAGTGTGGATGAGACCTAAAACTCTAATCCTAGGAGCAGGCCCGCTCGGTACAGTTACGTAACCGAAATGGCTAACCCGACCTGCATGGGCCACCACAAAAATATGTCACACCCAGTCCCAAAATACGTAGGACTAGAATACGTAAGCATGCCAGCCGTATGTATATGGCAACTCCAATATTTGGATACCATAATACACAGGTACGCTGTAATATGAATATTAACTCACATGTGGTATATATTTTGTCATAAGTCACAAAAAATACTAATCTCATCCACAAAAATAAGTCATTAAAGAAATAACTAAACTAGAATAATGAGTCTGAATAATCCAAAAATGATAGTTGGGTGGAGACAAATCCACTACCAAGGACTATATCCATACTAAAATAAGAGAGGAGGATAAATCTCCAATATAAAATAAGAGGATGATAGAAGAGTACCAGCTAAAAGAATCCATCGCTAGAGATAATCAAAGATGCTCAGAAGGTAAGACCTCCTTGGCAGAAAATAATGCGTCAGGTCCTGGCCCGTACTCCTACGGGTACTCCTGATCGTCTATACCTGGCAAGGGACCAAGTCCTCAGAGGGATGTAGCAAGATACATAGAAGCATGTCAATTGAATACAGTAAAATATGCATAATAGACAAAAAATATATAAGTACGTTGTACTAGACAATCTATATGAAATACATAATGAGGACAACCATTCTGACGTATGGGCATGGGTAGGCTACTCTATCTATCTCACAACTCACACACACGTCCATGAACATCATCAGCCGTCATACCGCGAGGGTAGCGACCATCGTGACACCATCAGCCAACATACAGTGAGGGTAACGACCATTACGATATGACTACCGTAGTGCGTGCTAGTTATTATGGTTTACCATAGTGGGTAGTCCATACGCCTACTGATTGTCCTCCCCTTCCATGATACTATGTGTCAAGTATGTGTCAACATATATATTATATAATTATGACTAAAAGAAAACACATATATAATGCATATATAAAATATGATAAGCATACAGAGTACTGTAAGTAATTTGGCAAGGTATACTTGCCTGGCAAGAAAGCTGCGAAGTGTAAATGTCCAGGCGTCAAGCACACAGGATCAGAAACTATGGCCTCCGAATAAACGTCTCCGGATGCTAAAATAAACATCACCAACGTTCCCAGAATAAGCGAGATAGCTAGAAAATACTACATTTTTGTCCAATTTGGACAAAGGGGCAAAACGATAATTTTGGGTCAAACCGGGGTCCACATGTGGCCCACTTTGTACCGAAATATGTGCCAGAGGTAAAGGTCTCTAAATGGGACAAATTATAGGTCAAACAAATTCTAAACACCAATACAAACTCAACGGTATGTCCAATTTTGAATTCCGGTGAGCCGAACACAAATTTGCCCTTAAAGTCAACCATGGGGCCCGTAATTATGCGGCTTGGTCAACTATCTCTGAATCGCGTGAAACTTGAGTCACAGGACCAGCGTGATATCACAAATCCAATGGCGCAAAGTTTCATCATACTCCAATGAGCGCACACAAAATGGGGTGATATTTTGCAAAAGACTTGATATGGAGACTTTTTACGGATACGGGGTGATTCCGACATGCACACATGTCCAAATCAATTTTTGCAAAAGCTCACACGTCAGGGCATACCATACGCGCCTTTCGATGTAATTAGTATGTGATAGGGTGGTCCCGTTTGGCGGGGCGCACTCCGTATCGCAAATTCTAATATTTTAAAAATAAAATTTTCTCATATTTCAACCTAATTTATCTCTGGTTCTAACCCAAAATAAAATAAACTAATTAACAGAGAATAATCTTGGTAATATAGAATTTATATAGAAAAAAGTATATTTCAATTTGGATGCCTTTGGTGGAAGATATCATCCTCTAAACATAGGTCGTTGGAACAGTTCGCAACGGTTTAAAAAATATGGTTTTCTTCTAATTTGGCTTTGATTTCTACCGGTTTTTAACGCTGCTCGAATGTAACTAATTAACGGAGTTTAGAGGGGGATAGGTTATGATCATACCGGTGAAGACGGATCCGAAAATGATCGAGAGACGAGACGAAAAACAACGCGTGAAGGAGGGGTCGTCGCTGCAAACTCCTGCTGCGGTTGCGGTCGCGATATGCTGTCACGGCCGGCCGGCGGCTCTCCGACGGCGACGCGGGGGCACAGGGGTCGGAGGTCGACAGCGGAGTGTAGGTGGAGGTTAGAGGGGGATAGGTTTAGGGTTAGGGTTTATAATAAGGGTGTATATATAGGTGGGAGGAGCGGGGGAGATAAGACCTGGGCCGCGGAGGTCGGCTCCTATAGCCGCGGGCGGGGTGTTTTGGGCTGAGGAGTTTAGTGTAGTTTAGGTTTTAGGATTAGTTTAAGGGTTTAATTATTTAAGAGTTTTTGTTTTCCTTTTTTATTCTTTTCTTTTCTTTTCTTTTCTTTTCTTTTCTTTTTCTTTTTCTTTTCTTTTTCTTTTTCTTTTTCTTTTATTTCTATTATTATTATTACCATTATTATTATTATTATTATTACTAATATTATTATTATTATTATTATTATTACATTTAATAACTATATATTATTTACATATATATATGAGGTATAGATAAAAAATTTATTTGTACCCAAAATAAATTCTAAAAATCTATCACTCTTCTACAAGGATTCCTAATATAAAATAAAATAAAATAAAATAAAATAAAATAAAATAAAATAAAATAAAATAAAATAAAATAAAATAATAATTTTTGTGCAATAATATTAAATGAGTATATACCTAGATAATTAAGTTAATAAATTTTATTTTCTAATTAACTAAGAAATAATATAAATAAATTTAATGATTAATTAAATAAATATAATATTTAAAATTAGGGATTTTATACCTCATCTCACTTACATCAACAACTATAAATGGCCATACCCATGCTTGTATCTCAGTCATGTATATTACCAACACCAACACCCAACTGTGACCTCTCCTCAAACCAAAACTGAAACCTAAAACACACATCAACAATTGCATCACCTTCTCCCCCTTAATTACGCATACCCTCTATGATACTATCACACTAAAGCACACTTGACACTCTCCTCAATTCTTAATACACACCCTCTAAATTGTACACATGTATTAACCTTCACTCACCCACGTGCACTTGGCATTACACTTAAACCCGGAACCTCCCCTTGTTGTGAACTCTTACTGCTTGAACATGCTGCTGCCACTGCTCGACTTGTTGCTGCTGCCACTGCTCGAGCATGTTGTTGCTGCAACTGCTCTCTCATCTCCCATACCCAAAACAACATACAAGGGATATATATATATATATATATATATATATATATATATATATATATATATATATATATATATATATATATATATATACATCATACGTATACATTATATACCTATATAAATATAATCTAGTATCAATTGATCAAACACTTAGAGCATGTACTTATGATATTCATGATACGTATCCAAGTGAAAGTCCAAAACCCAAATTCTCTATAATTAATCAATCCATCCTACACATATATAACATCTATATATACCCAATATAGCCTGCTACAAAAGAAATTAAAGAGAATTGTGCAAAACACCCAAAATTGGGCCCCGTATCACACCGTATCGCAAAATATCATGATACCGCAATCTGAGCTTGTTTTACGCCGAGGGACTGTGCCTGGCGTAAATTGGAGATTCGCTCAGTCTGGCGTAAAGCTGGAGAGGCCCTCAGTCGGCCATCGACTTCTCGCGTAATCCGGAGGGTAGGCAGATTGTCCTCTTGCTGGCATAAAGGCCGAGAAGTTGCGTACTCGCCTGCTTGCTTCCCCTCGCGGAGATCACGGCGCTCATCTGGTTCCTCGTAGAGGTCAGATGTTGTCTTGCGCCTGGAGCGTGATTTGTACTTCCGACCTGGCGCTGAGGCATTACCAGAAGTTTGGTCTGTACCGCGCATAGCGGGAGACTGGTTTCTGCGCGTAAAGCGCAGTGGATACTCCTGGGTTAGCGCTGAGGCTTTGCACAAAGTTTTGTCTGTACCGCGCGTAGCGGGAGACTGATTCCTACGCGTAGAGCGCAGTGGATACTTCTGGGTCAATACTGAGGCTTTGCCCAAAGTTTTGTCTGTACCGCGCGTAGCGGAAGACTGAGTTTTACGTACAGGGCATGGAGAGAGCAGTGCTACAACCTTATTGGTCGGAGAGATCGGAGAGTCCACATGAATGGTAGAGGATGTCTTGGGCATCCACACTTTGCGCAGCTTCCTGTTGTCTTGGACGGAGAAAGAGTGAGAGCTACCCTCGGTTCGAAGCATGTCTTCGTAGGCAGACTGGTCGAACTGGACGACCAGTGTCTTCTTCACGGATCCCACGGATACCGCATCGTGTTGAGCAATTGCTTCCTCATCAGAAGAGAAAGATGTCCCCAGCAGAGTCACCATCTTGTTTGTGGTATTAAACGAAAGAATGAAGATGTATTCAATATGGGGTTTACACAGAACCTGCCTTCTTTGGTTTACAAACAAACTTGTACAATTTGATCCTATACGAGGATATGGGAGTACAATTTATTTAATCTGGGTAAATATTGCTATAGGTGTCTGATCTGCAGTCGATCACTTTAGCCCTTGGACCATACGATGTTGAAGAAGTGCCGTAGAAGACAGGAAGCAGCTTCGAAGGTTGCAGGAGAGGGTGGATGCATGATGCCAAAGTCGTCGATCCCTACTCTTTGCCTGAGCTCCGGGTGCTCTCTCTCTCTCTCTCTCTCTCTCTCTCTCGGGTTCGATCTTCCAATTTTTGTCGACCTGGTTCGATCTTCAAGTTTGAAGTTTTTCCCCCTTGTTCCTCATTGATAGAGGTCTCTATTTATAGAGTTTTAGTGACAGTGACCACTCCGTCGGTGTAACAACCGAGGAGTAGAAAGTACAGCACCCTTTTACACAACGGTTAAAGTAACCAATGCCTGCGTATAGATGATCTTTTGAATGAGCATGTGACGCGGGTCCAACTAAGGGACACAATGCGTACAATTGCTACGAAGATTACGGCATAAAAGCCACGTAGGTAGGTATCCATTGTGTAGAAGAGGTTGGCATAGAAGCCAAATGTCTGTCACCATGGCATAGAAGCCAAATAGTTATCAAACCGGCATAGAAGCCGAACAGGCGTAGAAGCCGAACAGGCATAGAAGTCGAGTGGTCGTAGAGGCCGAACAGGCATAGAAGCCGAGTGGTCGTAGAGGCCGAACAGGCATAGAAGCCGAAGGGGCACAGAGGCCGAACAGGCATAGAAGCCGAAGGGGCACAGAGGTCGAGCAGGCGTAGAAGCCGAATGGGCACAGAGGCCGAGCAGGCGTAGAAGCCGAAGGGACACAAAGGTCGAGCAGGCGTAAAAGTCGAATGGACACAGAGGCCGAGCAGGCGTAGAAGCCGAATGAGCACAAACGCTGGATGGGCGTAGAAGCCGCTGCGTACCGTGCCACAGTACTGATGTGGACGTCTTAGCCGGAATTACGACTTTTGAAGATATAATCAAATCTCTTGCATTAAATGCCGAGATTTGCCACCATCCTGTGCATTAAATGTGGAGGCGTATTCTTTGACGGTCTGCAACGCTTTCTGCGTATCAGTCGCAGAGATGTGCCTCAAGAAACTGTCGTCGCTCTGTGCATTAGGCGAAGAGACGTGCCTCGAACCCCGTACAGAGTGCAGCTTTTGGCGTAGCAGGCAGTTTGTCTACTGCAGAACGTAAATAGCTCGCATTTTGCCTGTGTAAAACAAGGCAGCGTATCCCTTTGTGCTTGAAGAAGCAGTTTACGCGAAGGGGATGGCGGTATTTGACAGCCTGGGTGGCAGTGCAGTGCCATCATTATAGCCATCGCTTGGGTAGTCGAGCCGTATCCCTTTGCCAGAAGTCCAGATGTCAGGTTCATTGTAGGCTCTGACAGGTTCATTGCAGGATCTGACAGGTTCACTTCGGGGAATATGAAGCGTCTCTTGTACACCTCAACGCTGCGTATGAAAGGGGAGGAGTTTTACGCCCTGGAGGCGATGAAGCACCCTGTTTTATGCTGAAGCGGCTTGGACATACTGCCTTACGCGGATAGTCCTTTGAGCTTTTATGTTTCACGCTCTGTTCTAGTGGAAAAGGCTCTGTTGCACGCTTGATGGCTCTTAAGGCCTCTGCCTATGCTGCTCTGCACCGATATGCCGCGTATAGTCATCCTGCGTATTTTTTATGCTTCTACAAGACCCCCTTCAAAGCTTTCAAATTCCTCGAAAGTTGGAACGCTTTGAATGAAGCATGAACCGCACCTCGTGACTCGAAACATTTCTGAATGGAGCGTTGAAACGGTCGATACCGACTTTATGGCAGATTTATTAGGGACCGGTGTGACCCCTTTCGCCTATAAAAAGGCTGGGGGAGTTAGCCTGTTCTCCCCATATTTTCATCACCACACAAAGATGATCGCCGGAGTTCGTCGGGTCGATTTGAGGAAGAAGGAGATCATGTTCTTCCAGCGTGTAAGGAGCCAAAATAGACGGCGTCTTCGAGCAAGTGTCCACTGCAACGATGGATCATGGAAGGATATCTTAGCCGCCCTTGCTCGGGATAATCAGCAACTTTGTATGGTGGTTCTTCCGGGAAGAGGGAAGGATCATATTTCACCATACTGCTTGCAAGCTGTATCTCTTCTCCTAAGACCCCCGCGGACGAGATTAGACAAACCGTAATCTGTCGTCCTCGATCGAGTTGGGCTTAAGAAGCCTCAACTGGATCGACCATGGCGTATGGAGGATCTTCTTGTTCATGACTGTGGTAGTCGATGAACTGTCTTCGAAGAAGAGGAAGATCTCCACCCATGCGAGAACCTGTCAGAACAGCTTCTGGGTGATCTTCAGACGATGAGGGGGTATCTCCTTTGTAGACGGAGTTTCCCTCAGTTGTAATCATGAAAATGAAAAGAAATCCCTTGTAGATTGGATTTCCCTTATATGTAATCATGACTTTAATCTTTAATAAAATCGTCTTGCTTCTTCATATGATCATCTTGCCATACGTTGCTGTAAAGTCTGAATATGTGTAGCTTCAACACGTCTGAATCTTTATGCCGACTCTGATAGAAAGAGTATTAGGCCCTGTCCTTTACGCATAACGAATAGTCCATAGAACGTTGTTTAAGCATTTTGAACATTTAGAACTGTCCTGTTGCTAGGACTGAGGAATCGCGTAGAACTCTGAACTTCTGATGAACAGAATTTTTGTTCAGACTTCGTCTTTCAAGAATGACTTCTCGAAAAATCCCTTGAAACAGGGTCGAGAAATGGCTGTCTAACTAAGTTGCCATCTTTTGATAGACGAGATATTCAGACTGGAGTCTGGATGAACCTCCAATTGACCCGAGAAGAGTAATTTCTCAATGTTTGAACTCTTGTATGCTTCGGGTACTTGGGATATATTGAGGTCAAGAAAGAGTATCTTCTGTGTGAACTCCTGTAATCGACCGCCTTGAGTTCGGATATGCGAAAAGTCAGATATTCGTAGCGTAGATGAGCTGAAAATCTTGAGTTCGTAGGCCTGTTGAGCGTAGAAAGCCACCGAGCGTGAGATCATCGATTTGGAGCTGCTGAGCGTGAAGTCGTAGGTTTGTAGCCTCTCGAGCGTAAAAGCTACCGAGCACAAAGGCATCCGGGCATAAAACCATAGACTGATAGCTTGCGAGCATAGAACCGTAGATCTGTTGCTGTCGGGCGTAGAAAGCTCCTTAGCGTAGAACTGTAGATTTGTAGCCTGTGAATGAAAGAAATCTTCCGAGCGTAGAGGTTGCGGATATGTTGCCTCCGAGCATAAACTAAGCGCCACCGAGCGTGAGATCATCGATTTGGTACCTACTGAGCGTAAAAAGTCGTAGGTTTGTAGCCTCTCGAGCATAAAAGCTACCGAGCACAAAGGCATCCGGGCGTAAAAACCATAGACTTGTAGCTTGCGAGCTTAAAACCGTAGATCTGTTGCTGTCGAGGGTAGAAAGCTCCTTAGTATAGGAACCGCTGACCTGCTTTTGCACGAAAAACTCTTCAAATTTGCTGACTGTCCGTCTTTCGAGAGTAGCGGGCTGACGTAGTACCCAATCATAACCAAATATTTAATTTGTGAGATTCGGTTGGGGTTTCGAGGAGCCGCCTGAGGATTCGAGGAGTCGACCCGAATTCTATATATATCCCAAGCTTCTGGAGAGAGAAACTTTTTATCCGTCTTCTGCGAGAGAGAGCTTTGATTGTTTAAGTTTTTTCCCCTCGTACTTTCTCCGAGCACTCCAGGTTTCCAGTAATGGCGCCGAAGCAAACCCTCTCCACCAAGGGAAAGAGCATAGGCTCTTCTTCTCGTGCTTCTGCCCCGGCGAGAGAGTCTTCGGTCGGGCGATGCGAACTTCCTTCTGAGCGAAGGATCCTGCCGACGAGTAGTGCACCCGGTCTTAGAGGTATAGCCATCAGAAATGACAAAGAACGACGAAAAATCCTTCGCAGACGTTGAACGTGACCGCGCTAGGTCATCTTCTGTGCTGATAGCCTCTTTGAGGAAGATGACGCACGGAGACGTTTTCATCTTTTACGCCCATATTTCTAATGTGTCAGCGTAAAAACTCCATGTCTTCGTAGTTATGAGCGTAAAAGCTCTGGCTGCCGAAGACCTGGTGTATACTGTAAAATTTTAGTTTTACGCTTTGGATGGGACCTCCGGCATAATAACTAGAATTTTAGCAGTCTGGCGTAAAGTATGGACCGTATACCGCCAATTATGCTTTTGGGATATGACTCCTGGCGTAGGATGACCAAATTTTGTACAGTCTTGGCGTAAAGCACCGACTGTCGCTTCTTGGTCTTTATGTTGCAAGGTTCGTAATGACGTGTTTTCCTTGCATTTTTGCAGTCGACTTGCATGAGTCTCCACTGGCCGAGGTGATGGGATCCGCTGCTGGGATGCTGCACTCGAACTACTTGGAGGATCTGTCGCACGTGACATTTCCTATCTCCGAACCCCAGTATCCCGAAGGGAGGGGGATCTTGATATCGGCTTAGGGCGAGCGAATGCTGCTGAGCATGATCAACGGAAAGCCCCTAATGTACGTAGATGGGGAGCAGTACATCAAGCCGGCCTTCCTCTTTGGGGACATGATAGACAAGCAGTCCCAGACGAAGCCCAAGAGAGAACCCTGGGTTTTCTCTACCGAGAGCGTGGTCTTGTATCTGCCCACGATGCTGAGAGATTATCCGATCTCGGCTTTCTTCCATGCCACACATCGCAGGAGGATGTTATGGACGCTGACTCCTGATCTTCATGGGAAGCCGGGAAAGATCTTTCATCTAAAAGGAGTCGACCGGGGTCGTTCGTCAGCCGCCCCACTGGCGTCGTGACGTTGTTCAGGGGACTGTGCCCGGGCAGCGTCCCAAGTGAAGACAGTTTAGTGATCCAGCCGGTGCAATTGCCGACTTTCTGTAATGACTTCATGGTGCAAGGGGGGGTATACCCCAAGGAGAATCCTCGGTGCAATGGGTGGATCACCCCAACAAATCTCCGATGGCCCTGCCTAGTTGACTGGACTTTAAAGCATTTTCGGAGAGAGCTGGAAATCATCGGACTGTATGCCGCCATGAGCGTGACGAGTGTTGGGTTGCCTCCCAACCCTAACCTCTTTCTGGCGCTGATGGAGTGATACATTTCGCTCATCGGGATACCCCGTATGAAGAGTATGTTCCTACCAACCGGGAGTTGGAGGACTCGGATCCTCGGGTTATGGAGGTGTATCAGGAGCTGATGTGTCACTACCTCGCGTGTACTGCCTTTTATAATGAGCCTTCTGACTTGGCTCACACCACTAAGTGGATGTCCTACCTCTTCTTCCACCGGGCCAGGGCCGTCAAGTCGGTGAAGGTTTCGGGGGATAAGCATGAGCCCGTGAACTGTTTGGCCGTGCTCAGTGCCGAGGTCGTTGAGGACCTTATGGAGGAGGCCAGCGCCCCAGATCAGTTTCTCAATGACGGGGTAGGAAAGTACCCTGAAGGCACTAAGGCCTATAGTTACTTGAGGCGCTGCCGCAGGCCTTTGTCTGAGGAAGCCAAGCTGGCCGGCTTTCTCTTCCTATGGCTGCGTCGAGTAGTGGTGCCTGGCACCACGTCCGTGGACCACATTCATCGGAACATCCTGTGGCCCGCCGTCCGTCTGGTGTTCGGGGCAAGGCTAGGCTTGCTTCCTGCCATGGTGTGCCGTATACAGGCTGGACTGCGAGCCATGACTGACGGGTTGCTCGTCGATGAAGCTCGACGTGAGAGTTTTCCCCGGGTGGAGTTACCATACCTGTACTTGATGGGATGGTTAATTCTTCACAACACCCGGGTGATGTCTCCCGGTCCTGGTAGCAGCATGGGGGGTAGTTTCTTGCTGAACTACAAGGGCTCCCTCTGGAACGTGACCACAGTCGTGGACTGTCGGCTGGCGCTGAGCCTTGGTCATTGTTGGAAGCTCCTCTGCACCGTCCCTTCTGTACATCGTAATCAGTCGGGGATTAGGCTCGAGGGTTTAGGCGGAGAAAAGACCAATCTTTCCCCGGAAGCCTTTAATTGGTTGGTCTGCATCAGACCCTTCCATTTGCTGTACAGAAGTGAGGATCATTGCTTCTTCGAGCCTTACTTGCCCAGTCGGTTCGTGAGGCAGTTTGGGTACGATCAGCTGCACATGGGCAATGCCATCGCCAGCTTCAGGTCCCGGGGCGGACTCATTGATGGAGCCAGGGGGTGGCGGTACTTCATCATGGGCTGCACGGGAGCAATCTTTATTGTGCCGGTCGCCACCCTCTCCACGGAGCTGCACATCTTCCATTCTCATGCTCAGTTCTACGTGGCGATCAACACCCTCCATCGTGACTTTGACATGCTTGGAAGCTTCAGGGTGCCTTCCTCCAAGCCTGGGGGAAGAATCGAAGTCCCCTCGGTTTTATCTGACTAGGGCGAGGAGTTCGCCATTCCGGATGAGCCTCTGGTGTCGGTGCCGAGGTGTGAAGTGCCTCCGCCTGCGGGGGCTTTGGCGATCTCAGGGAAGCGAAGGGCTTCTATCTCGAAGCAGACTTCCCCTCGCAAGAGGAAGAAAAAGATGGCTGATCGCCCTCTCCGGATTCCTGGCATTGAGGCTCCTAGAGAGGAACCTGCTGCCTCTCCTGTTGGGGATGTTCCTTTGATTGGAGGTTCCCCGTCTCTCGGAGAGGGACCCTCAGTTTCGGCTGGCGGTGTCGGAGAACTCCTGCTTGAGGCTGCCGTTGCTGCCACTGCCTCCGGTAGTGGAATGAAATCGCCCGCGTGGCCGAGACAAATGGGAGAATCTTCCTCTAGACCAGCAACGGAGGAAACTCCTGCTGCGTTCGTGAGCACGACCAGCGAGGTTCCAGTTGACGAACCTCGAACACGTCTCAGCGGAGGCTTGGTGGAGCTCTTGGCGATGTCGGTTGGCCCACCTCCTTCTCCAGGTATGACAGTTCATATTGCGTCATTAAGGCGTGACATAGCTACATCGGCTGCAGACGCGGCATATATACCGTTGGCTACGGGTAAAGGTCATCTTTATGTCTCCTCTTAGAAAGATTACTATCATATTGATGTCAACTTTCTTGTCCTCTTCTCAGGGGATGGTGCCCACGGGGAGTATAGCGTTGAAACGCCTTCTGGCTCTGCTCGGGCTCCTGACGATGATACGGAGGCGTTCCACTTCGAGGAGGAAATGGCTTCGGGGGCTAGCTCGCCCGGAGTGGTTTCGTCATCTCAAGAGGAGGATGAACCCGTCATCGTGACCTCGCCTCTTGTGAGTATGGCGATGACTTCGACCGTCATTGCCGCACCTTCTTCGGTCGCACCACCTGTCGAGGCGGCGGCCGTGGCCACCTCGTCTGCAATCGTCCTTGGAGGGAAACTCGCCAATATCGCGGCCACTCCAAGCGTTCAACCAGATCTGGTTGCGCTGACCGAGCTGTATACCGGCACCTTCTACGCCAATTTGAACACGCTGATAACAATGGTGTTGGCGAAGAATCTGGATTTTGAGAGCCTGAAGAAGGCTTCCCAGTTTTCGATTAGGGCCGTCAGAGAGTTCGGCGATTCCGGGGTAGCTGACGCCCTGGAGGCGATGGTTAATAGGTTGGAGCAACCCATTAACGAATACTTACAGCTGACTCGGGGCAGTTTTAAAGCCGAAGTCCAGGCCAGATACGACTCCATGACTGCGCGGCTTACCAAACAGCTGGAGAGCTTAGATAATTCTATCAAAGCCCGTAAGCTGGAGACGGATAAAAGAAAGGCCGTCATGGAGGAGGCTCTTGCTCTCGAGACGAAGTGCCAATCCGAGCACGAAGGAAACGCAGCGAGGGTCTGCAAGTTGAAGGAGAAACTCGCCCGGGCAGAGGAGTGGGCTTCTCAGTCGCTGGCAGGTCTAGGCGTAGCGTTTGGTCGACTGAGCACCGCGCGACGGGACCTGGAGCGTGCAAAAGCTGCTCGAGATGGCTCTCTTCGGGCAAGGGCTGAACTGTCCTTTACGAATAATCATGAGGCACGGCTGGAACGGGCCCGCGCTGATGCCTTGGTTTCCAGGGGCGAGAAGGTAGCTGCACTGGCGAAGCTGATTCGTGATCTGACTGCTCCCCCGCAATGATGTACCCTTTCTTGCTTTTAGCTTCCCTAATGTAATTCTGCTTTTTTTTGGAAATAAAGCGAATCTTTTCTGACTTTGTGGACCCATCATTTCGGAATGTAAATGACAGGTTTAGGTGAGAGTGATATCAGAGGTAGTATGGACGTGATAAACTCTCGATAAACTTCTAGCAGGACATACCTATTCAGAGGTCATACGGACATGATAGAATATGACCTAACTAGCTTCGTTGTGGAAGTAGTTTTGTCATAATCGGGATTCCAGCTATATTCCACCCTGGGGTAGAGGAGGTTAAGCATAGTACCTCTTCAGGAATTTACCGTTGATAGGAGCCATTAATAGGTCTCTATTAGGCTGGGCTAACCTGTAAGCGCCATTCGAGAACGTTGTCTCGATCATATAAGGGCCTTCCCACTTGGGCTGAAATTTCCCTTTACTCATGTGAGTGAGAATCATCGGCCTTCTTACGGCTAAGACTAGCTCGCCGACCTTGAACACTCTTTTCTTTACTTTATGATTAAAAGCTCTGGAAATGCGTGCTTGGTAGAGCGCGATGCGCTGTTGAGCTTGGAGGTATTTCTCGTCTAATCCTTCGAGCTCCTGAAGCCTTAACAGGTCATTCTTTTATTGGGTCAGCTCATTAGTCACGGCTATCCTGAGCGACAGGATCTGGATTTCGATGGAAAGAACTGCTTTGGTCGAAGAGATCGGAGAGTCCACAGGAACGGCGGAGGATGTCTTGGGCATCCATACTTTGCGCAGCTTCCTGTTGTCTCAGACGGAGAGAGAGTGAGAGCTACCCCCAGTCCGAAGCATGTCTTCATAGGCAGACTGGTCGAATTGGACGACCAGTGTCTTCTTTACGGATCCCACGGATACCGCATCGTGTTGAGCAATTACTTCCTCGTCAGAAGAGAAAGACGTCCCCAGCAGAGTCGCCATCTTGTTTGTGGTATTAAACGAAAGAATGAAAGTGTATTTCAATGGCAGGGTTTATACGAGACCCGTGCCCTTTTGTTTACAAACAAACTTGTACAATTCGATCCTATACGAGGATGCGGGAGTACAATTTATTTAATCTGGGTATAAATTGCTATAGGTGTCTGATCTGCAGTCGATCACTTTAGCCCTTGGACTACACGATGTTGAAGAAGTGCCGTGGAAGACGGGTAGCGGCTTCGAAGGCTGCGAAGGAGGGTGAATGCACGGTGCCAGAGCCGTCGACCCCTACTCTTTGCCTGAGCTCCCGACTCTTCTCTCCTTCTCCTTCTCTCTCTCTCTCTCTCTCTCTCTCATTCTCTTTTTTTACCAATTCTTCGACCTTGTTCGATCTTCCAAATTGTCGACCTTGTTCCCCATTGATAGGGGTCTCTATTTATAGAGTTTTGGTGACAGTGACCACTCCGTTGGTGTAACAACCGAGAAGTGGACAGTACAGCACCCTTTTACACAACGGTTAAAATAACCAATGCCTGCGCATAAATAACCTTTTGAGTGAGCATGTGACACGTGTCCAACTAAGGGGACAAAATGCGTATATCTGCTACGAAGATCACGGCATAGAAGCCACGTAGGTAGGTATCCCTTGTGTAGAAGAGGTTGGCGTAGAAGCCAAATGACTGTCACCCCTGGCGTAGAAGCCAAAATAGGCATAGAAGCCGAACAGGCATAGAAGCCGAACAGGCATAGAAGCCAAACAGGCATAGAAACCGAACAGGCATAGAAGCCGAATGGTCGTAGAGACTGAGTGGGCATTTGAAGCCGAATGAGCACAAATCCTGGATGGGCGTAGAAGCCGCTGCGTACCATGCCAGAGTGTTGATGTGGACGTCTTCGCCGGAATTACGGCTTTCGAAGGTGTAATCAAATCTCTTACAGAGATTTGCCACCATCCTATGCATTAAATGTGGAGACGTATTTTGAAGGTCTGCAGCCCTTCTGTGCATCCGTCGCAGAGACGTGTCTTGAGGGAAACTGTCACCGCTCTGTGTAATTTGACGTAGAGACGTGCCTTGGGCCCTGTACGAAGTGTAGCTTTTGACGTGGCAGGCGGTTTGTCTACTGCGGAGCGTAAAACAGCTCATGTTTGCCTGTGTAAAACAAGGCGGCATATTCTCTTGTACGCGAAAGAGCGGTTTACGCTGGGAGGACTTTGGTAACCGACGGTTTGGTGATATTTTAACCAAATCCTCTGCATTAAATGTCGAGATCCGCCATCATACTGTGGGCGCATCCCGAGGGGTCTGCCATCGTTTCCAGCCGTCGTCTGGGTAGCCGTGCAGCACTTTTTGTCAGGAGTCAGAGGCCAGGTTCACTGCGTGACTTGACAGGTTCATTTCGGGGAAAACGAAGCGTTCCTCGTACGCATTAACGCTGCTTTGAGAGCGGCTGAGTTTTACGCCATGGAGGCGATGAAGAACTCTGTCTTACGCTGGAGCGGCCTGGATGTACTGTACTTACGTGGATGGTCCTTTGAGCTTACACTTCATGTTGTGTTTTAGCAGAAAAAGCTCTATTGCACGCTTGATGGCTCTGAAGGCCTCTGTTTATGCTGCTTTGCATCAAGAGGCTGCGTAGATCCTCCCAGCATATTTTTCATGCTTCTACAAGACCCCCTTCAAAGCTTTTAAATTCCTCGAAATTTGAAACACTTTGAATGAAGCATGAATGGCCCCTCGTAACTCGAAATATTTCTGAATGGAGCATTGAAACGGTCGATGCGGACTTTATGGCAGATTTATTGGGGACCGCTGTGATCTCTTTTGCCTATAAAAAGGCTGGGGGGTAAACCTGTTCTCACCACATTCCCATCACCATGCAGAGATAATCGCCGGAGTTCGTCGGGTCAACCTGAGGAAGAAGGAGATCATGTTCTTCCAGCATGTAGGGAGCCAAAAAAGATGGCGTCTTCGAGCAAATGTCCACTACAACGATGGATCATGGAAGGATATCTTAGCCTCCCTTGCTCGGGATAATCAGCAACTTTGTATGGCGCTGCTCCAGGAGAGAGGAAGGGTCGTCTTTGACCACACTGCTTGTAAGCGGTGTCTTCTCCTGTTATACTCTCGGGGATGAGAGAGAAGACAAGCTGTAGCAGCCGTCTCCCAGGGCTGAGTTGGGTTTAATACCTCAACCCAATCTACCGTGGCGCACGGAGCATGGGATCTGCATAATTTATGCAAGCCCCAACTCTGTCGTTCTCTCGCCACTGATCATCTCCTTCGAAGAAGAGGAAGACCTACACCGATGCGAGAACCCGGTAGAACGGATTCTGGGGGCGATCTTCCGACGAAGAGGGGGTATCCCCTTTGTAGACGGAGTTTTCCTCAGATGTAATCATGAAAATGAAAAGAAAACCCTTGTAGATTGGATTTCCCTCATATGTAATCATGACTTTGATCTTTTAATAAAATTGTCTTGCTTCTTCATATGATCATCTTGCCATATGTTGCTGTGAAGTCTGAATATGTGTAGCTTCAACACGTCTGAATCTTTACGCCGACTCTGTAGAAAGAGTGCTAGGTCCTGTCCTTTACACATAGCGAATAGTCTATCGAACGCTGTAGAGCATTTTGAATATTTTTAGAACTGTCCTGTTGCTAGGACTGAGGGACCGCGTAGAGCTCTGAGCTTCTGATAAACAGAATTTTTGTGTTCAGACTTCGTCTTCAAGAATGACTTCCCGAGAAATCCCTTGGAACAGGGTCAAGAAATGGCTATCTAACTGAGTTGCCATCTTTTGATAGACGAGATATTCAGACTGGAGTCTGGATGAACCTCCAATTTTGGACCCAAGAAGAGTAATTTCTCAATGTTTGAACTCTGTATGCTTCGGATACTTGGGATGCTTTGGGTCAAAAACGAGTATCTTCTGTGTGAACTCTTTGCAATTGACCGCTTTGGGGACTGTTTCGAATATGCGAAAAGTCGTGGAGCGTGAAATCATCAGTCTGTAACCTCTGGGCGTAAAACACTATCGAGCGCGGAATCGTAGACTTGTGGTTCCTGAGCGTAAAATTGTAGGTTTGTTGCCTCTCGAGCATAAAAGCTACCGAGCAAAAGGGCATCCGGGCATAAAACTATAGACTTATAGTTGTCGAACGTAAAGTTGTAGATTCGTAGCCGTCGAGCGTAGAAAGCTCCTTTAGCATAGGACTGGAGATCTGTAGCTTGTGAGCGTAGAACACCATCGAGCGTGAAATCGTAGACTTATGGTTTCTGAGCGTGAAGTCGTAGGTTTGTTGCCTCTCGAGCATAAAAGCTACCGAGCACAAAGGCATCCGGGCATAAAACCATAAACTTATAGCTGTTGAACGTAAAGCTGTAGATTCGTAGCCGTCGAGCGTAGAAAGCTCCTTTAGCGTAGAACTGTTTGATTTGTAGCTCCTGAAAAGAAAGTTTCTTCGAGCGTGAAGTTTGCGGATCTGTTGCCTCTGAGCGTAAACTGAGCGCCATCGAGCGTGAGATCGATGATTTGTTATCTACTGAGCATAAAGTCGTAGGTTTGTGGCCTCTCGAGCATAAAAGCTACCGAGCACAAAGGCATCCGGGCGTAAAACCATAGACTTGTAGCTTGCGAGCGTAAAAAACCGTAGATCCGTTGCTGTCGAGCGTAGAAAGCTCTTTTAGCGTAGAACCCGCTGAACCGTTTTGTACGAAAAACCTTTCAAATTCGCTGACTATCCGTCTTCCAAGGGTAGTGGGCTGACGTAGCATCCAATCATAACCAATCTGTGAGATTTGGTTAGGGTCTCGAGGAGTTCGTCCGAGGATTCGAGGAGTCGACCCGGACTATATATACCCCAAGTTTTTTAGAGAAAAACTTTTTATCTGTCTTCTGCGAAAGAGAGCTTTCGACTGTTCGAGTTTTTCTTCGTTCCTTCTCCGAGCACTTCGAGTCTTTCAGAAATGGCGCCGAAACAAACCCCCTCCGCTAAGGGAAAGAGCATAGGTTCTTCCTCTCATTCTTCTGCCCCAAGGAGGGAGTCTCTGGTCGGGCAAGGCGAGCTTCCCTCCGAGTAAAGTATCCCGCCGACGAGTAGCGCACCCGGCCTTAGAGGTAGAGCCTTTGGGGTGACAAAAAATGACGAAAAATCCTTCGCACATGTTGAACGTGACCGCGCTAGGTCGTCTTCTGTGCTGATAGCCTATTTGGAGGAAGATGATGCACGGGGGCATTTTCATCTTTTACGCCCACATTTCTAATGTGCTAGCGTAAAGACTCCATATTTTCGTAGCCCTGAGCGTAAAAGCTCTGGCTACCGAAAGTTGGCGTATATCGTAAAATTTGAGTTTTACGCTTGTGGAGGGGACTTCCGGCGTAAAATAACCAAATGGTTATGATCCTGCGTAGAGCACAGACTGTCATTTCCTTGGTCTGTATGTTTGTGCAAGATTTGTAATGACATATTTTCCTTGTACTTTTGCAGTTGATCTGGGCGAGTCTCCACTGGCCGAGTGATGGGCTCCGCTGCTGGGATGCTGCACTCGAACTACCTGGAGGATCTGTCCCACGTGGCATTTCCCATCTCCGGACCCCAGTATCCTGAGGGAAGGGGGTTTCTGATATCGGTTCAGGGCGAGCGGACGCTGCTGAGCATGATTAATGGCGAGCCCCTGACCTACGTAGACGGGGAGCAATACATAAAGCCGGCTTTCCTCTTTGGGGACATGATTGACAAACAGTCCCAGACGAGGCCCAAGAGGGAGCCCTGGGTTTTCTCTGCCGGGAATTTGGTTTTGTATTTGCCAACGATGCCGAGGGATTATCCCATCTCGGCCTTCTTCCATGTGACGCATCCCAGGAAGATATTGTGGATGCTGACTCCTGATCTTCATGGTAAGCCGGAGAAGATCTTTCATCTCAAAGGAGCTGACCGGAGGTCGTTTGTCAGTCGCCCTTCCGGCTTTGTGATGTTGTTCCTGGGACTGTGCCCAGGTAGTGTCTCGAGTGAAGACAGCTCGGTGATCCAGCCGGTCCAATTGCCGACCTTCTGCAACGACTTCATGGGACAAGGCGGGGTATATCCCAAGGAGAATCCTCGATGTAATGGGTGGATCGCCCCAACAAACTCCCGATGGACATGCCTAGTGGGCTGGGCCTTGAAGCACTTCCGGAGAGAGCTGGAGGTCATTGGGCTATATGCCGCTATGAGTGCGACGAGCGTCGGGTTGCCTCCGAACCCTAACTTGTTCCTGGCGCTGATGGAGCGGTACATTCCGCTCACTGGGACCTTTGCCACTCCACTGGGGGAGTTGGGATTGGCGCTCCATGAGATGGCAGTTGTCTCGAGACTACCGATAGGGGATACCCCCTATGAAGAGTATGTTCCCACTAATCGGGAGTTGGAAGATTTGGACCCTCGGGTGGCGGAAGTATATCAGGAGCTGATGTGTCAATACTTTGCGTGCACCACTTTTTATAATGAGCCTTCTGATTTGGCTCATACCACCAAGTGGATGTCCTACCTCTTCTTTCACCGAGCTAGGGCTGCCAAGTCGGAGAAAGCCTCGGGGGGCAAAAATGAGCCCGTGAATTGTTTGGGCGTGCTTAGCGCCCAGGTCGTCGAGGGTCTTATGGAGGAGGCTGCAGCTCCGGATCAGATCCTCGTCGAGGGGGTAGGAAAGTACCCCGAAGGCACTAAGGCCTGTAGTTACTTGAGGCGCTGTCGCCGGCCTCTGTCTAAGGAAGCCCAGTTGGCTGGTTTCCTCTTCATATGGCTGCGTCGAGTAGTAGTGCCCGGCACAGCTTCCGCGGACCGTATTCACCGGAACATCCTGTGGCCGGCAGTGCACCTGGTGTTCGGGGCAAGACTGGGCTTGCTTTCCGCCATGGTGTGTCGTATACAGGCTGGCTTGAGAGCCATAACTGATGGGTTGCTCGTTGATGAAGCTCGGCGTGAGAGTTTTCCCAGGGTGGAGTTACCATACCTATACTTGATGGGATGGTTAATTCTCCATAATCCCCGGGTGATGTCTCCTGGCTCCGGTAGCAGCTCAGGGGTATATTCTTGCTGAATTACAAGGATTCCTTCTGGAATGTGAACACAGTCTTAGACTGTCGGCTGGTGTTGAACCTCAGCCACGGCTGGAAGATCCTCTGCATTGTCCCCTCCATTCATCGCAATCAATCAAGGGTGCGGCTTGAGGATTCAGGTGGAGAGAAGACCGACCTTTCCCCGGAAGCTTTTAACTGGTTGGTCTGTATTAGACCCTCCCATCTGCTGTATAGGAGCGAAGACCATTATTTCTTCGAGCCCTACTTGCCTAGTCGGTTTGCCCGGCAGTTTGGGTACGATCAGTTGCACATGGGCAATGTCGTCACCAGCTTTAGGTCCAGGGGCGGACTCATTGATGGAGCAGAGGGTGGCGGTATTTCCTCATGGGTTGTACGGGGGCAATCTTTATCGTGCCGGTCGTTACAACCTCCACGGAGCTCCGCATTCTCCATTCTTACGCCGAGTTCTATGTGGCAATTAACACCTTCCATCATGATTTTGACATGCGTGGAAGCTTCAGGGTGCCTTCTCCCAAGCCTGGGGGCAGAGTTGACGTCCCCTCGATTTCTTCGGACGAGGGCAAGGAGTCTGGTACTCCGGATGAGCCTCTGGTGTCGGTGCCGAGGTGTGAAGTGCCTCTGCCTGCGGGGGCTTTGGTAGTCTCTTCTGGGAAGCGATGGGCTTCTGCTCCGAAGGAAGTTTCTCTTCGTAAGAGGAGGAAGGAGGTGGTTGCTCGTCCTCTCCGCATTCTTGGTGTTGAGGCTCCCGGAAATAAGCCTGCCTTTCCCCATATCAGGGATGATTCTTTGGCTGAAGATTCCTCGCCTTTTAGAGAGGGACCTTCTACAGTTCCGGCCGGCGACGTCGGAGAATCCTCGCTAGAGGTCGCTGTCGTGGCTGCTGCTCCAGGTAGAGGAGCGAGGTTGCCTGTGTGGCCGAGGCAGATGGGAGAATCTTTCCCGAGGTCAGTAGCGGGAAAAACTCCCGTCGTGTCAGCGAGCACGTCTGGCAAGATTCCAGCTGATGAACCTCGACCGCGTCTCGATGGAGGCTTGACGGAACTCTTGGTGATGTCGGTCGGCCCACCTCCTTCTCCAGGTATGACGGTTCGCATTGCATCATTAAGGCGTGGTTTAGCTACCTCGGGTGCGGATGCGTCGTATATGCCGTTGGCTCCGGGTAAATGTCGTCTTTATGTCTCCTTTTAGAAAGATTATCATCATACTGATATTAACTTTCTTGTCCTCTTTTCAGGGGATAGCGCCCACGGGGAGTATAGCGTTAAAGCGTATTCTGGCTTCGCTCGGGCTCTTGACGATGATACGAAGGCGTCCGACTTCGATGAGGAAGTGGCTTTGGGGGCCAGTACGCCTGGAGTAGTTTCGTCACCTCAAGAGGAGGATGAACCCGTCGTCGTGACCTTGCCTCTTGTGAGTGTGGTGATGACTTCGACCGCCGTTACCGCACCTTCTTCGATCGCGCCATGAGTCAATGCGACGCCTGTGGCCACCTCATCTGCAATTATCCCTGGAGAGGGACTTGCTGATATTGCGGCCGCTCCCGACGCCCAGTCGGATCTAGTTGCGTTGACCGAGCAACATACCAGCCTCTTCTACACCGGTTTGAAAATGATGATATCAATGGTGTTAGCGAAGAGTCTAGATTTTGAGCGCCTGAAGAAGACTTCTCTTGCTTCGATCGGGGTCATCAGGGAGCTCAGCGATTCTAGGGTAGCCGACGCCCTGAAGGCGGTGGTTAATGGGTTAGAGTAACCCATTACTGAATACTCGCAGCTGACTCGGGGAAGCCTCGATGCTGATGTCCAGGTTCGGTTCGACCTCATGACTGTGCGGCTTGCTACAAAGCTGGAAGGCCTAGACAACTCCATCCAGAAGTATAAGCTGGAGATGGATAGGAGAAAAGCTATCGTGGAAGAGGCTCTTGCTGTTGAGACGCAGTGTCGATCCGAGCCTGAAGGGAATGCGGCGAGGGTCTCCAAGCTGAAGGAAAAACTCGCTCGGGCAGAGGAGTGGGCTTCTCAGTCGCTGGCGGGTCTAGAGGTAGCAGCTGGTCGTCTGAGCGCAGCGCGACAGGATTTGGACCGTGCAGAAGCTGCTCGTGCGGGCTGTCTTCGGGCGAAAGCCGATCTGACCCTTACGAACACTCCTGAGGCACGGCTGGAGCAGGCTCGCGCCGACGCCTTGGCTCTTAGGAATGAGAGGATAGCTGTACTGGAGCGGCTGATTCGCCATCTGACTACTCTGCCATTATGATGTATCCTTTCCCTTTTTGCTTGCCTAGATGTAATTTTGCCTCCCTTTTGGGAATAAATAAAGGCGACTCCTTTCTGACTTTTGTGGACCCGTCATTTCGGAATGTAAATGACAGTTTTTAGGCGAGAGTAATATCAGAGGTAGTATGGACATGATAAACTCTCGATAACCTTTTAGCGGGACATCTATTCAGAGGCCTTACGGACATGATAGAGTGTAACCCAACTAATTGCGTTCTGGAAGTAGTTTTGTCAGAATCGAGATCCTCGCTATATTCCACTCGAGCGGGGGAGATTAAGCATAGTACCTCTTCAGGAATTTACCGTTGATAGGAGCCATTAACAGGTCTCCGTTAGGCTGGGCTAACCTGTAAGCGCCATTCGAGAATATTGTCTCGATCACATAAGGGCCTTCCCACTTGGGCTAGAATTTGCCTTTACTTCTGTGAGTAAGAATCATCGGCCTTCTTATGGACACCCTTTCCTTCACTTTATGATTGAAAGCTCTGGAAATGCGTGCTTGGTAGAGCGCGATGCGCTGTTGAGCTTGGAGGCGTTTCTCGTCTAATCCTTCCAGCTCTTGGAGCCTTAACAGGTCATTCTTTTCTCGAGTCAGCTCATTAGTTACGGCTATCCTGAGCGACAGGATCTGGATTTCAATGGGGAGAATCGCTTCGCTCCCGTAGACCAGCGAAAATGGGGTACAGCCTGTCGGCGTCCGTACCGTTGTGCGGTATGCCCAGAGATATTCGCCCAGCTTCTCGTTCCAGTCTCTTTTGTTTGAAGAGATGAATTTTTTCAAGAGTTTGATAATGGTTTTGTTGAAAGCTTCCGCCAAACCATTAGCAGCTGGGTAGTATGCCGTAGAGGCAATATTGCGTATTCGATTTTTATCGCAAAATCGATGAAACGTTTGTCTGATGAACTGAGGCCCATTGTCGTGAATTATCCTCCGGGGTACCCCGAAGCGATAAATGACGTGATGCTTGATGAACCTGATCACATTAGATGTCTTCACCTCAGCGAGAGGGATTGCCTCTGCCCATTTGGAGAAGTAATCCGTGATGGCCAGTATGAACTGGTGACCCCTGGAAGAAGACGGGTGAATAGGACCGATGATATCCATACCCCATGCTTCGAAAGGCCAGGATGCGACCGTGGGATGTAGATGTTCGGACGGTTGATGTATGAAGTCTGCATGAACCTGACAGGCTCTGCAATATCTTGCATACCGTATTGCATCTGCAATCATAGTAGGCCAGTAATAGCCCATTCTCCTGATGCGATCCTGTAGCTTAGGACCGGGTTGATGCGCTCCGCACACGCCGTCGTGAGCTTCACGGATAATTTGTTGTGCTTCGTCATTAGAGAGGCATCTCAATAGTAATCCTTCGTAGGTCCGGCGATATAGGCTTTGTGAAGATGCATCGAAATAGAAGCGTAGTGATCGTCTCTTGACGGATACTGCTTCTTTGGGGTCCTCCGACAAGATTCTGTATGCCACAAAATCTATGAAGGGACTTGTCCAATCTCTCGTAGGAGGATCGGTGTTGACAGCATAGCTGCGTTCTATGTGACAGTTGTTCTTCACACAGAACAAGTCTCTGTTAAGAAGGATTACCGAATTCTGCCTTCTTACGGGAGTAGCTAAATCTGCCGCTAGATTGGCTAGGGCATCAGCTTCCAGATTCTGAGATCGAGGTACATGCTCTAGGAAGAACTCCTTGAATGTCATGGCTATCTCGACCGTCGCTTGGTGATAGGGGATGAGGTCTGGATTCCGGACTTCATATATTCCCCTGACTTGATTGACGATAAGCAGAGAATCACCGAAAGCTTCCAGGGACTCTACCCCCAGCTCTTTAGCAACTTGGAGCCCTATTAGTAGAGCGTTGTACTCTGCCACATTGTTGGAGCAGGGCTCGCTAAGAGAATATGCTCGGTAGATGACGAGCTGATCAGGGGCGACCAGGACGACTCCCACTCCCGAAACGATGTTTCCCTTAGGACCGGTTCTGGAGGCGCCATCGAAGAACAGTTGCCATGCGTCACTTTTCATTGCGGAATTACATTCTGCAACTTCGTCGGGAATGTCTTCGTATAATTTGGAGGCCTCCGGGATCGGGTGAGCAGCTAGGAAGTCGGCCAGCGCTTGGCCTTTGATGGACTTCTGCGGTACGTATACCATGTCATATGTTGTTAACAGCATCGCCCAAGTTGCGAGTCGGGAATTAAGAACGCTCGGCTTGATCATCAGTACTCGAAGAGGGTTAATCCTGGAGATGATGTGGATAGTCTGGCCGGTGACGTAGTGCCGCATCTTTTGGATAGCGAACATCAGAGCCAAGCATTCTTTCTCCACTGGGTTGTACCGGTGTTCGGCTCCGACCATCATCCTGCTGAAATAGTAGATAGCCTATTCATGCCCTACATCGTTCTTCTGTGCGAGAAGAGCTCCTAGCGAATGATCCATTGCTCGGACGTACAGCAAGAACGGTTTTCCCATAACGGAAGGCACCAGAACTGGTGGACTGGTGAGGTAGCGCTTGATATCTCCGAACGCTTGTTGGCAGATTTCATCCCATACGAAGGATACACCTTTCTTCATGAGATGAGAGAAGGGCTGACATCTCCCCGAGAGGTTGGATATGAATCGCCGGATGTAAGCCAGACGTCCTTGAAATCCCCTGAGTTCCCTCAGATTACGGGGCGGTCGCATTTCCATGATTGCCTGGACTTTATCAGGGTCCACTTGGATGTCTTTGGCGGTAATGACAAATCCCAGGAATTTGCCACTATATACACCCAGAAAGGACTTCGTAGGGTTCATCTTGAGTTGATGTTGGCACATTAACTCGAATACCGTCCTCAGGTCTTGAATGTGATCACCTTTGAGGCGGCTCTTGATGGCTATGTCGTCCACGTAACATTCTACTATTTTGCGTAAATGCTCGTGGAATATGTTACTCATAGCTCGTTGGTATGTAGCCCCGGCGTTCTTCAATCCGAAGGGCATGACCGTGTAGCAATATACTCCCAATGGTGTCCGGAAGGCGGTGTGCTTCTCGTCTTCAGGATGCATCTTGATCTGATTGTACCCTGAGAACCCGTCCATGAAAGACATGCGTTCAAAGCCGCAGGTGTTGTCGATCATGATGTCCGTAATGGGAAAAGGGAATTCATCCTTGGGGCAGGCCGTATTCAGATCTTGGTAATCGATGCAGATACGTACCTTTCTATTTTTCTTCATGACTGGGACAACATTGGCGACCCAGTCGGGATATTGTTCTTCCCGGATGAAACCACAGGCTATCAACTTCTTGACTTCAGCTTCGATGGCGTCCATCATATCTGGGCGGAACCGGCGTTGGTGTTGCTTTACTGGCTTTGAATCGGTCAATATATTGAGCTTGTGAGTAGCTACTTTTGGGTCCAGGCCTGGCATATCCTCATAATTCCATGCAAAGACGTCGATGTATTCCTTTATCAGCTGTATAACTTCTTCCCTTTCAGCTGGGGGAAGGTTGTTACAGATAAATATTGGCTTCGGCGAAAGTTTACCCCCAACATCGATCTGGATAACTTCATCTTTGGTGGGAGGTTCTCTTTGCTCGAAGCAGAATTCCCACTGTGTATCCATTTGCTGAGCCCAAGAGTCATTCTCAAACGGCTCCGAATCCTGCTCATCTGCTCCTGAGGGATCTGTCACCACCATATTTACTGATAGTGTTTGTTCGAGAGCATCAGGTGAGTCGAGGGGCGACGAGCCGTTCTAGGAGGAGGAAGAGATGTCCTCGTCTGACTTAGAAGTCGCAAGGGCGGTGGCATATCCTAATCCGAAATGGGTCTGTTGATAGCGGGTGTTGCCGTACGGCGGCGTTCGTCTGCCTCTTCCGTAGTTGAGGCCTGGCTTCCGCTTTAAGTCGTAGCCCATGTTTTGCATGATCTTCAGCGCTTGAGGGCTGTATCGGTGAACCTGCATTCTCCCAGTATCGTTGTCGAAAGGATCTTCCTGGGCAGTCGGTTGATTGCGCGTGCGGCCAAAGACTATCAAACGCTGGCTGCTGCAGGTAGGCGGGACGATGAAGATAAAATCCTTGTGTGGCCCATATGTCGTGACGACGTTGGACGATGACGCCACTTCCCAGACATACGGACGGTAGGAGTTTATAGCTTCCAAGAATTTTTGTGCTATTGGTTCTACGTCATGGGGAGTTGTCTATATACTTGCTCAGAGGTGATATGGATATGGCAATTTTTGCGGACTTAACATTATTGGCGTACTTTAGAATTTAAGTACGAATGTTAAGTGTAGACGACAATCGATATCAGAGGTAATATGGACATGATAATTAATGGTCGAAAGTTTTTTAGAGGTAATATGAACATGACAAACTTTGTGATTGTGACTCCATCGGGGAGGGAGGCTCATATCTGCTCAGAGGTAATATGGACATGGCAATTTTTGTGGACTTAACACTACTGGCATACTTTAGAATTTAAGTACGAATGTTAAGTATAGACGACAATCGATATCAGAGGTAATATGGACATGATAATTGATGGTCGAAAGTTTATTCAGAGGTAATATGAACATGATAAACTTTGTGATTGTGACTCCATCGGGGAGGGAGGCACATATCTGCTCAGAGGTAATATGGACATGGCAATTTTTTTTGGACTTAACACTACTGGCGTACTTTAGAATTTAAGTACGAATGTTAAGTGTAGATGACAATCGATATCAGAGGTAATATGGACATGATAATTGATGGTCGAGAGTTTATTCAGAGGTGATATGAACATGACAAACTTTGTGATTGTGACTCCATCAGGGAGGGAGGCACATATCTGCTACTCTGCCGTAGTGACCGTTCTCTTTTTTTTTTTATAGACGCAGAGTGATGACCTTGGCATCGATTAATTCCTGAATTCTCCTTTTTAGCACATAGCAGGCCCTCGTAGGGTGATGAGTGTACCGATGGAAGAGGCAATAATCTGGGTCATCGACTCTGTCGGCCCTCTCAGGATATCTGACGTCGGGTAGTTGGAGCTTACGTTCCTTCCTTAATATATTGAAGATTTCAATTATGTCATCTTCTTTGAAGGAGAAAGTTCCTTTTGGTCGTGGGGCTTTTGATGCCTGAGTTTAACGGTCTTCCGGGAAGATAGCCGTTGTTGCGCCATCTTCGGATCCTGTGGATATTCTGCCCCTAGCCTTGGACGCTGCTTTGTTTCGTCGAGGCAAGTTACCCCCAGACACGCTGTGGTCCCTGGTCGTAGAAAATGATTCAGCAGGAGTTGTCTCTGGTCGTACAGGATTATATTTTAAAGTTTTGGGATTAGCAACATATCCCAATCCGAAACGAGCTTGCTGATGGCGAGAATTACCCTGCAATGGTGTTCGTCTACCCTTTCCATAGTTGAGGCCTTGCTTTGATTTCAGATCATAACCCATGTTCTGTATAATCTTCAAAGCTTGTGGGCTATACCTGTGGATTTGTATTTTTCCACTCTCAGGCTCGCGGAATTTTTCCTGTTCAACCGGACCGTTCTGCTTGTGTTTGAAGATTATTGGATGCCGATCGCCGTGGGTAGGAGGGACAATAAAGGCATCATCTTCATATGGTTCATACATCATGATGATATTAGATGTTGATGCATCTTCCCATACGATCTCCCCCCGTTTGATGGTCAGGGGTTCTAAAACCTGTTTACGGCTCCTGTCTTTGTCTTTTTGGATTAGACGGGTACGCAGGTCAAGGGGATTTGCCGAAGAGGAAGACGAAGGCTTGTATCTTCTATCCCTTTCAGCGGGTACGCGGAGACCGGGCACCCCAGTTTTCCCTATACCACCTGTATACAACAGGTTCGCCATCTGGGCGGCGGATAATCCTCTGGGGGGTTTCTTTCCGCAATCTGAGCTTGTTTTACGCCGGGGGACTGTGCCTGGTCTAAATTGGAGATTCGCTCAGAGTGGCGTAAGGCTGAAGAGGTCCTCAGCTGGCCGTCGGCTTCCCTCATAATCCGGAGGGTAGGCAGATTGCTCCTTCGCTGGCGTAACGGCCGAGGAGTCGAGTATTCCGCTGCCTGCTTCCCTTCGCAGAAATCACGGCGTTCATCTGGTTCCTCATAGAGGTCAGATGTTGTCTGTCCTGGCACTGAGTCATCACCAGAAGTTTGGTCTGTATCGCGCGTAGCGGGAGACTGGTTCCTACGTGTAGAGCACAGCGGATACTTCTGGGTTAGCGCTGAGGCTTTGCCCGAAGTTTTGTCTGTACCGCGCGTAGTGGGAGACTGATTTCTGCGCGTAAAGTGCAGTGGGTACTCCTGGGTTAGCGCTGAGGCTTTGCCTGAAGTTTTGTCTGTACCGCGCGTAGCGGGAGACTAATTTCTGCACGTAAAGCGCAGTGGATACTCCTGGGTTAGCGCTGAGGCTTTGCCCAAAGTTTTGTCTGTACCGCGCATAGCGGGAGACTGAATTTTACGTACGGGGCACGGAGGGAGCGATGCAACCACCTCATTGGTCGGAGAGATCGGAGAGATCGGAGAGTCCACAGGAACGGCGGAGGATGTCTTGGGCATCCACACTTTGCGCAGCTTCCTGTTGTCTCGGACGGAGAGAGAGTGAGAGCTACCCCCAGTCCGAAGCATGTCTTCGTAGGCAGACTAGTCGAATTGGACGACCAGTGTCTTCTTTATGGATCCCACGGATACCGTATCGTGTTGAGCAATTACTTCCTCGTCAGAAGAGAAAGACGTCCCCAGCAGAGTCGCCATCTTGTTTGTGGTATTAAACGAAAGAATGAAAGTATATTTCAATGGCAGGGTTTATACGAGACCCGTGCCCTTTGGTTTACAAACAAACTTGTACAATTCGATCCTATACGAGGATGCGGGAGTACAATTTATTTAATCTGGGTATAAATTGCTATAGGTGTCTGATCTGCAGTCGATCACTTTAGCCCTTGGACTACACGATGTTGAAGAAGTGCCGTGGAAGACGGGCAGCGGCTTCGAAGGCTGCGAAGGAGGGTGGATGCACGGTGCCAGAGCCGTCGACCCCTACTCTTTGCCTGAGCTCCCGACTCTTCTCTCCTTCTCCTTCTCTCTCTCTGTCTCTCTCTCTTTCTCTTTTTTTTACCAATTCTCCGACCTGGTTCGATCTTCCAAATTGTCGACCTTGTTCCCCATTGATAGGGGTCTCTATTTATAGAGTTTTGGTGACAGTGACCACTCCGTCGGTGTAATAACCGAGGAGTGGACAGTACAGCACCCTTTTACACAACGGTTAAAATAACCAATGCCTACGCATAAATGACCTTTTGAGTGAGCATGTGACACGTGTCCAACTAAGGGGACAAAACGCGTATATCTGCTGCGAAGATCACGGCGTAGAAGCCACGTAGGTAGGTATCCCTTGTGTAGAAGAGGTTGGCGTAGAAGCCAAATGACTGTCACCCCTGGCGTAGAAGCCAAAATAGGCATAGAAGTCGAACAGGCGTAGAAGCCGAATGGGCATAGAAGCCGAACAGGCATAGAAGCCGAATGGTCATAGAGACTGAGTGGGCGTTTGAAGCCGAATGAGCACAGATCCTGGATGGGCGTAGAAGCCGCTGCGTACCGTGCCAGAGTGTTGATGTGGACGTCTTCGCCGGAATTACGGCTTTCGAAGGTGTAATCAAATCTCTTACAGAGATTTGCCACCATCCTGTGTATTAAATACGGAGACGTGTTTTGAAGGTCTGCAGCCCTTCTGTGCATCCGTCGCAGAGACGTGTCTTGAGGAAAACTGTCACCGCTCTGTGCAATTTGACGTAGAGACGTGCCTCGGGCCCTGTACGAAGTGTAGCTTTTGACGTGGCAGGCGGTTTGTCTACTGCGGAGCGTAAAACAGCTCATGTTTGCCTGTGTAAAACAAGGTGGCGTATTCCCTTGTACGCGAAAGAGCGATTTACGCTGGAGGACTTTGGTAACCGACGGTTTGGTGATATTTTAACCAAATCCTCTGCATTAAATGCCGAGATCCGCCATCATACTGTGGGCGCGTCTCGAGGGGTCTGCCATCGTTTCCAGCCGTCGTCTGGGTAGCCGTGCAGCACTTTTTGTCAGGAGTCAGAGGCCAGGTTCACTGCGTGACTTGACAGGTTCATTTCGGGGAAAACGAAGCATTCCTCGTACGCATTAACGCTGCTTTGAGAGCGGCTGAGTTTTACGCCATGGAGGCGATGAAGAACTCTGTCTTACGTTGGAGCGGCCTAGACGTACTGCACTTACGCGGATGGTCCTTTGAGCTTACACTTCATGCTGTATTTTAGCAGAAAAAGCTCTGTTGCACGCTTGATGGCTCTGAAGGCCTCTGTTTACGCTGCTTTGCATCAAGAGGCTGCGTAGATCCTCCCAGCATATTTTTTATGCTTCTACAGCGTTCTATGTGAAAGTTGTTCTTCACGCAGAATAAATCTCTGTTAAGAAGGATTACCGAATCCTGCCTTCTTATAGGAGTGGCTAAATCCGCAGCTAGACTGGCTAGGGCATCAGCTTCCAGATTCTGGGATCGAGGTATATGCTCTAGGAAGAACCCTTTGAATGTCATGGCTATCTCGACCGTTGCTTGGTGATAGGGGATGAGTTCTGGATTCCGGACTTCATATATTCCTCTGACTTGATTGACGATAAGCAGAGAATCACCGAAAGCTTCCAGGGACTCGACCCCCAGCTCTTTAGCGACTTGGAGTCCAATTAACAGGGCGTTGTATTCTGCCACATTGTTGGAGCATGGTTCGTTAAGAGAATGTGCCCGGTAGATGACGAGTTTATCAGGAGTGACTAGGACGATTCCTACCCCTGAAACCATGTTTCCCTGGGGACCAGTCCTGGAGGCGCCGTCGAAGAACAGTTGCCATGCGTCACCTTCCATTACGGAATTACATTCTGCAACTTCGTCGGGAATGTCTTCGTATAATTTGGAGGCCTCCGGGATCGGATGAGCAGCTAGGAAGTCGGCCAGCGCTTGGCCTTTGATGGACTTCTGCGATACGTATACCATGTCATATGGTGTTAACAGCATCGCCCAAGTTGCGAGTCGGAAATTAAGAACACTCGGCTTGCTCATCAGTACTCGAAGAGGGTTGATCCTGGAGATGATGTGGATAGTCTGGCCGGTGACGTAGTACCGCATCTTTTGGATAGCGAACATCAGAGCCAAGCATTCTTTCTCCACTGGGTTGTACCGTGTTCGGCTCCGACCATCATCCTGCTGAGGTAGTAGATAGCCTGTTCATGCCCCACATCGTTCTTCTGCGCGAGAAGAGCTCCTAGCGAATGATCCATTGCTCAGTCGTACAGCAAGAATGGTCTTCCCATGATGGAGGCACCAGAACTGGCGGACTGGTGAGGTAGCGTTTGATATCCCCGAATGCTTGCTGACAGGTTTCGTCCCATACGAAGGATACACCTTTCTTTATGAGATACGAAAAGGGCTGACATCTTCCTGAGAGGTTGGATATGAACCTCCGGATATAAGCCAGACGGCCTTAAAATCCTCGGAGTTCCCTCAGATTGTGGGGCGGTCGCATTTCTACGATGGCCTGGACTTTGTCAGGGTCCACCTGGATGCCTTTAGCGGTAATGACAAACCCTAGGAATTTGCCACTAGATACACCCAGGAAGGACTTCGTAGGGTTCATCTTGAGTTGATGTTGGCGCATTAACTCGAATACCGTCCTCAAGTCTTGAATGTGATCATCCTTGAGGCGGCTCTTGACGGCTATGTCGTCCACGTAACATTCTACTATTTTGTGTAAATGTTCATGGAATATGCCACTCATAGCCGGCGTTCGGATTGAAG